>CM038225.1:52809550-53239490 GCA_021442155.1 Cymbidium sinense | reverse complement strand
ATAACTGGAGGCAGTGGAAGAGATGCCGATGCGGCGGTGACTGACGCAGCCGATCGGTGGGATTTCTTTGCTCTCTTGTTCTTCCGGCAGCCGCCGCCTACCGGAACGTTGCGGAGGGTGCCGCCACGGGTCCAGTATCGTTTGCAGGACTTGCAGAAGTGGCGCGGCTGCGCGAGGCTGTAGTTATTATAGTAGCAGAACTTTGTGTTAGTGGAATCGCAGCGTGGGCACTTGAGCGGCGGCGAACCGGTGTTCTGCTGCGCGGCAGCCGTGCCATGGTCGAGTTTGGCAACCATGATGCGCAAAATTGAATGCGGAAATGGAGGAGAAAAAAGGTGCGAAACTGATAGAAAGAAAGAGAGGAGAGAGAGGATGAAGAGAGGCGTGGGATTAATTGTGGGATGAATAATGGAAGGTAGAAGGTTCTGTCCCAAGAGCTAGACGACAAGAGAGCGCATGCAAGAGTAAGAATTATTGATAGGGATGGAGGTAGTCTAGAGAGAGAGAGAGAGAGAGCAAGTGGTGGTGCTGGTGGGCTGGCGGGATGCGTTTCTTCTTGTGGCAGAGCATCAGGACCAGAAATCTTATGAGGATTTAAAATAGAATGTAATTATTTATTATGATTTATTTTTTATTGAGGTATATTTGCAAACCTTACGAAAAATAAATCACAGTAGAACTGAAAATAATTAATAATTAATTTCTTAGCCTATTAGCTCAATAATTACAGATTAGTTTACTTTTTTAGAATAATGGATGGCAACAAAGAAATTATAAATTATAAATTTGCTAGAAAGAATAGAGAAAAAGAAATAATAGAGAAATTTAGTTAGATTATAATGATCTCTTATATCCACATTTTTTTCAATTGCAAT
Source organism: Cymbidium sinense (assembly GCA_021442155.1). Lineage (NCBI taxonomy): Eukaryota > Viridiplantae > Streptophyta > Magnoliopsida > Asparagales > Orchidaceae > Cymbidium > Cymbidium sinense. The sequence continues at coordinate 53,238,615 of CM038225.1, read as the reverse complement.
GTTTGAAACTATATTGAAAAATGTCTTTAGGATTTATTAATTTGTATTATTTTCAAATATTAGCAACCGTGACATCAATAGTAAAGAGTAAAGTTTATTTATAAAAAAATGCTATTAAATATTATAATTAAATTTTAGAATTTGTAAAGTTTTTCTTTTATAGATAAAGATATTTCCTCTCAACAAATCAAGTTTAAACATAGCTTGGTACTGACGCTAAAAAATATTCTAGTTAGTTAAATTTAATATTTTGTTTAATATTATTAACATTGCTTAGTTTTGAAATTAAATTTTAGTTAATACCATTATAAAATTAAAAAAATGTAATATTAAATAATACTAAGTACTTATTGTAATTAATTATATTAATAGTATAATATATTCTATATTTTTAACTCATATTTCTTATTATTCATTTAAAAGAGTGGATAGTGTATTTTCTCTCTAATTAAAGATCTAAATTTAAAGGACATTCTAATCACTAATTTCAATGATTTTTAATCAAGTTATCAAAGCTCAACTTTCAAAAATAATTTCATAATGATAATAAGAAATCATTTTTAACAAAAACTATTATTAAAACTAAAAAAACATGTGTCGGTTTATCAGAAATTTCTGTTTGAATCTATATAGTGGGAGGGGAGAGAATCCCGAGAAGGAAATTAGGTGGCTAAGAGTAGGCTTCAGGGCTCCGGCCTCAGGCTTCCTTAAAAGTTATAAATTCCGATGAGAAGGCGACAAGAACAGCCATGAGAGCTAAGGGAGAGGAACAGAAGAGGTTAGAGATGATGTCGCCCATTCTACGACTTCAGCTCCTCCTGAAAGTTCACGGGTTCGATGTGTATTAAGAAAGGTATTAATATACAGCTGCATATTAGCTAAATATTAAAAATATAAATATGTTTTTTAAAAATATTAAATATATAATCAATATATAATAATGTATTAATTTTTTTGTAGTCTGCTTTTAGAGTTCATAATATATATATATATATATATGATTGTGCGCTCTTATCTTTTATCTACAGAGTAATGTATACTGTTTGCATTTTTTAAAAAAATTTTTCGCATTCGGACATGTACGTATCAAACCTATTTCGACCTGTAAATTCAAAATAAATAAAAAAAAACAAGGGAGAGAGAGAGAGAGAGATGGAAGGCGTGAGAAGCAGAAAATGAGGAAACCGTTAAGGCCAGACGGGGCAACGCTTTGGGAAGACAGGGATCAGCGACTGCCATTTGTGGGCAGCTAGGTCAAGTCTCTTTCTCTCACCACTTGTGCTGTTACTGTTAGTGAGGTACCCTTTCTCTCTCTCTCTCTCTCTCTCTCTCTCTCTCTCTCTCTCTCTTCCCACCCATGTAATCTTTGTTAGAGTCCAAACTGAAATGCGAGCTTATCAGTTTAGCCCATTAATATTTTACGTAGTAGCTTTGCAATTTTTTATTGCATATGACCTGTTTTATACGATAAATTTTATTAGTATTATTATAAAGTAATACGAAAAAAAATATGAACTTGTAGTATAACCAGTGAGTGATAATAGTTTTTCTAAAGATGAGTTTTATTATTATTTTTGAGTGTGATAGAGAGGTTTTTTTCTCTCAAAAAAGTTTATTAATTTGATTTGAAAATAAAATAGTCGGCCTTACTCAAACTTCTAATTTGTGTGATGCTTATAAAATTTAGTGATAGAGAGAGAAAGAGGTACGTTAATTGGCATCATAAAGCTTCCTAAATATTAAAACATAGATTTTAATGCATCTCAAGGATTTTAACTTAATGCATAAGAGTCGAACTAACGTCAATTTTAATTTTAGAAACTAATTTAGAGATCAAATAGAATTAAAATGATGTAAACTTGTTATCAAAATAATCATACCATTATAGTGAATCTAACAATTCCATAAATGTTTAAATTTAAGTTTAAGAAGCTAAACTAATTGGACCTGCCCAAATCAAATTATATTAATTGATCCAAAATCCCTTTCTTTGTCCTTGAGGCGAGTCATAGAGGGGATCACACGACAATGACATTTGCTACTGAAACCATTGAATGGAACCCCTCCATAAAAAGCTCTCCCTATAAGTAAATGAATATTATCAATTGATCAAAGTAAGGCATGCCCATTTTTACTTGATTAAGTGATAAGATATGAATTTCTCAAAGTGATTACAATATACATTTTATAACCACTTGTAGCATTTTATTGCTCTCATGGATTGAAATATTTAAATATGAAAATAGGGGCATAACATTGCATTGTTAGAAGGTCCTAAATTTGATATGTACATTTTATTAAAATTATTTTTGTCAATCAAATCACTATAATTTGGTATTATTATCTTAGAGGGAGCTATATATTAAAAAAAAATCACTAATAATGACCCACTAGAGCATTCATAAACCATTATCATAACCTCTAGGGTAGGTATGTTGAATTAAATTGCCAACAGACCAGACAATTTAATTAATTTTAATCGAGACAAAATCTAGAACATTTATTATTAATAAGAATGTAGAAATTTTATATAATAGGAGACAAAGGTCAGAATATCCTATCAAAACTTAAAATAAACTCAATTTTAATTTGAGATTAATTATTTAAACTTTATAATTATAAAGCATTCTAGAGCTTTAACCACCATATCAATTACTCCTCCCAACCTCTTTTTTTTTTTAGAAAAAAATAAATAAACTTCTTCATTCACATGCCAACTCAAGGTAATTTAGTCCATTTTTCTTCATTTAGAGAAAGATAGGCTTGATCACCTTTAGTCGTATATAAATCCATGCAATCTAGTCCATCTCACCTAGTTTAAGAGAAGGCTTTTCTTAATTATATTAAGTTGCTCATCAACTCTAGGATATTTAATCCTTTCATCTTCCATTTAGTAAAAAAAATTTCTTGAATATTGTAATTATGCAATCCACTTGATTTAATTAACTCCTATTTTAAAGAAAGTTAATTTATCTATCTTCAAGCATCAATCAACTCTAAATCGTCCAACTTACCCTCATAATTTAAAAGGGCTATTTTAACTACCATCAATTGCCTATCTATTCTAGGTCATTTAATCCATCCTCCTTTGCTTAGAAGAAGAACTATGACCATATTTAATGTCCATTTAGTCCAATTCATCCAAGCAATCCTCTTTATATAAGAAGAACTATCTCGATAACTTTTAGTCACCTAAACTTTGAGTTGTGCAATCTAATCTTCTTACCCTATGAAGATTAACTTGACCACCCTTAATCATCACTATAATATTTCTACAATAACATATCACTACTTTTAGTTCACACCATCTTCACTTTTAAAGAAGGGTCAATTTAAATATCTTTATTGCCCTTGAAAAATAAGTTTTTATATCACCTCATTGACTATCTTCATTTGTGCCATCATGACCCAATAAGAGGATTGATATGACAATTGTCATTGTCTTTAATAATTTTCTTGCATTGTTTATATATATATATATGTGTGTGTGTGTGTGTGTGTGTGTGTGTGTGTGTGTGTGTGTATGTATGTATGTTAATGGTCATAACTAAGGAGAATAGAACAAAGAGAGATGGTGGAGAAACCTTAATAAGTGGAATTGTCTGTGTGGTTGAAGAAGACAAAATAAATATTTTATCAATTTATATATGGCAAAGGAACCTAAGAGCTAAGAGAGAGGTATCATCATTCTTAAGACCTTATCATTGTGTTGATGGAAGAAAGAAGAGAATGAGCTAGTGGTGGTGGAGGAGAATTACGACACAGGTGATGACGAGAAGATTGATGATGACTAAGTCTTATATGTACTTTATTTTTTATTTATAGACAATTTGTTGAGATGTTAATGATTTCAAACAATTTTATTTGAATGTTTTGAAACTATTATTTAATTTCAATGCTTTCAAAGTACTGGACTGAAAGAAGTGTTTGAAATTAGCTATTTTATGGTCTTGACTTCTTATTTAACTAATGTGGGTATGTTGAAATCAGTTATAAAAAAATTATAGAGTTATTATGTAATTCTTCTACAGGTATAAAAAATAGAGCATATACAAAGCTCTAATTTTTTTTTCAATTTATATTGGTTTATGTTGTATTTTTCATAGGTAAGTTCAATACGATGAGTTAGGGGGGGTTATTAGTGGGAAAAAAATTTATAACAGAAATTTTTTAGTGGCCAAAATTTTTTTGGCGGAATTAGCCTCCGAAAATTACCTATCAAAAAATTCTCTGGTGTCTCAATTTTCCGACGGAATTTTTGGTTGGTCTTTATGCCAGTTCTTCATGAAGAAATCTTTGACATAAAATCTATTGGAAATTGCTTTACATCATATTTTTTTGTCTGCCAAAAATTATTTTCAACCAAGGTTTTACTATTGGACTACAATCTGTCAGAGATTTGTCAGAAACTGATATTACGATGGATTTTGATTGATTGACAACAAAATTTCTATCAAAATCTACAATTTTACTGTAGTGTGATAATTCATGAATTGAACTTTATAGCCTACTTTCATGATATAGTGAGGGGTGAAATCTACTATAAAAAAAATTTATACATAACATGAGATAAGAACATATATCTTGTGTAGCCCTATAGGTGACCCAATTGGGTAATGATGAAAGGATAAAAAAAAGGCATTCTCATCCAGGATATGAGTTTAATTTCAATAATAGTGTCCATTATCTAGTTTCATAGAAGATATTTAATAGCTAGAAGATAGACTTCATATTGTCTACTCTAAGGAGCTATTGTAATCACCTAATGGAGATGTGTTGGCATATTATTGCTTTAGTGGAAATCCATTATAAATATAAGATACATGTTGCTTCTTGATTGGTGGCACTTCTTGGTTGATGCCATACAAAATATATTATGATGTGTTTGATAGTGAGAGGCAACAAGTCAAAAACCTGATGGTGATGAATATGGTGTGGCCTAGAGTAGTTAGTAGTCGTCAAGGTTTGTTGATTAGAGAGTTGATCAATGTTAGGATAATTAGATGAATATTGAAGGAATGGTTGTTTAAAAGAGGACTTATACATGGAGCCATTGGGATGATAGTTGGAGAGAAGTTGATTATGAACATATGGAACCTAAAGTGATTAATAAGGGAAAATTTGTCAGTTGAGCAAAAGTCAGTTGCAGGACTTTAGTAGGATCCTACGAAAGAAGTAATTTATTAAGAGGGTGGTGAGGGATGCATAATGAGATGGTATATAGTATGTTGTGTTAGCATGGATGTTCCATACATTAATAAAAAAATTGAACATATTGATTAGAGGTAGGACATCGACTTGGCACCAAGAAAGACATCAATTTATAGCACTAACCAAGATCATAATGAGCGGTCAAAAAGTTAAGGATGTCTGTTGGGAACTGACATGTGCCAATTGTTGTCATTTGGATAAAATCAAGGAAGGAAGCTTGAAGGTCTGAAAAGATAAATGGAAGATTCCATTGGACCTTTAGCTTTGAGTGAATATTTTATTTCTTAGTAGATTTACTATATATTTTGTAGACGAGGCAATTCATTTTTCTCTATTAATAGGACTTCTAGCGCATAAGAAAGTTTCATGGAGAATTAAAGTTACCTTCTTTCTTTTCAACAATACTCTTGTATTTCTTAGTCTTATAATTCCTCTAACAAAACAAATTTATGAATTCACATAACATTGAACATTGTTCTCTGATTAATTTTTAATGTATAGATCACTCCCTAAAACTATTTTTTGTGGGGGATATGATATCCAAAACATTAGCAGTTGTACTTCAAGCGCGGATTTGATTTCTCTTCAGAATTGTATAATAAACATATTGACTTGATGGGTTGAATAAATGTACAACAAAAGCTACGGTATTTGTACGTATAGCATTAAATAATAAGTCTTTTTTGTCCTTGTGATAGCTTTAATAGTTTTACATTAATAAGAATTTGACTATGATAAATTTTAAAATTAATGCAATAGAAATTGACTAATTATTCATATATTATATCCTTTATTCTCAATAATACTCTTTTATTATTACATTAAACTCAAATCTATCACCCTTTAACATCATGCAAACAAAAAATAATTATAATTTGATGCAATAGCTTTCAGATAGCTTATGCGGCAGCAAATATGTTTTGTATACAACTGAAATGCTTTGGTTTAAATATAACACACTTACATATTGTCGTCTTTTATAAATTCTTTTTTGTATCTTATATGATTTTCAAGTTATTTGGGAATTGAAAAATATTATGATAAATGGAGTTACGATATTCTAATTAAATTTAATTTACATAAATTTTATTTCACTATATTTATTTTAGAATTAATTTGTGTAATATAAGATTAATAAATTAATTTTTTGTATTGTAGATTTGTGACTATTATCCAAAATCTTAATTTAAAGCAACATATCTTATCTTCTGCTATAGTATTCATTATGAGATGAACATTAAATTTTGTTACTCTATCCAAGCAATTTATATCTCATGAAATAGTAGAATCTTATCTCGTTAGACTAGAGATGGCTTACTTTTCATATCTATGTTATTCTCCCATCAAAATGTTCTCTCTCTCTCTCTCTCTCTCTTTTATATATATATATAGAGAAGAGAGAGAGAGAGAGAGAGAATTTATGTCAAAAAAATAACAAAAAAAATAATTAATTTTCTTAATGGAGGCTCAATCGACACTAATAATTTAATCTGATGAAGCCTTAGCTACTGATTTAGTTTTTTTTTATTAGATCAAAACAAGATCCGCCTCAGTTTTCAAAGACCAGTGACATTTAAAACATTTGAGTCATTATCCTCAAATAATAATAATAATTAATCTAGTCATGTGGAATGTTTTGTAGCTTGATTGAAATTGGCGGCGTCTCTTTGTGCTATTAATCATGCTCGTCTACTTGGAAAAGGAAATGGGGCAAAGGAAAGCACGCTCCCCGAAAAAAAATGAAGAGCAGTCAATTAAGTGCTTAGTTGCTCAAATCACCATGAATTATCTGCGAATGGACGGGGAGGTTTGATTAAGAAATGATGATTTATTTGATTTTTTTTTAGATTAGAGAAATAGAAACCATTAATTGACCACTAATCTCCTCAATAGTTAAACATTTTATATTCATTTTTCATCTCTCTCTCTCTCTCTCTCTCTCTCTCTCTCTCTCTATATATATATATATATATATATATATATATATATATATATAAGTAATGAGCTAACATATCATGTATTCCTTAGCTCAATCCAAATTAATCTATTTTGACCTTTTTTACCACTTGATTGATAACCATAAACGAATTTTACTTTCACAATAATATTTTGATTTTTAGAGTCATTTTTGACTTATCATCTCATCAGCATGGCTTCAACATCTGTTTTCTTTATCTTCTCTCTTTTAATTAAAAATGGCACCATTAAGAAGTCTTAAAATATCTTAAAGCTATAATGTCAAAAATTAGTAGCATCTTAAAATCTTTGAAAATCCATATGAAGTCTTCAAAACATTCCATCTCAATTCCCATTCTATCTTATGCCATGGGCATCTCTCTTTTCTCATTCTCTCTGTTTTATTATTTATTTATTTATTTATTTTACTTTTGGGTTAACTCTTACTTAAGTTTACAAATATTATTATCTTTTCTTATATTTGAATAATTTTGATATTGAATGAAAGTTTTTTTCTTGAGATTTCTACTATTTTTATGTATTTATCACTCCAAGTGAAGACCTATTTAAGAGTATCATAAAAGAAAGAAATCCTTGAGATGATAGACTATTTGAAAATATTGACTTCAACTTATCTCCACTTTACATCATTTGCCTTAAATGCGTACATCTTCGATCATTCATCACATCATTTTCTTCATTATTTTAACAAAGTTAGATATCCAGGATTAATATAACTAAAACTTACATCGTATCATCTTTGTTACATTTGTATTATTCTGTTTATACCCTACAATATTATTTGTTAATCAATATTTACTTATGAGTACTTTGATGAATGGTAGCATAATTGTCACATCTCTACATCCTTATTTTATTTGCATTCAACCTACAATAATTTGCAAGCATCGTACATTAGTTTACTTCTACCCTATATTACCATGCTAATCTCACCTACAAGTGAGTCTCCTATTCTATTTCATTTGTTTGAAGGGTTGAAGTTATGACATTTGAAAGGGAGCGGTTAGAAACTTTAGTGGGCTTTGCGATAAATTTTGTAGCGCATTTCATTCTTTTATTTTGTTTTACTTTATGCTTATCATTTTGTCATTTTTACTTTTTTTGTTTGATTAAAATTATTGTAATTTTCATTCATTATATATGCATAGATACTTTTTTGTTTATTTTTGGCACGTGACTTTAAAATTTGTGTGCACGGCTAAATCAAATCACAAAATCGATCGATTTGATTTAGATTGAATAAATTTAATTTAATTTTGATCAGTAATATCACTCCAGTGATTGCATTATTTTAATTTAAGTTTGTATAAATTTAAGGCTATAAAGTATTATAAATCAAATTAAGTCCAGCAAATACTTTAAGATCAATTGTTATAGAAATGTTGAATACTTTAGTGATTCATCGAGTAAAGCAAAAGTTGAAGTCCTTACTTATAACAATGTTCATGATCCAAATCAATTTTTTGACTGCTTAATTCAAATGAATGACTTTATTGATTGTTAAAAATGATTGATTATCAAAGAGTTGATTTTGTTAAGGTAAAGCTAATAAGATATAATAAAATTTATAGAACAAATATCTTAGCAATTAAATGTAGACTAAGAAGAACTAACCTTATTTAGAGATGGAACAAAAGCTAAGAGAAACAAAAATATTGCTATTGATTTTTTTTTCTTTCAAAATTTAAATGTTGAGTTCAAACAAAACTGATTCAAAATCAAATTTATAAAACAAAAATTTAGAGTGAATATAATCAGCCTCTAAATCAATTTTTTATGTTTCAATTTTAAATCAATAAATCTAATCTAACAAAATGGTTCAATTGTATTTAATATCACGTGGATAATAGTATTTTTATAAATATTATTATTATCTATTAAATATAATGTATTGATTTAATATTATTTTATTTAAATAGTTTGATTTTATAAAACATCAATGATGATTACGATAATTTTTTTATCATTTATTTATTTGTTACATAATTTAACATCTAAATGTCGAAAAATTTAGTTGCCATCTAAATGTCTTAACAATATGATTTAAAAATACTATATTAAATTATTATTAAAAATATTAATAAATTAAATAAATTATAACTTTTATAATATAATATTCAAAAGATATATTAAAAAATTTTAAATCAGTATATTCTCTGATTGGTACACAAATTTTTAAATTTATTTTAATATTATTGCTATATATATATATATATATATATATATATATATATATATATATATATATATATAAATAAATGTTAACTTTTTATTTAATTGTATTAATTTTAATTTAATAATTGTGATAGGTTAGGTTTAGTTTCAAAGCTGTTCTAACCATGGTGCTCACACACATGCAATAGTACCGTCGATTTGATTAGAGCGGCTGTGGGGCTCACCAGCTGAGGCCACCCACTATGCTTGATGTAAAAGTGGAGGACAGATTCCTATTTGATTGTTTTTTCTTTTGTCCCCCCGTTAAATTTTTTTTTATATATTATAGACAAAAAAAAATAAAAATAAAATAAGTGATATCAGAGAGATTTGATCACTTAATTTAAAAAATAATTTTGAAAATGTGTAATAATTATATTAGTTAGCACCGACATGTAAAACTTGATTTACATGAATGCCCCTATAAAGTGGGCGTGTAAATGGGTGGGAAGGGGTTTTAATGGCATAGATACGAGACGAAGAAATATAATCACTTGATGATGCCTATGATTTAATACGAAATATTTGTCAGTATTCTCCCGAAAAAAAATATTTGAATTTATTTGTTATTATAATTATTTATAGCAAATATTTTAACTTCTAAACCTAATATTAATTTTTATTTTCTCTTATTTATATATATTTTCTGTTCGGCTTTGTTTGAAAATAAACCTTTTTTTGTTTTATATTTTGGCATTGTGTTGCACTGTATTTTTTTTAAAAAAATAGTTAATTATTTGATAAAGTAATGTATCTATGTTTTGTAAAAATTTTGGTTATTTGTTAAAATTTTTAATTGCAATTATATAAATTTTTTAATTGAAGGACTAAAATTATAAATATTGTGATATATAAATAATATAGAAAATATCATACACTTTATTAGGTAATTAATTATTTAATTTCAATTCAAAATTTGCTGAGTGGTTCTCAATTAAAAACAACTCAAATGTTATTATTATTAATATATATATATATATATATATATATATATATATATATAGAGAGAGAGAGAGAGAGAGAGAGAGAGAGAGATTACTATATGTCCTCAGTAGTAACTAAATATAATTAACGAATTCTTCTCTAATTATAATTAAAGTTAGTCCATCTTTTTTAAACTATATACCCATATTTTCTATACGGTTTTTTCGTCCCATCAAACAAAGCCTCTAATTCTTTTGCAACATGATTATATAAAAGCCTATTCTTTTAATTTTGTCAACAATGAAGTATAAAATAAAATATATTTTTAATGTGATCTGATTAAATACTTTATAATTGGTTATAGATAATTTTACAATATTATTGAATTCATAGGGGGAGAGAGATTCTGAGAAGAATTTAAAAGCTTGGATGAGAGAGAATTGTAATACAATTTTCAAGTAGAAATATGACTTGTTTATAGCTGAGAGATAAGGCTAGCAGTACGAAACTAATTGATATTATTCATTGCAGTAATCATTTTAAGTTGAGGTCTATTGGCTATTATCATCTCTCCATTAGAGGAGCAGATGGAAATCATCATCTTGTCACATAGTCAAACAAAATGACAGTGAACAGATCTTTTGCAAAAATTCTACTATTTAATCTTAAGAAGCCATACGAAGTCCTTGAATGAACTAAGATTTGATAGAATCATGAATTAAATTATAGATGATAAAGATGTGATTTGTAGGGCATGAAAAAAATAAGTTATTGGTAATAAAAAATTTTGATTTTTTAGCATAATGAAGAAGTGTTCGAAAAGCATTGTAAACATTGAAATCTTGAAGTAATCTTCTTAATAGGATAATTTTTGTAATGGTTCTCACCATTGCATTATATTATGGTTTAGTTGAAGATCTAGCAATATTTAATTTCTTCTTTACACAACATGGGATAATAGTGCAACCAAAAAAAATGTATAACAAATTATGATATAGGTTTTTAGCCAATTAGATCTTATGCCCAATCAAAGTTAGAATAGGCGTGTAACTTGAGATTTTCATAGAAGATGGGTGGACATTGATGAATCGCCCTTTACAAGAAGAATTTGTTTATGAAATTAAAAGTGACAATTTAGTGGATGATGCACATATCGACTTACCCTTTTTACTACAAATGATACGTTTGGTCCAGTAATAATTATACATCTCAATGATCCTAATAAATGGTAATTTAATTTTAGTATCTATTGCAGGTGAGAGTTTGGTAGAGATATGAGTAAGTAGAGGCATGTAATTACTCATACTTGATCAAATCAAAGTCTTTAAGAGCAAACATTGTTTTTATATGCCTAAATGCATGTTGAAAATAGTTATGGGCTAAATCAGAGAGAAACAGGTATTTTCCACCATATAGGAGACCCTCAAAGGTCCAGTCTTCCCCTATCGTGCAAGGATGGAAACCCTCTCTTAACAAGAGCGAAATAATATAGATACATGATGTTAAACATACAACATTTAGCTAAGGGGTTGCTGAATCTTTTACTTATCTTGATTTAATGTCTAGGCTTTATGTGACATTATTAGTTGTTTAAAACTTCAATAATGAGTTGTAGTTGGGTAAAAAGATTTATTTTTTTCTAAGAGCTTAATCGAATCCATGCCACACATTAAATCATCATTCATTTAAGAAACTATGAAGAGGCATGTCATTTCTATTGCGCAATATTTAAATAGAACATCAATCAACTTTATAAATCTAACGTAAAAGAATAAAAGACTGGTGTGATCGTACAACCCGAAAAAGAGAAATGAGTAGCCGAGCTCTACCCTTATACACCCCGGTATATGAAATAATAATTACAAATTATAAATGATAAGTGCTATGGGGGTCTTTAAATCTCCAAGTCTTCATGTCTCCTTCATTTCTTCATTTGATTTGGTAGGCTTCAAGGCATAACATGACACCCTATGACTAAACCTTTTGGCCAATGTTCATCTTTAATCCCCATAGCATTAATCCTAATTCCTAATACAAAATTACATTAAAAATAGGAAAAGTAAATTTAACTACACCTGTAAAATAAGTGTTAGCTAAACACACCGTACAGTCCAAACAGTTATATAAATAATTTAGACTTAGGACCCTACACATGGGTAACCAAGCTCACCTAGCTTAATTTAGATTATGCTTAGAGGTTAAGCAACCTACAAAAGAGAGCATTTATATTTATTTTAAGCATCCCTTAAGCACAATCCCCTGCAGAAAATATGATTAGGCTAATCACGGCGTAACATTCAGTCTACGAAACATACACTATAACAGTATAAAATAATACATCATGAAACTAACATATATCACTCAATACACTTCCCTAACATAAAGCTAAAAGTTGTGACTTAATTCTAATGTTTATGTATTAAGGCTTGCGTGGTATGCCTTAGTTAGGTTTTATTATAATTTTCTAAGTATGAAAGGGTGTTTAATCATAAGAAGTTGATTTCACTTTAAGTGGTTTAGTTGATTTGAGAGATTTTTATTTAGTATTTTCTTTTGTTTCATTTGGCTTACACTTAACAACTAAGAGTTATAAAGAGAAGAAAAGATAGGATTAGTCTCTTTCATACCTACCTTAAGTCAATTCTAAAGCATATTAATTAGACTTAATTCTCTTTGGTGAATGACTTATTATATATTTTTAATTAATCTTAAGTTTAGGTTCACTTTAAATAATCTCATTGATTAAGAAAGACATCTTAAGATTAATTGGAATTAATTACTCTCACATGACACATGTTTATTCATTTCTTTCCATAATATATAACATGCACATGATTAAATCCTAAGTATACCTATGCATACAATATATCTTTAGCACAATTAAATGATGGATATGAACATGTATATATATAGCTTATATTTTCCTTTTGATTGAATTATTTTATCATATTAATTTAAAGCTCTATCTAGATTCTTATACAAAATACATATAGATGAAATTAAATAGGTATGTGTTGTTGTTAATCAGGGAAGTGAGGTAATCAAATGACCTCCTTGGGACTAGCTAAAGCCCCGTATTTCCAGGATGTCCAAACTATATACCCACTTACATTCAAATATATGTAAATTTGAATACATGAATATAAGAAAGAGAACTCCAAGTCATATGATTAATTAATTCTATTGCTTGAATAATTACAAATGCATGTATTTTAATAAAAGAAAGGGGGATTCTAATTCCATAATTAAATATACACACACACACACATGTATAAGAGACATAAGCTAGTACATGTCATTGTTAACTAGGAAAGTGAGGTAATCAAATGACCTCCTTGAGAACTTAAAAACCTCATTATTCTAGGATGTTCAGACTAAATATATACTATTCTCAAATACATATAAATGTATACATAAATAAAGGAATACAAATCATGCAAAAGTTATAGTTTTATTTGATTAAAATATTTATGCATATGGAGTAAGGTATTATCTAAATTCTAATATTAAAATATATAAGAAATAATTCAAATGGAGTACATGCCATTGTTAAACCAGGAAAGTGAGGTAATCAAATGACCTCCTTGGGGCTAACTAAAGCCTCGTATTCCGGGGATGTCCAGGCTATATAGCTATTAACATTTTTACTTACATAAATCAATACATGAATGAAAGAAAAGAAACTTCAGTTCATATACTTAGGCTATAGTCACATACATTTCCTATGTATTCATAACTAGCATTCATAGCATATATAATCATTCATTTATAAGTTTTGAAAAATATATTTGGATTTAATAATGATAGTAGCCACACATATATTAATTTAAATCAACACATGCAAGCTTGACATAAAGGTAACCATTTAATTTAATTAATTTTTGAAAAAGATGAATGCATGACTTAAGTGACATACAATATTTAATATGATTGGAAAGAAATAAAGAGATATAAGCACATGATTTCGTTCAACCCAATTAGCTCATAAGGACAATCATATTAAATAAGCTTATTTAAAATAAATCAAAATTTCTTAATGTCACTTTTAATTATGTTTAAGTTGATTTAGGAGATGTGAGAAGAGGTTTGCTAATCCTAATCCCAACCCATATTTGTAAGTTAGTTTGATTCAATGAAAGATAATTAAGTTGATTTTATGGATTGATTAAGTTAAGCCATGAATCAAATTAATTAATTAAACCCTTACCTATGTTGCCTTAAGGTAATTAATCAAATGATTATGAGCTAACATGATATGTAGATGAATTTAAAAGTAAATAGTAATGATACTATGAAATGAAATGGGCCTAATACAATTAGCTCACAATCATTGATTAATTAAGCTTAAAGAACTCAATTACTTTCATGATTTTCTCACACATGTGAGCTAATCATGATTTCACTAAACCTATTTAGGTTTTTGAACACTTAAAGCTCTACCCATGAGCCAATTAAGAGAAATCACATTTAATTATCCTTTTAATTTAATTAAGCAAGTTCTAATCCATTAATCCATTTCTCTTTTATTTAATTAAGGGAAAAAGATTGGGAAAGAGGTCCCAACCTAACTCCATAAGCCTCTTACTTAATCAAACATGATTTAATGTGATTTGAGTTTCAATTTAACTAATTAGTATATTAATTAGTTAATTAATCTTTAATTAACATTTTAGTAGAAAAAAAAGAAGAAGAAAACTTAGGGAAACGATTAGGAGAGAGGCCCCAATCCAATTACCTAAGTATTCCCACTGTTAAACATTAATTAAGGGATACAATATGTTGATTAATTACTATTCACATACTTAATTATCACTTAATTAAGTTAAGAGGGTAATCAGGGCTTAAATAATTAATTTTTCAATTAATCAACCAATAAATTCCAAGAAAAATAGGGGAGGTAGAGGTCATCCCCCTAATCATCCTCAACAAGTTTGAAATTTATTGGCTAATTAATTAGAGAGTAATTAGGCTAATTATAATTTTAATTAAACCATAATTAAGCCAACATTACTATTCAAAATTAAGTAAGGATAATTTTAATGGATTTCCCTCTAAAATACCTTTAAAATGAATCATTATTTATAAATTTTAAATTTTTCTAGAATTAGTTATAAATTATTGAAATTTTAGCCTTAAAATCCAATTTATTAGCCATAATTAAGCCTAATCCAATCGACACCACATGGCGTACTAATGCGACATGCTTTCCATGTGGCACCATGGGATTGGCTATTTATGTTTTCACATCAAGTCAACTGACGGGAGATACTGTATTGATCTCCG
Source organism: Cymbidium sinense (assembly GCA_021442155.1). NCBI lineage: Eukaryota > Viridiplantae > Streptophyta > Magnoliopsida > Asparagales > Orchidaceae > Cymbidium > Cymbidium sinense. The sequence goes on along the minus strand of CM038225.1, from coordinate 53,223,006 downwards.
CCGTTCGATCTTGTATCAGACAATGCAGATCAATCTCGTGGCATAAAGGGAGAAAATAGGGGAGATTTAGCATGATTTGATCATTACCGTCTATTCCAATCACGTAGAATGGATGACCCATGATCTCTCTTCCTATGAGCAACGAATGACGGAGCCCGTCAACCATGGATTGCTCGATCCGAGCTCACCCGAGCTTGGATTCACTCCAAAATTAACCCAAACCTTCGCACGAGGGATCAATAAGGATCCAATAGTTAGGATGGGCTCACGTACAAATTTTGTTCACAAAGGACCAAGGAAAATTTTCTATATCTATGATTTTGAGGAATTACCTCACCGAAGTTCAAGATCGGCCATGGGATCAACGGATGTAGCTTTGTCTAGTAGAAATGAGGCCCTGTTGAGCAGCAATTAAGCCAATTCCCCTTAGTTCGTTCAGTGGATCAACTTCCATCAATTTGGAGCTCATTGGTGATCTAACTCTTAGCTCCGGTGGCTTTGATGCTTAGGAAATGACTTGGGTAGCTTCGATGAGGTGCGTGGAATGTGTGTGTAAAAGGAATTAAAGTTTGGTTGAGAGATGAGCAAGTATCAATCAAAGATGAGCTCCCCTATTTTGACTGTGTGTGGGAGAGGGAAATTTGAAGTTGCGAAGGCATGTAAATTCTCTGGGAGATGCTAGGGCATTTCGTTTCACTCTTGGGAGCTCAAACGAATCAAATGGATATGAAAATTGATTTGAATTGAGGGGGTATATCCTACAATTGGCTAACGTGGATGGACGAGATTAGCTCTCATTTTTTGATCGGCCAACCACCATTAGAGAATCAGAGGGGTCTCAATTGAGTTCACATGGCTCAGTTTGGTTAGAGGAAGAAGTGGGAGGTGGCTCAAGGCTTGATCTTGGTTGATGTCCTTGCTTGGGTCCTTTGGTTTCTGGCTTGTAAGGGAGGTGAGTTGGATAATCTCCCTTTGGTCCATGGCAAGTCCTAGCCAGTTTAGGGTGGGCTAGGAGGTTAGGTCAGACCCCAAATAGGGTGAGTGAGGGCTGCCATGTGATGGGAGAGTGGACTTTGCCATTTATGGGTGGATTCTTATGTAAAGAGGGCTTGTCCAATGCACAATGGCTTGGATTGGACCCACTTAGCTTTAGGGCTGACTTTGGGCTGACCTACTATGAGTTTGGGCTAGGTTAGGTTAACCTCCAAAATCCCATGGGTTTATTTTATGAGTTTTGGCATCATTTGGTCAAATGGGTTCATATTGGGTTGGGTTGACCAATTAGTCAAATTGGGTCAAATGAAGGCTTAGGTTAGGTTCAAATCGTTCAAGTGGTTTCAATTAATTTAGCTTAGGTTTAATTTTGGCTCATTTGGAATCAAATGGGTCAAATGGGTCAAGTTGACCAATTTGACAAAATTGACCAAATTAGGTTGGGTTAGGTGTTGGTTCATGTTTAATTGGTAAATTGAAAAAGATTGCAGACTTTGGTTTGAATCAATTTGGATTTAGTTTAGATTTTGGTCAATTTAACCCTTTAGGTCAATTTGGGCTAGGTTGGGCCAAGTTGACTAATTGATCAAATTGGGCTCAATTATGATTTTGGATAAGTTCAATAATCAATTTGGAATGAACTTGAGTCATTGGTTGCTATCAATTTGGGTTAGATTATGATTTGACTTATTTTGGCCTTTTAGGCCAATTTGGGTCAACTTCAAATAGCCAATTGGACTTGGTTTTTCTCAATTGAGGGTTTAGTCATGCTCAATCATTGATTATGGGTTAGTGTGAATCAATGGTTTCAATTGATTTGGTGTAAGGTGAGTTTTGGCTAGTTTAGGTTTCATTTGGGCTAAAGATTGACTTAGTCAAAGGACCAAGTTGACTTAGTTTGACCCAATTCAAGGCAATTGATCATCATAGGGTGATCAATGATCATGGTATGAGACTTGGATGGCCTTGGTTTAATCCAATTTGGGTTGGATTGGAGCTTAGTTCATATGGATTCTTTAGGCCACTTTGGGTCAAGTGGACCTAATGGGTTTGGTTTGGCTAGATTATGGTTTAGTAGGATTTATATATGAGCTTATGATGAAATATAAATCCAATTACAATCAATTTGGTCTATGATAGGTTTTAGTTCATTTGAAATTTTTAAGTCAAAAGGGTTAAGTTGGGCTTGACTTGGGTTGATTTCAATTTGGCTATATAATTATAGGTTTCATTTACATTTGGATAGATGATTGAAGGAATGATTGATTCAAGAAAAAATCTATTGATTTTATCTTAGTTTAGGTGGATTTTGGTTAGGTCCAAGAAATTAGCTTAAAGGGTATAAATTAGGTTTTGGTTTGATTATGGATTTAGTTTTGGCCATTTGAATTTATATTTCATTCATATTTATGAATATAAATGAAGATATAAATGATTCATGAGAAAATCACTTTAGTTTAGAGTGATTTGGAAGCAAATTTGATCAAGCTTATGGATGTAGGTCAAAAGGACTTGGAAAGAGAATCAATTTAGTTTTTTTTGTCATTGAAAGGTGAGTTTCATTTATATTTATGAATATAAATGAAGAAATAATTGATTTATAAAAAATCAATTAATTTTGGGTTGATTTGGGTTATGATTTGGTTAAGTTTATGGAGGTAGGTACCTATGGCTTAAGAAGGGTCTTGACTTGGTTTGATTTAGTTTGATTTTATTTTGGTCATTTGAGTATGCATTTCATTTTTATTTGTGAATATAAATGAAGGAATAATTAATTTATAAAGAAATCAATCAAGTTTGAGTTAATTTGGGTTAAGATTTGGCTAAGCTTATAAGAGTGGGTCATATGGCTTGGGAAGGAATTTTGGAACTTGGATTTGATTTTGGGTTTTAATCATTTGGAATTGAATTTGGTTTTAGATTTGATAAATGATTGAGAGATTGAATTGACCTTTGAGAAAATCAATTGAATTGGAATTGAATTGGATTTGATTAAGGTTAAGGCCATAAAATTCAATCATAAAGTTCATGGAGAATTTTGAGCTTGGATTTGATCAAGGGATTGATTATGAGTTTGGAAATTTGATTTGGATTGGCATGAATTTGAAGTTTGGTTTGAGAAGGAAAGCATATATTGGGTTTAGCCTATAGGCTAGGCAAATCTCCCTAAGTCCCTAAGGCATAGCCTATTCTTATAGCTAACCCTTCTAAGTCCCTAGACTTAAGTTAAGTATTTACCTAATCACCAGAAGCATCTTAGGACTAAAGAGTTCTTAGTGTCTATAAGAGTCCTAGATATATGATGAAGTAGTTGAGAACTCACTTCAAAAGTGAGGTCAATAAAAGGACCCCCAATAAGTGTGGTGTAACAGATAGGGCACTCCGCACGTATTGGCATTGATCAAGTTGATCAACAACATCTAGAGGATCACAAATGCTAACCAAAATTATCTATCCCTAAACCTGAGATGTAGATAGAATCACAATCTTAGTGCAATGCAACTCAACTTATGACAAGGGCATAAGAGAGGGAGGATGAATCCACTAAAGGGATTGAGTATACGAACCTTCCACTAGGGAAGCATGTTCGAATTATCCATAAAGGATAAGGGATTGAGTTTGATTATAGCTATGATTTGGGGAAAGAAGATCTGCTTGGGATTAAGATTTATAATTCACCGGGGATGGGTGCATGAGCCTTCCACTAGGGAAGCAAGTTCAAATTTGTTTGGAGGTGTATCCACTGGGGATAACGGTTTGATCTAATTTGCTTGATTGTTATGATTTGGGGCTCCAGTGGGGATGATAGCTTTGAATTGGGGGCATATCTGCTGGGAATATGAGCTCAAGTCTGCAAAGAATTGGGAATATGAACCTTCCACTAGAGAAGGTTTAGGCTATTCGCTAGGGATAAAAATTTGATTTTATTTCAAAAATTCATGTTGGGAAGTATCCGCTGGGGATAAGAACCTGGTTTAATTTATGGACCCTGTCAGTGTGCGATGGATCCACTAAGAAGGGGCTATATCAGTCTTCTCCTGTCTTAGATTTACAAATCTAAAGGGACAGTCTACCAGTCACAAGGTAGAACTATCCAGCCTAAGAGTGACTACTAAGAGGGTGCTGCTAGGGAGCTATCCCAACTCAAAAGTAGTCGAGATTAATTTCTTTTCTTAATTTAAGTTTGATTTGATTTACTTGAATTATTTGGATCGATTTATGTTTGATTCTGAATTGAGGACATATCAGGCGGGGATGTGAACGCAGCCATATTTGGCAAGGTTTAAATTATGGACCCTATCGGTGTGCGATGAATCCATTGAGAAGGGGCTCATATCAGCCTTAGCTTATCTCAGATTTACAAATCCAGAGGGATAGTCTACCTATCACGGGGTAGAGCTAACCAGCCTAAGGGGTGCCTTTTGGTGTGCAACGACTGTGCTAGGAAGAAAGCGTGTAGGTTTACATCTTTCAAAGCAGGGACCAACTGCTGGGGTGATCAGCATGAGAGACCTCGTGCTCCATAGTCGTCACTTCCACCTCCTTTACCACCACCTAGGCCATCCTATCAGCCACCGCAGCAGCCACCACAACCTTCACCGCCTCATTAACCATACTCACGGCAGTGGTACACATACCCACCCCCAGGTAACTACCATCCGCCTACTCTTTTGGATAAATTAAACAAAACTTATTCATTTAAAATGGAGATAATCAAAAAAATATTTAAGAACCTCTTAAAGAAACCTGATTTTTGTCCACCCGAGCCTAGGAAATCGATAGAAGTGGTTAGGAGTAATGATCCTAACCTTTGCCCCTACCATCACATGCTAAGCCATGTTTTGGAGGATTGCTTTACATTTAAGGACTGGCTTGAGCATAGCTACGAGTCAAGTGCCATAGTTATCCCTAAGAAATATCTAGTGGAACAACCATCCAGTTTTGTTAAGGTAATCCTTAGAGATACATGTGATCTTCTTAAAATAAAAGAAGGTTGGGAAATCTCCTTATCTTAGACCTCTAAAAAGATTATTTCAAAAATCAAGAAACTCTCTTTGTAGGTGCCTGAGGCAGCTCAAACCTCCAACATCAAGGAAGGTTCGTAAGTTGCCAAAGACAACTTGAGGAAAGTGGGAGCTCTGCAGTAGCAGAAGCAGCCCATACTTGCTCGGGATAGCCAAGTAATGCAACCACCGACCGAGCCCAACCTCCATTCCACCATTACAGCTAATACTTTGCCTAGCACTCCTACTTCAGTAAGCTCTTCTATTAGTTGACATCTTGTATCAGCGGATAAGGGCATCAAATCCCCCACCCCACTTACTTTACTACTAGATTTTTACTATGTACCTCCTTCTAAATCCAAGAAATCAAGGAATAAAGTTAGTTTGAAATACATCTATGTCACTTCTAATGGGTTGTCTGACTCTACTCTTTTAGAAAACTCTTCAAGTCTTAATAATAATTATAACAACTCCTATCATCCTCTTTTTGATTCAGAAATGGACTTTTCTTTTTTGAATACTGTAGGTTCACCTCTTGAGATAGACTTGGAATCATCTAATTCTGAGGATCCTATAGGAGAAGCTGTAGGTTTGCCCGACGAGTAGATAGAATCTTCCACTAACCCGCCATAAGAGATCACTGAAGTTAACCTCCATAGTGGCAAGGTTCTACCTTTTATGACACCACCTCAAGATAAGGGTAAATAAGCTATAGGTATGATCAAGAAACCCCTCCACAGGATGGCCTACCCATGAATATGCTTGTGGAGGACCAGCCTAAAGTTGATTACAATGTCCTAGCTCACCTAAGAAAGCTGCCAGCTAAACTAAGAATATATGATGCCCTTGTCTTATCCAAAGAGATGAGGGAATCATTAATCAAGGCTCTTCTTGATCTAGAAATATGCTTAGTTCAGCTAACTGCTATTAGAGATGAGGCATATTATTCAAGAGAAGCCCAAAGAATCACATTCATCGATGAAGACCTCCTTCTGGGGGACATGGAGCACAACCATCCCCTCTACATCATACTGGATATGGGCAGATTCAAACTTTCTAGGGGTTTATTTGATCCAGATGCATCAGTGAACATTATGAGCCTAAAAACCCTTGCCTACTTGAGGATTGATATTTCTGAGCTCCGAGGAGATTAGATGATGTTGAGAAGATTCAATGAACAAGGCAAGATGGCTTTAGACTCCATAGTGTTACCATTAGAAATAGATGACTGGAAGACTGAAGTCAAGTTCTATATAAGTGATTCAAATACATTATTCATTACTATGCTTGGTAGGCCTTGGATACACCAGAATAAGATGATTCCATCCCCCCTTCATTAGTGCATCAAGTTTCAAAGAGATGGAATCGAATACTATGTCAAAGGAGATAAAAATCCATTTTCAGTTAGAGAGGTTGAGATATATGAAGAGGTGACCTACTATCTTCCTTCAAATCAAAACACATTTTCTCATGAACTTTGCCAAAATTCAAATACAAAAGAAAAACAAAAAGAATACAAGAAAAAGAAACAAAAAAGAAAAGAAAAAGGAAAGTACAAGTGAGGGAGAAATGGACACCAAGGAAGAGGTAGAGTCGCATGTTACATTCCACCCATAGTTTGTTTCACCATACGGACATATGGATAAGATGACTCAACCTTCACCAAGTAGAGGCAGAGGTAGATATAGAGGCAATTCCAAAGGTAGAAGACTCCCTGGTTGGCCGCCAACAATAGGGGTTATGTTCCAGTTCATAGGAGTACTCCTACTATTCATATAGACTTGGAATCCAACTCAGCAGATGAGTCTCATCTGGTTAGTATACCAACCACTCAGTGGGTTTCATTGGAGGTGACACTCAAGCCAGACAGTAATGAAGATCAGGCCTCCTAACAAAGCACAAATGTATTCAAATCAGGTTTATGTAAAATTATTACACAATAGTTTGGAACTGTAGCTCTAACCTTTCTTTCTTCTCAAAAAGTTGAAGGTTTAGTAGTTAAGGAAGCCCCCAGGTCTTCCATGAATGTCAAGCCAAAGAGATTCCTATCGGGATCATCAGTCAGTAAGTCATGTAGAACTTGAGGATAATTCATATAAAGATTTAATGGAATTACCTTTTGATTGATACTTGTCTTATGTTCATAATCTTGCAAAGAAAGGTTTGATTCCTTATACATGGTATAAGCACTGGTTAGAGTATTTCTAAAATGAACAACAAAGTGCTAGATGCACAATCGCACGGACTAGATTTGAGAAGATAGCCGATGACGATGATTACTACTAGTTTTCACCAATCATCTTGCTAGCTTCTTTCTTCAAACCAAATAACTCTTATGAGGATGTTTAGAAACTTGCATGACTATGATCTTCTCAAATCAAATGACTCTAAAATTTGAAGAGAAAAGCTAACCATCGATAAGTCAAAGAAATCAAATCCTTTGGACAAAAAGAAGATACGACATACAGTTCATTTAAGAAGAAACTAATGACTTAGTTTTATTGAATGAATTTTAAGGACTTCTTTTCATAGAACTATGAAGATGCCTATTTCTTGAAATAAAGAAAAGACTAGAATGACCATCTTAACCCTATCAAGGCAAGCTTCAACAGAGGATGAATCAAAAATAAGTCATTTTTCAAAGAAACTAATCATTATTTCATGGAAAAAATACCATTCAAAGAATTCAGAAAGAATGACCAAAAAGAATTTCAAGATTTAAACAATTCAAGAATGAATTTTCAAATAATTAAGGTTGTATCCCATATCGAAGATTCTATATCAATATTTTCACTTAGATCAGGATGCATGACTTTAGGGAGATACATATCATTTTAGTGTTTTGTCAAGAAGATTCCAAAGCCATGCTCATGCTATCTCTCAAGCCACTTATCCTCTACATTGCTGCATTGGATGACTCCCTTGGCGCATTGTTGGCTCAAACTAATGACGAAGGGAAGAGAATGCTCTCTACTTCCTCAGCAATCGTTTGATCCCTACTGAAGCAAACTATCCATCGATTGAGAAATATTGCCTAACTTTAATCTCTTCATCCCAAAATCTATGACACTATATGCATTCTCATAAGGTAAACTTGATTTCAAGAATCAATCCACTAAAATATCTCATTACACGGCCGACGTTATCTAGACGGTTGGCACGTTGGTCCATGATTCTCTCACAATTTGTATCACATTCGTACCCATCCATGCAGTGAAAAGATGCACACCCACTTCCTGCTGATTCCCCGCTTAGTGATGATCACCCCGATGAATAAGTCATGAACTTTGGGGAGGTTGATAGTCGCCGTTGGGAGATGTATTTTGATGGTGCGACTTCCTTTCACAAAGGAGAAGAACCACAATCTACTCTTTCAGGAAAGGTAGGGGTAAGAATAGTTCTCTTAATTTTAGACCACGATGTGATGAGATTCTCATACTATTTATCCAATCCATGCACCAAAAATGAAGCTGAGTATGAGGCTTTGATTTCCAGTATGGAGTTAACCATTATAGTGTGTGTTAAGAGCATCAACATCTATGGCGATTCTTAGCTGGCCATCAAACAGATTGCTGGGTCCTATAAGGTTCTAAAATCTAAGCTTCGTCACTACCACGAGTATACCATGAAGCTGTTGGCCCAAATCCTTTAGGTCACCATCTACAAGATCCCTCGAGCAGAGAACATAGTAGCAGATGCTTTGGCCAAACTCGCCAAAGAATTGGCATGTCCGAAAGATGAGTCCATTACAATAAGGGTCCAAAATAGATAAGTCCTATCCCTTATTGATGCTAAACTCATTGAGAGATTCTCTCTTGAAGGGGAGGTTTCTATTGCCAATAAAGACGAGGAGTTGGATTGGAGGCAATCATTCATAGATTACTTGACACAGGCAAACTATCTCAAGAGAAATCACTAGCCCATCAGATGAAACATAGAGATCTCTCCTTTGCTCTCGTGGATGGCACCTTGTACCAACGATCTTTTGATCAAATGTGGTTATGCTGTTTAGACAAACATGAAGCCCGTAAGATCGTGACTGAGGTATATTCAGGTCTATGCAGAGCACATCAATCCAGTTCAAAGATTAAAGTAAAGATCAAAAGACTAGGATACTACTGGTCTTCGATGATCATAGACTGCATGAACGTAACTAGGAGATGCTATCAATGTCAGCTACATGGTGTGGTCCTACATCAACCACCCAACATTCTACATCTTACATTGGCCTCATGGACATTTAAGTATCGGGGTACCAACATAGTGGGTCCTATCGATCCTCCTTTTTCTAAGGGTCATCAGTTCATCTTAGCTGCCACCGACTGCTTTTCTAAGTGGGTGGAAGTAATCCCACTTAGAGAGGTCATAGCTCAGCATGTGCTCCAATTTTTTAGAAACCATATAGTATATAGGTTAAGGGTGCCTCGATGAATTATATCCGATAATGGTAGTGCATTCAAGAGCACCAAGATCAACAAATTTACCAGAAGACATAGTATAGATTAGAGATATTCCATCATCTATTATCCCAAGAAAAATGGCTTAATAGAGACATTCAATAAAACTCTCATCCAGATACTAAAGAAGACACTCGATGATAATAAATGGCAGTGACATGAGCAACTAGTTGAAGCTTTGTGGGCATACCGCACTACATACAGAACTTCAACTCAATCTACTTGGTTCTCCTTAGTGTATGAGTCTGAAGTCATCTTACCATTCTAAGTTCAACTCCCAACACTAAGGATAGCAATGGATAGTAAAATCACTACAGAGCAAAATGTTAAGTTACGGTTAGAAGAGCTTAAAGGTTTGGAGGAGAGATGCCTACGAGCGTGCCAGAACCTCGAGTTATACAAAGCCAAGATGATTCAAGCTCATAATAAGCTGGTCCACCATAGAGCTTTTCAAGTAGGAGAGCTTTTTTTAGTTCTAAGGAGTCCATTTGTTACCCGTCGAAAGATGGGAGGCAAGTTTGAACCCAGTTGAGAAGGCCTTTTTGTCATAGAGAAGGCCTACCAAGGAGGATCTTATCAACTTAATGATTGTAAAGGGGAACACCCGATGCTTCTAATTAATGGGCTCTAATTGAAGAAATACTACCCATGAAATCATGTTTGAAAATAATTATCTTCAAAATTCTATTCCAATTCATCAAGATATTCTCTTCATTCGTAGCATTGTTTGCTTGTTTGTGAATCCTTCACAACATATTTAGGGTAGGTGTAAGAGAACCCGAGAGGCATCCTATCCCTCTTTCATAATATATGAACACAAATCAAACTCAATTCCCCAACACTACTAGAATAGGTGTGAGAGAACCCAAGAGGCATCCTATTTCGACTAGCACAATTAAGATAGGTGTAAGAGAACCCAAGTGGCATCCTATCCTCTTCAAACACAAATAAAGATACAAACACATATCTTTTGTCTCGGGCTATTTTGAAGTGGGAGCAAGCCCGCCATGACACTTACTCATTAACTGCTCTAGGTCAGGCTAACATGCTACCTTGCTAATATGTCACCCCAGTGGTCACTTGTCTGGCGGATGTGAGTCCCCGCGCTTTATTCCTGACTTGACCATTGTAAATTGATGATCATCTTATTAGTTTGGTAGACCTCACTGTGCACCCAGTAAGCTACCTTATGTTGACTTTTTTTAAGAGGATGTAAGCCTACACGCTTTCTTCTTGAACTAGCCATCATGTCACTAGGTGAGTATATGAGGTTTAGGATAAGTCCCCATGATTCTTTCCTCTTGACTACTTTTAAGTTGACATAAATCCTCTAGTGGCATTCACTCAATAGTCATCCTAGGTCGGATAGCACTTGTCGAGCGAAGATAGACTATCCCGACAATCAGTTCTATTCTAGGAAGATGTGAGTCCCCGATGCTTTCTTCCTAGGCTGATTGTTGCAAACTAACGGGCACCTTAGGTTGGTTGATGTTTGCTATGCTGACAGTGACTCACCTGGTGGGTACACCACTCTTCATAGATGTGAGTCCCCACGCTTTCTCCTTGAGTTGGCCCCCGAATACCTACAAACATTATATTCTTTAGGGTTTTTGGATAAAGCCCTTAGTGGCCCCTCCCTTGATGGCACTCTATTTAGATCACGTCCTTTGTGATCCCATTTAGACACTACCTAGGCTACTCTTAGATTGGCAGTCCCCCTTTTCTAGTAGCCACCCTAGTGGTTGGAGAATTTATTCAGCGGATGCATAGATTCTCCCTTGGATCAGTAAATCTGAAATATGTCTAGGATGATATAAACTTCTTCTAAGTATTATCCCTCGCAAACCAACAAGGTCCACGATAAACAAACAAACAAACAAAAAAATAAATCTATTCTCTTATGGATCAGAAATTCAAGCCCTCGATGGCCCCTTTCTCGAGCAGACATCCTATCTTCAGGGCGGTGTTAGCAAAACTCCCCATAGGAATTGCCTGACTACTCTTGAGTAGAGATAAGTCCCTGGGTCATAACTCTTTTAGTAGTCACCCTAGGTCGGGTGCAATCTATTTTACCACAAACAGAATGCCTTGGCAATCATTTCACTTTGGAAGATGTAAGTCTACTATGCATTCTTTCTAACATGACTGTCGCAAATCGACCGGCAACCCTAGGTCGGGTTGACATGTTACCTTGCTAATGTGTCACCCCAGTGATCTTTTATTCAGGAAAGTTGTGAGTCCCCATGCTTTCTTCCCCGAATTTGTCATTACAAATTGAAAGGCACCCCTTTGGTTGAATAGTTTTCCCCTCGACCTGGAAGCTACTCCCTTTGGATCACTAAATCTAAAGTTAGATAATGGCTAACATGGCCCCTACTCAGTGCGGACCATCGTAAATCGATGGGATCCATCAAATATAACTAAAAATGAAATTAATTTTGACTATCTTTGAGCTGATTTAAGTCCCCTAGCGGCATTCACTCAATAGTCAGCCTAAGGCCGGGTTCAATCTATTGCCTTGCCAACTGATCACCCTAGTGACTGAACCCTACTTTAGAGGATATAAGTCTACTACGCTTTCTTCCTAGTACAGCTGGAATAAATTGAAAGGCACCGATTTGGTTGGATAGTTCCCCCCATCGACTGGGAAGCTACTCCCCTTGGATCGGTAAATTTAAAGTTAGGTCAAGGCTGACATGGCCTACTTTGATCCATCTGGGATCCATCAAATATAACTAAAATGAAATTAACATCGTTGGTGATTTAAGTTCCCAAATTCACTCAATAGTTAGCTAATCAATTTGTTGCCTCATCACCTTAGCGATCCTACTTTGAGTAGGCCAAGACCAACATGACCCTACTTTCTCCATCCAATAGGGTCCATCTCAAAATTCAAAAATTTAAAATCTAAAATAAAATCAACCCTCCTCCTTAGTGGAGTCAAACTAAACAATCAAATCAATAAGCTTCTCCTCAGTGAGATACAAATCTTTTCGATTTCCCTAGTGGAATCAATTCAATCCAACCCAAACTTGTTCCCTTAGTGGAAAGTTCACATCTTTTATCCTCAGTGGATTCCAAATTCTAATCCCCTGATAAATTTCACAACCTCTCATCCCCCAATTGATAACTTGAGCCTTTTCCCCTAGTGGAAGGCTCACATACTCAATCCCTAGTGGATTCCCCCTTTGCTCTCTTATGTTTTTGACATAAGTAGAGTCACATTGCACTATGCTTTCGATTCCTTTTGCACCTTGGGTTTAGGAGTAGATCATTTCTGTTAGTGCTTGTGATCGTTCGATATTGTTGATCATCTCGGTCAACATCAATATGTGCGATGTACCTTGTCAGTCACATAACACTTATTGGACCCCTTTGTTGACCTTTCTTTTGGAGTGAGCTTTCAACTTCTTCATCCTAGTCATAAGGACTCCTCTAAATACTAAGAGTTCCTTAGTCTTAAGACACTTCTATTAATTAGGTGAACACTTAACTTAACCCTAGAGACTTAGAAGAGTTAGCCATAGGGGTATTAGGAGGACTTGCCTACCCTATGGTTTGAACCCAATCCTTGCTTCCTTCTGTCAAACCAAACTTCAAACTCAAATCTTAAATCAATTCCAACTCAATTGATTTTCTCAAATCATAAATAAATTCTAAATCAATTCTTAAATCAATTCTAACTCAATTAATTTTCTCAAATCATGAATCAATTCCAAATCCAAAATCCTTCCTAAGCCCTTTTGATTTCATCTTATGGGCTCAAATCTAAATCACCCCAAACTCAAAAGATTTTCTCATAACCCATTTATATTCTCATTTATATTCGCAAATATAAATAAAATATAAATTCAAATAACCAAAACTAAATTTAAAACTCAGGTCCAAATATAACATAAATCCAACCTATACCCTTTCAAGTCAAATTCTTGAACTTAGCCAAACCATTCTCAAATCAATCTAAACCTTTGGATTTTCTCTTCAAACAATCATTCCTTCAATCACATGCCCAAATATAAATATAAACTATAATCACCAAACCAAAATCAAACTAACCTAAGTCAAACCCATGTTCACCCCTTTGTGACTTGAAATCATCAAATGAATCAAAACCCATTTGACTCCAAATCACTTGCAATTGAATTTATATTTCAATCATAAGTCTATATGTGAGTTCAACCAAACTTGAATCAAGCCTTGATCAATTCAATTCACCACTTAGGCTAACTTGACCACCCAAAGTGACCTAAAGCACCTTTTTGAGTCAAATTTTAATCCAACCTAAATTGGATTGAACTAAGCCCATTTAAGCCTCACATTGTGAGCAACAATCATCCTAGGATGATCAATCACTCAAATTGGGTCAAACTAAGTCAAACCTAGCCTTTAACCAAGTCAACACTTAGCCCAAATGAAACCCAAACTAGCCAAAATCCACCATAAGCCAAATTGATTGAAACCATTGATTTAAACCAATCCATAACCAATTATTGAACTTGACCAAGTCATCAATTTAGCTAAACCAAGCCCAATCGGCTACTTTACTTAAGTTGACCCAAGTTGACTTAAAAAGTCAAAATGAATCAAATCTTGATCTAAGTCAAATTGATTGCAACCAATGGGTCAAATTCATTCTAAATCACTTGTTAAACTTGACTAAAGCTTCAATTGGCCAACTAGACCCAACCTGGCTCAATTGACCATGAACCCAACTTCCTAAAAGGTCAAATCAACTTGAAATTAAACCAAACCAAAATGATTGAAACCAAAGCTTACAATACATTTCAAATGATCAATCAAGCCTAAACCAGCCCATGACCTAACCCAATTGGGTATAATGGGTCAAATTGGTCAACTTGACCCATTTGACCTAAATGAACCTAAATGAATTAAAACCAAATATAAATCAAATTAAACCAAACCAATGATACCCATAGGCTCCAAATGATCATTTGAACTTGACCTAACCTATGGTTTGATCCAATTTGACCAATAGGTCAACCTAACCCAAATTAACCCAATTTGACCTAAATGGGTCAAATCGAACCAATTCAAACTAAATGAACTCCAAATCACTTGAAATTTAGCCCAACCCACTTTTGAATCATTTTAAATCTTTCCAAATTAAAACCAAGGCTAAATGAATATTTTACCCTTAGGTCAAAGGGTATCTTATGGCCAAATTCACTTGACATTTGACTAATTATTTCTCAAGGCCACTTGGCATGTTCCTAGTGGTCCACATGGACACCATAGAGGCTGGTGAATATGACCCAATGGGTTTGGGTCTGATAATGACCAAAAAGCGAGCCTTGTTGAGCATTTGGATCACCCCATACACTCACTTAGCACATGGTCACTCCCTCTCCTCCCCTCCACTACCTAAAATGAATCACATGGAGTTCTTAATAGCCCAAACTGATCACTCAATCTCCTCCATTGATAAAAATGGCATATTCTTCAATCCAATAGGAGGGAGATATACTCCCCCCTCATTCCCATTCAAATCACAAGGACTGAATTCGATTGAGCTCTAGGAATCAAAAGCAAGCTTCTCCAAGTCTTGGAAAGCATTATCAAGCTCCCCATTTTCCTCTCTTTCTCAAGAAATAGGGAAGAGTAAACCAACTCACTCAATTCTCCATCAAATCTAAATTACTCTTGCAAGCACCATCAAGGGACCTAATTGAGCTCAATCAAGTTATTTCCCAAGTCACCAAGCCACAAGAAGGAGGACTTCAATCAAAGATGATTTGCATTGAGGGGAGCTTGATCAACCGAGCCATCCACTTCAAATTAAAGCTTGATACCTTCAACAGGGCTTTGTCTCTACAAGACGAAGCTATCTCCTCTATTGGAAGTGCCGGTGATAGCCTTCGACAAGGTATTGCTCAAAATCATAGGCATAGAAATTTTTTCTTGGTCCTTTGTGAAGGGAATTATAATCTCATTAGATCTTAGCCATTGGATTCATTACTTATGCTCCTCCGAAGGTGTGAGGTGAATTAGAACTCCAAATGAGCTTGGGTGAGTTTGATCGAGCTACGATCGATGGACGACATCTGTCTCTCACCGCTCGGGAGGAGATAGATCACACACTATCCATTTCGCATGATTGGAATGGATGGTTGTGATTAGATCATGCATTAGCTCTATAGATTTAAGCCTAAACCACGGGATTAATCCTGGCCATTCGATCTTAGATCAGATGACCCATGGAGAAAGCGTATCCACCGCTAGCTAACTCGGTAGCGGATGTGACAACTTAAATAACCTATCACATCGTGATCACGAAGCGTATCCAGCCGTGGCCCGACAATAGTTTAATTAGCTTACTCAATCTAATTTTACTATGAATTTCCAAAATTAATAACTAATTGTAGAAAAATCCAAAAAATATAAACTCAACTTCATTTTAAAGATAATTTAGTGAGGAATAATATAAAATTAAGGTTAATTGATTTTGAATAGTGACTTTCACTCAATTTGGGTTTTATAAGAAATGTAATTAGGTTAATTACTCCTTAATTACTTTGACAATTAATTCCAAATTTCCTAAGGTTGGTTAGTGGGATGACGTCTGCCTCCCATAGTTTCTTAGAATTTATTGTTGGATTAATTAGAGGAATTGCTTGTTTCATCTCTAATCACTTCCCTAATTAATTAAATGATTAATTAACCTATTAATAAAGACAAATTCATTAATTAAGTTTATTAATCATCATGAAATAGTAAATTGACTTAGTGAATGAGATTAATATTTCTTTTCCAATTTTTTCTCCTAAGTTTATTTCATTTAAATAAAGACTTAATTAATTTACAAATTGATTAATGATTTAATCACTTCATTAAATGGCTTAATTAACTAAACTCAAAACCAAATTATTCTATAACTTCATCATATTAATCTTGGGTAAATTCTTAAGTGTTCAATAACATAAGAGACTTCAAAGAAAATCATAATCAAACTACATGTGTAGAATGGTTATGAAAGTACCTAATTAAACCCTTTAACTTAATTAATCAATGATTGTGAGCCAATTACATTAGGCCTCTTATTTCATAGGTGCATTGCTGATTTAAATTTCATGTGGTTGCATATCATATGTTGGCTCATAATTACTTGTTTAATTATGTTAAAGTGGTATAGGTAAAGGGTAATTAATGGATTTAACTCACTCATTAACCTAAATAAAACATAAAATCAACCTAATTTCTTTAAAATTAAACTAAACCAATTCACACAAGTGGGAAATGAGTTAGGATCAGCAAACCCTTTTCAAATTTTTGAAGTCAAATCAAATTAAAAAAAATAAAAATCTCCATAAAGAATTTTGATTCACTTTAAATGATCTTATTTCATAGGATTGTCTTTAGGAATTAATTAGAGTGAATGAAATCATATGTTTACATCACTTTATTTCTTTCCAAGCATGCTAAATATTATTTGCCATGTGAAATCATGCATTTATATCTCTTTTTTGAAAAATTAATTAAATAAAATATTTCTTTTTATGTCAAATTGCATGTTTTGGCTAAAGTAAGAATATGAGTGGCTATTCTCACTATTAAACCAAAAATTATTTTTAAAATCTATAAATCAAATATTATAAATGAAGTGATGCTACTTATAAGTACTTATAAGCTTGCATGTGATTATAGCATAAGATGTGTTTTTATTTTCTTCTCTTCTCTGAACATGGACTTGTATAAAATTTGCTAAGTGTATAGTTCATTTGAAAAGAACACAACGCTTGCTTAAATCTATTCATATGCATTCCTATGTTATGACTTAAGAAGGATTCTCACATTACACATATAAA
This sequence comes from Cymbidium sinense, assembly GCA_021442155.1. Classification (NCBI taxonomy): domain Eukaryota; kingdom Viridiplantae; phylum Streptophyta; class Magnoliopsida; order Asparagales; family Orchidaceae; genus Cymbidium; species Cymbidium sinense. Next base: position 53,205,729 of record CM038225.1, on the reverse strand, counting down.
TTATACAACCAAATTAAACACAAGAATTTTTTGCATGATTCTTCATCCATTTATTTCATTGTGTACATTTACATGTATTTAAGAAAAGTGGTATATTAGTCTGGACATTCTAGGGCTACAAGGCTTTAAGTAGCCTTAAGTAGGCCTTATACCTTATGCCCCTAGTATAGAAAATAATACTAACTTATGTATTTTATACATATGTATGTGGATTATGCTAAAGTATTAAGAACCCTCTTTTCTACATAATAAAAACATGCATCAATGGAACTTACAAATTTTCAAATCATATCTCTAAGCATTCATCATCAAAGTGTGCTAAAATTTGTATAGCATGTATATCTATGTTTAGGATCATTCATATGCATGGTATACATGGTGGAAAGAAATAAATTATTGTGTGTCATGTGATTGTAATTCACCTTAACTAATCCTAAGATTAAAACATTCACTATAGAAAAATCACTAATGAATCTACTTTAGAAATTACTTAAGGTAGGGATGAAAGAGGAGTTCTCTCATCTTTTCTTCTCTTCACAACATTTAGTATCTAAGTGTAGGTTCATTCAAACCAAATCAAATCATCAAATAAAATTAACAAATCAACTTAATCACTTAAAATGAAACACCCTTTAAATTTGAATCCTTCACACTTAGAAAATTTCAACCCTAAATCCTAGCTAAGACATGCCACACAAGCCTTAAATGACACACATTAGGCTAAGTCACAATTTATAGCTCTATGTTAGAGCGGTGCATTGTTTAATGCCTAATTTTATTTTGTGATGTAATGTTTTTAAACTAGATGTTAGGGTGCATGCGCGTAGACTGGATTATAGGATGGCCTTAGTCTAATAATGTCTTATGCAGGAGATTATGCTTAAAGGTTGATGTAATAAAAATATAAATGCTTTTGCTATGCAGGTTGCTTATACCCCTAAGCATGATCCAAACTAAGACAAGTGGACTTGGTTACCCATGTGTGGGGAGCTAAGTCCAAATTCCTATAACTGCTTGGATTGTGTGGTATGTTTAGCTAATCTCTATTTTACAGGTTTAATTAGATTTATCTTTCCTATTTTTATGTAAATTTTGTAATTTAAATTTAGAATGAATGCTATGGGAGAATTAAGGTGAACATTGGTCATAAGAGCATGTCCTATGTACCATGTGAAGCCTTGGAGCAAACCACATCTCAAAACAAATCAAAAGGAAGATAGGAGTGAAGAAAGAAAGAAATGAAAAAAAGAAAGAAAAGAAGAAATGAAGAGTGAAGAATGAAGATCCCCATAACATGAATTCCTTTTAATTGTAATTATTCATTTATATTCTAGGTTGTATAATGGTAGAGCTCGACTACCCATTTTCCTTTTCGGGTTTATGAGGTGGAGCCCGACCACATCGACCTCTTATTCTTTTACGCTAGCTTTATAAAATTGTTAGAGATTTTTTTTAGCTTGTGCATTAGGATGGCATGATTTTCCTAATTTCTTAATTGATTGATGGATGTTGAATGGCCTAGAGAAAATTAGACTCTTAGGGAAAAATAAATTTTTTATCCAATTAATCAACTCAAAATTAAATTTAACAACTCATAACCTCACCTAAAGCCTAAGACATAAATCAAGATAATAAAAGATTTAGCAACCCCTAAGCTAGATGCTATATGTATCACATCATGCATAAATCATATTGTTGCACTCTTGCTAATGGAGGGCTTCCACATTTACCAGAGAAAATGGCTTGACCTTCGAGAGCTATGGTGGAAACACACCTCCTTCTTTCTGATTTTGGTGCATAATCAATCTTATCATGCATTAGGCATATGAAATCCCATTGCCTATGTTAAATAAAAATGTCCAAAAATGAAAATAAAACTTAACAAAATTTGCATTAGATTAAGTCATTTACTCATGCCCTTCATGATCTAGTCTCTTAGGGAGTGTGTTTAAGGATTTGGTCTCCTTTCTAAATAAATAACTATCTAGCCATCTTGCAAAGTATAAGACTTGCCTACATATATTAAAAAATTATAGGAGGAGTTAGTTGGCAGCCACCCCTAGGCGTTTGTAAGTCCAACAGTCGGGTGATATATCCTCTCTTGTGGAGGTAAACCATATACCCATTTTTGGCCTTAGATTTAGGTAATACATTGGCCCACGCCAAAGCTCCCTAGATTTAGGATCTGAGACCACTATTTCCCTTTGTGGGCTACCAACATAAATCCTTACCTCTTAGGCATCTCCATGATCTTGTATTGTGGAATTGTAAGCCCTAGATTTCTAATAAAAATTCAATTCAAATAATTAACTCTCCTCAAATTTCAAAAATATAAAGCCCAACCATAGGATAGTTTGAGATGCTCGCTAGGTTTCCTAACATCGTGAGCATCCCCTACTCATCTCTCTTTGGTTTTGATAATAACTCCCTCCTTTTGATCAATCCCACTTGATTTTACAAAATTAACCAATTTGTTGATAGTCCTATCTTTGAAATCTTTGGAGACAATGATCATTTACCTTAATCGAGAGTATTCTTAAGGGATCTCATTCCTTAGGATGTAATTAACTATGGGGGCTTGCCTCCATTGGGAACTCAAAGAACCTAATTTAAAATAAACCTTGCTTTACTTTTCCATGTTAAGTAGGGAAAAGATCTCTGGTACATTCAAAGACCCATTGTCCTTTGGAGTCCTTATTAGGTGATTAGGTCTATTGTAGGATGATAATTTCTATCTTTCGAGATAGTACATCATTTCTCAATGTCACACCTGATCACCCTAATGAGTACATCTGTGGATCTACATGGTGTCCAAACAACATATTCACATTTTATTTTTTTGAATTCTCAAGTTTGAGAAATAAATACCATAGTGGTGTATCCATCGAGTGGGAAATTATCAACATAGTGAGGACCAACCAACCTAAGGTTCCAATCAATGTGCGATGATCAATCTAAGAAGAAGGCTTGTAGAGTTACATCTTCTCAGATGAAAATGATCACAGGGATAGTCTGTCATCGGCAGGAAAGGTGCTATCTGACCTAGGGTGACTACTAAACGGGGAGTCCTGTGTAAGGACTAGACCCAGAATTAAAGTATCCAGGAAGAAAGGAGCCACTGGGGGACTTATCCTAAACCTCAAATATACTCAACCCAGTTAGTGTATGATGGCTAGTTCAAGAAAAAAGCATGTAGGCTTATATATTCTTAAACAAAGTCAATATGAGGTAGCTTACCAGCCGCGTAGTAAGGCCTACCAAACTAACAAGGTTCTCGTCGATTTACAATGGTCGAGTTAAGAAGAAAGCTTGTAGGCTTACATCCTCTACATAAGGAACCACTGGGGTGATATACTGGCAGGGTACCATGTCAGCCCGACCTAGAGCAGCTAATGATTGAGTTCCGCAGGGGGGTTTATCTTACATCAAAGTAGCCCAAGGCAAAAGATATGTGTTTGTTTTATGTGTTGTTGTGTGTAGTTTATGTTGGTGTTGTTTTGATAGACGATAAGATGCTTCTTGGGTTCCTTACACTTACCTTAAATACATCGTGGCATATTCACAAACAAAGATAATTTCAAAATAGAAGAGATGGGATTTGAGATGAAAATTTTTATTTAATAATTATTTTTAAACAAGACTTATGGATAATAATTTTTTTTGAAAGAACCCGTTAATTGGAAGCATTGGGCTCTCTCCCTTATGATTTATGAGCTGATGAGATCCTCCCTATAGGCCTTCTCTATGGCAAAAGGGCCTTCCCAAGTGGGTTTGAACTTTCCTCTCATCTTTCGACAAGCAACAATAGGTCTCCTTAGAACTAAAACAAGCTCTCCAACTTGAAAAGCTCTATGACGGACCAACTTGTTATGAGCTTGAATCATTTTGGCTTTGCACAACTCAATATTCTGCCATGCCCGAAGGCATATCTCCTCCAAACCTTTGATCTCTTCTAACTGTAACTTTATGTTTTGCTCTGTTGTGATCTTGCTACACTTCTATCCTTAGTGATGTGAGTTAGACTTTTAGTGGTAGAACAGCTTTGGACCCATACACTAAGGAGAAAGGGGTAGACTGAGTTAAAGTCCTGTATATGGTGTGGTAAGCCCACAAGGCTTCAACTAACTACTCATTCCACTATAGCTTATTATAGTCGAGTGTCTTCTTTAGTATCCGGATGAGAGTTTTGTTGAAGGCTTCTACCAAGCCATTTTCCCTTGGGTAGTAGATGGTAGAATATCTCCAATTTATGATGTCTCTCTAAGAAAAGCTATTGATTTTGGTGCTCTTGAATGTAGTACCATTATCAGATATAATTCATCGAGGCAGCCCGAACTTATATACGATATGATTTCTAAAAAATTGGAGCACATGCTGAGCTATGACCTCTTTGAGTGGGACTGTCTTTGCCCAATTGAAAAAGTAATCGGTGGTAGCTAGAATGAACCAATGACCCTTGGAAGAAGGAAGATTAATTAGACCCACTATGTCGATACCCAACACTCAAATGGCTATGAGGATGAGACCAATGTAGGGTGTAGTATGTTGGGTGGCTGGTGTAGGTCCACACCATGCACCTGGCATTGGTGGCATTTCCTAGCTACATCCATGTAATCTATAATCACCGAAGTCAGTAGTATCCTAGTCTCTTGATCTTGGCGTTCATCTTCAGACCGGATTGGTGCACTCCGTATAAACCTGAGTGTAGCTCAACTACGATCTTACAGGTTTCATGCTTATTCAAATAACATAACCACATATGATCGAAGAACCGCCGGTACAAGGTGCCATCCACGAGAGCATAGGAAAGTGCTCTTTGTTTTTCCTGATGTGCGGGGGACTTCTCTTGAGGTAGTTTACCTACATTTAGATAATCCATGAATGGTTGCCTCCAATCTGACTCATCATCCTTTTTGGCAATGACAACCTCCCCAATAAGAGTGAGTCTCTCGATAAGTTCAACATCAATAAGGGATAAGACTTGTCTATTTTGGACCCTTATTAGTGTGCACTCATCTTCCAAATATGCCAACTCATTGGCGAGCTTGGCTAAAGCATTGACACGATATTTTCTCCTCCAAGAATCTTATAAATGGTAACCTCTGGGATCTAGGCCAATAACTCCATAATGTACTTATGGTAGAGATGGAGTTTAGGCTTTAGAACCTTATAGGATCCAATAATTTGGTTGATGACTAACTGTGAATCCATGAAGATGTTGATGTTCTGGATGCATAGCATAACAGCTAACTCAAGATCGACAATCAGAGCCTCATATTCAACTTCATTTTGGTGTATGGATTTGACACATGGTGGTGCTTATTTTTAGAATATGTATGGGGGACACAACGTAGATCTGAGGGTGTACTTATTGAGGTGATTGGGAATGACATCAAGGAATAGTGCACTATCTCAAAAGATAAAATCACTATCATATAATAGACTTAATCACCTAATAAGGACTCCTAAGGCATGATGGGTCTTCGAATGTACCAGAGATTTTCCCCCTACTTTACATGGATGAATAAAGAAGGATTTGTTTAAACCAGGTTCTAAAGTTTCCTATGGGGGGCAAGCCCCCATAATTAATTACATCCTAAGGATGGTAAGTTCATTAGGAATACTCTCGAGCAGATAATTGCTATCTCCAAAGATTTCAAAGATAGGACTATCAATAAATTGGCTATATTTGGAAAATCAATCAGGATAAATAAAAAAGGAGAGACTTATTATCGAAGCCAAATAGAGATAAATAAGGAAAGCTCATGATACTAAGAACCCTAGTGAGTATCCCAAACTATCCTATGGTTGGGTTTTATATATTTGAAATTGAAGAGAATTATATATTTGAGTTGAAATTTTATTAGAAAACTAGGACTTATAATCCCACAACACAAGATTATAAAAATGTCTAAGAGCTTATGATAGGGTATATTGTTAACCTAAATCATGATAGGGTATATTGTTAAAATTATAGCCTGAGAAAAAAATAGTAATCTTAAATCCTGAATCTAGGGAGCTTTAGTGAGGGCCAAATCTTATCCTAAATCTAAGGCAAAAAATGGGTATATTATTAACCTCTACAAGAGAGGGTAAATCACCCGACTACTGGACGTATAACTGTTTGGAGTGGTAGCCAGCTAACTCCTCCTATGTTTTAAAACTATGTGGTCAAGTCACATATTTTGCAAGATGGTTAGGTTATTATTATTTAAATAGAAACTAAAGTCCTTAAACCCACTCCCTAAGAGACTATAGCATGAGTGGTATGAATAATGACTCAGTCTAATGCAAATTTTATCAAATTTTATTTGATTTTGGACTCTTCATTTTAATAAAGGCTATATGATTTTATATGTCTAAATGTATGATGAAATAGGGCTATTGGCTAAATTAGAGAGAATGAGGTGTTTTCCACCATAAGGGAGACCTTCAAAGTTCATGTCTTCCCCTATCGTGCAAGGATGGAAACCCTCTTAGCAAGAATGAAATAAGATGATATGCATGATATCAAGCATACAACATTCAGCTAAGGGGTTGCTAAATCTTTAATTATCTTGATTTAATACTTAGCCTTTAAATGAGGTTATGAGTTTCTTAGAAAATTTGTTATGAGTTCTAGTTAGGGTAGAAAGATTAATTTTTCCCTAAGAGCCTAATCAAATTCAGGCTACACATTAAATCATCATATATAAAGAAACTTGGAAAACACATGTCATTTCTATTGCATAATGTAAACAAAATATCAAATAATTTATAAACTCAAGGTAAAAAAATAATAGGCTGGTGTGGTCGGGTACCGCCGTACAACCCGAAAAGAAAAATGGGTAGTCGAGCACAAACCTTATACAACCCGGCATATGAAAGAATAATTACAAGTTACACAAATGAATAAGTGTTATGGGGGTCTTCATATCTTCTTTCTTCATGCCTCCTTCATTCCTCCTTTGGATTTGTTTACTTTAAAGGCATCACGAGGGCCTCCCAAGACAAAGCCTTCAAGCCTCCATTCATCCTAATTCCCCCATAACACTAATCATAATTTCTAATGTAAAATTATATTAAAAATAAGAAAATTAAATCTAATTATACCTGCAAAATAAGTGTTAGCTAAGCACACCATACAACCCAATAGTTATATGAATAATTTGGACTTAGCACCCTACACATGGGTAACCAAGGCCACCTGTCCTAACTTAGATTATGCTTAGGGGTTGAGCAACCTGCAAAAGAGAGCATTTATATTTATTTTAAGCACCTCTTAAGCACAATCTATGGCATAAAATATGATTAGGCTAATCAGGACATAACATCCAGTCTACAAAGCATACACCATAGCATATAGTCTATAACAATACATCACAAAATAAACATGCATCAAATTATGCACCACCCTAACATAAAGCTAGAAATGGTGACTTAGTCTAAGGTGTGTGTATTAAGGCTTATGTGGTATGTTCTAACTAGGCTTTGGAGTTATCATTCTCTAAGTATGAAAGACATTTAATTATAAAGGGTGGTTTCACTTTAAATGGTTTAATTAATTTGTAAATTTTACATAATGTTTCTTTTATTTCATTTGATTTACACTTAACAACTAAATGTTATAAAGAGAAGGAAAGATAGGGTCACTCTCTTTTATCTCTACCTTAAGTCACATCTAAAACAAATTAATTAAATGAATTCCCTTTAATGAATGGCTTATAACATAATTTAAATTAATCCTAAGTTTAGGTTCACTTTAAATAATCTCATTCAATAAGAAATGCATCTTAAGATTAATTGGAACTAATTACTATCACATAACACATGTTTGTTCACTTCTTTCCATCATATATGACATGCCTATGACTAAGTCCTTATGGTGAAATTTATATCTCTACCTTCATCTATCCCCTTTTGAAAAAGAGGATAAATGAAAACAAAAATATAAAATGCCTTGTTGGAATGCCACACAGATCCACAAATGTTATTATTTGGGTGATTGAATACGACATTGAGGAAATGTGTACTATCTCAAGAGATAGAAGTCACCACCCTGCAATGGACCTAATCACCTTAATAATGACTCCTAAGGACTATGGGTCTTCGAAATGTACCAGAGATTCTTCCCCTACTTTACATGAAAAAGTATAGCAGGGTTTATTTTAAATCAGGTTCAATAAGTTCCCTACAGGGGCAAGTCCCCATAGTTAATTACATCCTAAGGAACATGATTCCTTAGGAATACTATCAATTAAGGTAAATGATCGCTATCTCTAAATATTTGAAAGGTAGGACTATAAATCGATTGGTTTATTTTTAGAAAGTTAAGTGGGATCGATCAAGAGGAGGGAGTTCTTATCGAAGCCAAATGCAAACAAGTAGGGGACGCTTAAGATGCTAGGAAGCCTAGTATACATCCCAAAATACCCTATGGTTGGGCTTTACATTTTTGAAATTCAATTAATTTGTTTGAGTTGAATTTTTATTAGAAATATAGGGCTTATAATTCCATAGTACAAGGCTATGAAAATGCATAGGAGGTGAGGATTTATGCAACCTCATAACCTAAATCGAGGTAGCTTTGGTGAGAGCCAAAAGCTTGACCTAAATCTAAGGAAAAAGATGGATATCTGGCTTATCTTCATAAGAGAGGATAAACTACCCTACTGTTTGACTTACAATCACCTGGGGGTGACAGCCAACTAACTCATTTACGATTTTAAAATATATAGATAAGTCAAATGCTTTATGCAATAAAGCAAGGTTATTATTTATTTAGAAAGAGACTAGGTCCTTAAATATACTCCCTCAAAGACTAGATCATGTAGGGACATGAATAATGACTTAAATCTAATACAAATTTTTTATATGTTTTATTTTTATTTTGGACAATCAATTTGACACAGAAATTAGGATTCTTTATTCCTAATGAAAGAGAAATTAGATTATGGGCCAAAATCAGCAAGATAAGGAGGTGTATTTCCACCATGGCTCTCACAGGTCAAGCCAAGCTCTCTGGCAAAGGTGGAAGGCCTCCAATCAAGAGTGAAATAATATGCTTTTTATGTATGATGTTAGAAAAGAAAGTACACATCCAGCTAAGGGGTTGCTAATTCTTTTATCTTGATTTTAACTTAGGCTTTATAGAGGTCATGAGTTGTTTATTTTTAATTTGAGCTATTTAATTGGATAGAAAATTTATTTTCTTAAGTGCTTAATCATCATCTAGGCCATACATCAAATAAAGGAAGAAATCAGAAAAAGATGACATCTTAATGCGCAAGTTAAAAAAACATTAATCAATTTATAAAACTAGCATAAAAAATAAAATACCATTTGTGGTCGGGCTCCACCGCACAAACTCGAAAGCAAATTGGGTAGCTGAGCTCTACCCTTATACAACCTGGATTACAAATGAATTAAATACAATTTAAGCAAGGAATTCATGTTGGGGAGGGGGGTCTTTATTCTTCATTTCTTCTTTCTCCTTTTCTTCTTTTTTCTTTCTTCTTTTGGATTGTTGGAATTTGGTTACTCCAAAGGCTTCACATGATACATAAGATGTAATCTTATTATTAATGCTCATCCTAATCTCCAATAACAATCATTCCAAAATCCTAATTGCAAAATTACATGAAAAGAAAAAGTTAATCAAACTAACACCTACAAAATAGAGATTAGCTAAACAAATCATACAAATACCAAGCATGTATGAGCATATATTTGACTTAGAACCCCACACATGGGTAACCAAGTCCACCTAGCCCATTGGATTATGCTTAGGGGTATAAGCACCTGCACAACAAAAAATATTTATATTTTTATTACAATGCCACTTAAGCACAATCCTCTACAGAAGATAATGATTAGACTAAATCATCCTACCATTTAGTCTATACAAATGCACCCTAACATCCAGACTAAACATTGCATCACAAAATAAAAGCAAAGCATCAAACCATGCACTGCTCTAATTTAAAGCTAGAAATAGTGACTTAATCTAATGTGTGCGCTTTAAAAGGTTTGTGTGGTATGCTTAGCTAGGCTTTAAGGTTTAAATTTTCTAAGTATAAAAAGTTCAACTTAGAGGGTGATTTCATTTAAGTTATTTTAATTAATTTTGTTGATTTTTATTTGATGACGTGTTTAGGTTTTAATGAACCTACAATTAATTACTAAGTTATAAAGAGAGAAAAAGAGAAGGGAACTTCTCTTTCCTCCCTACCTTAAGTAATTTCTAAGATAGATTCATATTTGATTCTTGTTTAGTGAATATTTTATTATGTGTATTAATTAATCCTATGTTTAGATTTTCCTTAAACAAATCCATTCAAAAAGAAAGACATTTTAAGATTAAGTAAAGTGAATTAATATCAAAAAACACACATTATTTCATTTGTTTTCAACATGTATAGCATGCATATGAATGAATCCTAAACATATCTATAAATGCAAATGAAAATGTTTAGCACACCTTAATATGAATACTAAGTAGTGTTAAGAAGATTGGGATGCTTGATGATGCATGATTTTCATTAAGTAGAAAAGAGGGATTTCTTTTATCCATTTTTCATATGCACATTTATATGTATGAAAGGCATAACTGAGTACGGTGCCATTGTTAGCACCAGGGGTGTAAGGTACAAGACCTACTTAGGGCTACTTAAAGTCTCACAATCTTGGGGTTGTCCAGACTAATATATCACGTTCCTTAAATACATATGCATGTACAAAAAAAATGAAAGGAAAAGAAAGATGCAAAAGTTTGTGTTTGTTTGATTTATTTATTTATGCAATTTATATATATAAGTGTGGATGTCCTTCTTAAGTAATAACATAGGAATAAATAAGAAAGTATTTAAGCAAGTGTTGTGTTCTTTTCAAATGAACTATACACTTTGCCAAATCCTATTCAAAACTATGCTAAAAGAAAAGAGAAGGAAAACCACACTATGCACATCTTTATATTTCTACTCACATGCAAGCTTATAAATAATCACAAGTAGAATACCTTTCATTTTTGATGATTGATTTATAAGTTTTGAAAATAATTTTAGATTTAATAGTGATAATAGCGATTCATATTCTTACTTTATCCAAAATATGCAATTTGACATAAAGGAAACATTTCATTTTTAATTTGATTTTTAAAAAGTATGAATGCATTATTTCCATATGGCATACACATTTAGCATATTAGGAAAGAAATAAAGTGATGAAAGAAATGTAAGTTCATTCACTATAATTAATTCCTAAAGACAATCCTATGAATAAGATTATTTAAAGTAAATCAAATTTGTCTTAAGGAGAGTTTGAATTTTGTTTGAGTTTGATTTCAATTTGAAAAATTTAAGATGAGTTTGCTAGTCCTAACCCATTCCCCCATGTGTGAGTTATTTAAGATCAATTTTTAGGCGATTAGATCAATTTTATGCCTTAGTTAGGTTAAGGTGTGAATTAAGTGTGTTAATTACCCCCTACCTACACCACTTTAACATATTCAATCACATAATTATGAGCCAATGATATGACATAAACTACACAAGGAATTTAAATCAATAATGCACCTAGGAAAGAAATGGGTCTAATGCAATTGGCTCATAATTAGTGATTAATTAAGCTAAATAGTTTAATGTAATGACTTTCATAACCCTTCCCACACATGTGGGTTGGATTTTGAATTCCTTAGGTCACTTGGGTTATTGAACACCCAAACATCTACCCAGGATGAATTAATTAAGTTCTATAGTGTTTTAATTTTAAAATTTTGATTAATTAAGCCATTTTATTAGATGATTAAATTATTTAATTAATTTTGCACCTTAATTAGATTTTAATCCAAATGAAATAAACTTTGGAAAATAGATATGGGAAAGAACTCCTAATCCCATTCCCTAAGCCCACTCACTGTCATAAGGTAATTAATAAAATTAATTAGTGAATTTATCACTATTTAAAAGGTTAATTAATCATTTAATGGATTACTAGGAACGAAGCTAATTTAAGCCATTAATAAATTCCTAAAAATCATGGGAGACAAAGGTCATCCCATTAATCAACTCTAGGATGTTTGGAATTAATCAATGGAATATTTAAGAAGTAATTAATGTAATTACATTCCCAATAAAACTCTAATTCAAAAAATATCACTATTCAAAATCAAGTGAAACTAATTTTAAAATATTCCTCTTTGAATTACCTTTCTAATGCTTTTTATTTTATATTTTTTTGATTTTTCTTTTATTAATTATAAATATTTGAAGTTTTTATGATTATTAAGTAATTAATCCCTTAATTATATGCTAATCACGTCGACGCCACGTGGAGGCTGATGCGGCACGCGCTTTCCATATGGTACGACGGGAGAGGCCACTTAAGTTGTCACATCGTAGCATCGCGTCAGTGGCGGTGCTATGTGCTTTTTCCCCATCCATCTAATTAAGGATTGGATGACTGAGATCGAGCCCATGGTATTAATAGGATTAAATCAAGGGTCATGTTTGTCTTGATCATGGCTGTCCATCCAAAATGTGCAGATGGATGGCCCATGATCCGTCACTGATCTTTCCTATGGGAGAGCACATCCGTCCATCCTTTAGGGCAAGATCTGAGCTCGATTGAGCTTGGGCTGAGCTCAAACTCAATCCACACCATCATCATGCAAGGGGGGACACATCTAATGGCTAACTTTGCTTGAGATGAGAATCTACTTCACAAAAGACCACACACACTCTAGTTTAAGCTTGGGTTGAAGGCATACCTTGTCGGAGGCTATTACCGGCCCCTGAGTTCGATGAGGTAGCTTGTCTAGTGGAGACGAAGCCTTGTTGAATATTTGAGGTGATTTGGTTGAGTGGATCTCCCTATGGACCAACCTCTCCTTGTATTGGGCTTGGCCTTGATCAAGAGCACTCTTCCCTTACTTGGAGAACTTATGTGAAGGCTTGGGTGAGCTCGATTGAGTTCCCTCAAGGTGCTTGCAAAGTGAATTGGACTGAATTTGACTATTAGCTAAGCTGGATTTCCTTGTTACCTCCCCTATTTTTGGCTTGGTAAAATTGAGAATGGAGAAGTTAAATTGGCTCTAGGAAGCTTGGGGGAGCTCTGGAATGTTACCTCTCACTTCCTATTACTCAATCAAATGTAAGACAGATGAGTTGAAATGAAATTAGGGGGAGTATATCTTCCCCTTAAAGAATCGGACGGCCGCAAGCTCCTTTGCCACTTTGATCCAATACACCTCCTTGAGTGGGTTTGTTAGGCTGTTTAGGGTGGTATTACATTCGGTTTGGACAAAAAGAGGTCGTGGAGGAGTCCCATGTGCTTGAAATGAGTGGAGGAAGGATTCTCATGTGCTCATGTCTATGGGGGTGGTCCGTTTTAGCCCTAGGTTAGGTTGGGCTGACCAAAACTCATTGGGTCATGTGCACCATGTCCATTAGTGACCATTTGGTCTACTAAGAGGATGTTAAGTGTCCATGAAAAGGAATTGACCAAATTCCAAGTGGTTTTGATTTTAGGTTACCATATGGCCTAAGGGTAAAATGGTCATTTGACCTTGAATTCAGTTTGAAAATATTTGGTATGATTGAAAAGTGGGTTGGGCCAAGTTTCAATGAATTTGGAGTTGATTTGTTAGGATTTGGCTCATGTTGACCCATTTAGGTCAAAATGGGTCAACTTGGGTCAAGTTGACCAATTGGTCAAATTGGGTCAAGTTCATATGTAATTTAAAATATTTTGGCATCATTGGTTTGGTTCAATTTGATTTATATTTGGATTTGCTTTTTGATTTCATTTAGGCCAAATGGGTTGAGTTGACCAATTTAACACATTTGACCTATTTGGAGGTCATGGGTTGGTTTATGTTTGGTTGATCATTTGAAATGGATTAGTATCTTTGTTTCTAATAAATTTGGTTTATATTTGGATTTGGATCAATTTTATCTTTTAGGTCAAGTTGGATTCAAAGTCAATTGGGCTAGGTTGGGTCTAGTTGGCCAATTGAGCCTTTGGTCAAGGTCAACAAGTAATTTAGAATGAACTTGATACATTGGTCTCAATCAATTTAGTTTAGATCAAGTTTTGACACATTTTGTCTTTTTAGGTCAAGTTGGGTCAACTTGGGTCAAGTGGCCAATTGGGCTAGGTTAGGCTCAAATAATAACTTGGTCAAGTTCAAACATTGATCATGAATGGGTTTTGATCAATGGTTTCAATCAATTTGGCCTATAGTGAATTTTGGCTAGTTTAGGTTTCATTTTGGCTAAGTGTTGACTTGGTTAACCCTTATGTTTGACTTGGTTTGACCCAATTTGAGTGATTTATCATCACATGATGATTGTTGCTCACAATGTGAGGCTTAGGTGGGCTTAGTTCAATCCAATTTGGTTAGGATTAGAATTTGGCTCATAAGGGGTACTTTAGGTCACTTTGGATCAAGTGAGCCTAAGTGGGTCAAATGGCTGGGTCAAAACTTGAATTGAGTTTGATTGAACTCACAATGTACTTATGATTGAAATATAAATCCATTTGCAAGTAATTTGAAGTCAAATGGGTTTTGATTCATTTGGCAATTTCAAGTTCAAAAGGGTGAACATGAGTTTGACTTGGGTTTGCATTTTTGAATTTAGTTTTGGTTTAGTGATTAGATTTTATATTTATATTTGGATTCATGATTGAAGGATTGATTGAATCATGAAAAAAAAATCAAGGGTTTGGCTTGATTTGAATTTGATTTGGCTATGTTCAAGAATTTGACTTGAAAGGCTTAGGTTGAATTTTGATTGAATTTAGATTTGAGTTTTGAATTGATTTTTGGTTTGATGTTTAAAGTTTATGTTTATATTTGGATTCTTGATTGTAGGGTTGATTGAATCATGAAGATAAAAATCAAGGGTTTGGCTTGATTTGAAATTGATTTGACAAAGTTCAAGAATTTGGCTTGAAAGGCATAGGTTGAATCTTGATTGAATTTGGATTTGAGTTTTGAATTGATTTTTGGTTTGATGTTTAAACTTTATGTTTATATTTGGATTCATGATTGTAGGGTTGATTGAATCATGAAGAAAAAAAATCATAGGTTTGGCTTGATTCGAAATTGATTTGGCTAAGTTCAAGAAATTGATTTGGCTAAGTTCAAGAATTTGACTTGAAGGCTTAGGTTGAATTTTGATTGAATTTGAGTTTGAGTTTTGAATTCATTTTTGGATATTTGAATTTATATTTCATTTATATTTGTGAATATAAATGAGAATATAAATGGATTATGAGAAAATTCTTTGAATTTTAATTATTTTAGATTTGATTTAGGCTAAGTCCAAGATGGGAATCAAAATGACTTAGGAAAGAATATTTATTTGGCTTTGAATTTTTAATTTTGTTTGATTGATTTGAATTTATATTTCATTTATATATGTGAATATAAATGAGGATATAAATGGGTCATGAGAAAACTTCTTGAATTTGAATTGATTTGGAATTGATTTAGGCTAGGTCCATAAGGGGGAATCAAAGGACTTAGGAAATATTTTTGAACTTGGTTCAATCATAAGCTTCAATCATTTGGAATTGATTTGAGTTTGAAAAAATTAATTAATTTGGAATTAATTTAAGTTTTGATGTTGATTTGATTTGGAGTTTGGAGTTAGTTTCATTTGGAGTTTGACTTAAGGGAGGAAAAAAGGAATTTGGCTCAAGTTATAGTGTAGGCAAATTTTCTTAACACCCCTAAAGCATGACCTATTCCTATGGATAACTCTTCTAAGTCTCTAGGGCTAGGTTGAATGTCCACCTAATCACTAGATGTGTCTTAAGACTAAGGAACTCTTAAAGTCTAAGAGAAGTCCTCTGTCTAAGATGGACGGGTTGAGGGCTCATCCTAAAAATGAGGTCAACCATCCTAAACATAACTTTACATAAAGTTTATACCTTAGCACACTTAAATGATGAATGTAAGAAAATGTACTTGGAATTGATGTCTCATTTGATTGAATTATTTTTCATATTAATTTAAAGCTCTATCTAAATTCTTATACAAAAGTATAAGAAAAGAACTCTAAATCATATGACCAATCAATCCAACCACTTGAATAGAATATGAATGCAAATGTATGAAAGTTTTAAGCAAGTACATAGCCATTGTTCTGCACTAGGGGAGTGAGGTAGGAACCTCTTTAGGGCTACTTAAAGCTGTGCATCCTCGGAAGGCCCAAACTAATATACCCACTATTCTTAAATACATATGGATGTATAAGCAACTATTACAATAGGAAGCCATGAAAAAGTAGAGTTTGATTTAATTGATTTATTTATGTGAATGAATTAAAGCTCTATCTAAATTCTAATTTCAAGATGCATAAGAATGAAATCAAACCGGTACATCACGATTGTTCTGCACTAGGGGAGTGAGGTAGGAACCTCATTGGGGCTACTTAAAGCCATGCATCACCGGAATGTCCACAAATATACCCATTAACATTCAACCTTATGTAAATCAACATATGAATGTAAGAAAGAGACTTCACTTGATACACTAAGCTTATATTCACATATACCTTCTATGTATACATAACTAAAGTCACAATATATATTACCATTCATTAATAAGCTTTTAAAAATACATTTGAAATTTAATAGTGATAATAGTCACACATATTTCTAATTAAGTCAACACATGCAAATTTGATATAAAGGAAATCAATTTATTTAATTAATTTTTGAAAGAGATGAATGCATGAATCAAGTGACATACAACAATTTAACATGATTGAAAAGAAATAAAGCAAAACAAGCATGTAATTTCATTCACTCCAACTAATTCCTAAAGACAATCACATTAAACAAGCTTATTTAAAATAAACCAAAGTTACTTAAAGCCATTTTAATTTCATGTTTGATTTGATTTAAGGGATGTGAAAGAAGTTTCCTAATCCTAATCTCATTCCCCATGTGTGAGTTAATTTGATTTAGTTAAAAGCAATTAAATTGATTTTATGGCTTAATTAGGTTGAGGTATGAATTAAATCAATTAATTAAACCCTTACCTATATCACCTTAAGTTAATTAACTAATTAATGATGAGCCAACATGATATGCAACCACATGAAAAGTAAATTAGCAATGCTCCTAAGGAATGAAAGGGCCCTAATACAATTGGCTCATGATTAATAGTTAATTATGCTTATGGGATTTAATTAATTACTTTATGATTTTCTCACACATGTAAACTAATCATAATTTCCTTAAATTTATTTAGACTATTAAACATCTAAAGAACAATCCAAGGTTGATTAATCAAAGTTAGGAAGGAATTGGATTTTAAATTAATTTAATTAAGCCCTTAATCAATTAATTAAATCCTTTGATTATATTTTAATTAGGATGATGAAGTTAACTTAGGGAAAGAGGTCAAGAAAGAGGCCTTCATCCCAATCCCTAAGTTATTTCAAATAATTAATTAGGCTTTGAAATAATTAGATTCCTTTTTCTTTTAATTGATTAATTAAGTGGCTAATTAATTACTTAAACTTTAATTAATTTGAAACAAATGAAGAGGCTTAATGAAATGATCATAAGGAGTAAGACTAAAACATTTCCCTATAACTTTTCATTATTAACAGATGGAAATAAGCTTAATTAATTAATTAATTCACTATTCATTTGCTTAATTATCATTAATTAAATTAGGAGAGTAATTAAGGCTTAATCATTCAATTTCCCTAATTAACTATCCAATAAATTCCAAGAAAAATAGGGGAGGCGGAGGTCATCCCCCTAAAAATCTCTGAAAAGTTTGAAATTAATTGGATAATTAATCAAAAAATAATTAGGCTAATTAAATTTTTGCTTGAACTTTGATTAAGCAGAAATTACTATTCAAAATTAATTAATAATATTTTTTTTGGATTCTCCTCTAAAATACCTTTAAAATGAGCCCTCATTTATATTTTTTGATTTTCTACAATTAGTTATAAATTTTTTAAGTTTCAACCTTAAAAAATGGATTAATTAACCTAATTAAAGCCCTAATCCCGTCAGCACCACGTGGCAGCTAACTTAGTGCTTTCCATGTGACGTGATGGGATAGGCTATTTAAGTTGTCACATTGGGATGCTGACTTAGATTGGAGTGGACCCACTTTCCCATGGACCGTCCGATCTGAGATAGGACAGCCACGACTAAATCCCACGGTTAAAAAAACATAGAGAGGATCTAAGTGTGATTTGATCAGGACCATATGTTTCAATCACATGAGATGGATAGCCTGTGATCTGTTTTCTTCATGAGCAATAAATGATAGACACTGTCTATCTTTCCATGTTCGATTCGAGGTCACCAGCGCTCAGATTGGGATCAAAATGATCCCACGCCATTAGGAGGAGAAGACGAACACATCCAATGACTAGGATCTCATGACATGAACATTCCCTTCACAAAAGACCAACTCATTTTCATATAAGGATCAGTTTTGAGAAATTACTACACAAGAACTAATGTCCGGTGGTGGGATCGACTGAGGTAGCTTCGTTTGGTAGAAATGAAACCCTATTGAGCCACACGAGCTTTGATTTGAGGTGGTTTGCTCTATGGGCCAAGCTCCTCCCTTTAAGCATTCAGTCCTGATCAAGTTATGGCTTTCGGGGGCTTGAAAGCTTGGGAAATAATTTGGTATTGCTCGATGAGGTGTGGTGATGATGTGTGCAAGGTTGATTAAGGTTTGGTGGAGGACTGAGCAAAGGGGTTTCTGAATAGGGGTGTCTTATTTTGGTTTCACATGCAGAGAGGAAATGCTGATCAATGGAGGTTTGGGGTGCTCTAGGAAGCTTTCTGGGATTTCTAAATCTCTCAAGGAACTCACCTAGTGTGAATGGTCATGAATCCCACTCGAATTGAGGGGGTATACCTTTCAATTGCACTTGATGGATGGACAGGATCCATCCATGAATTTCTTTCAATTCATCATCATTGAGGTGTCGGAGGGTTCTCCGTCAGCTCCACGTGGCATGCCAGGGTTGGAGGAAGCTATGGAAAGAAGCTCAAAGTTTGATATGGGGAGATTGTATGCTAATTTTCCTTCCTTGCATCCATTGGATTTAGCCATGGGTGAAGGAGAGGAGGTGTGCTTCCTTTGGTCCATGGTAAGTCCTAGACAACCTTAGGTTGGGCAAAGAAAGTTAGGTATGCCATGTTAGGAAGCTTGATGGCTTTCTATGAGATGAGAAAGTGGGCTTTGCTTCATATGGAAATAATCCAATGCAAATGAGTCATGCCCAATGGTTAATCCCCTTGGGTTGGGTCCCGCTTGGATTTGGGCTAGTTTAGGTCAGGTTTGGCCAGCTCCTAGGGTCCCCTGTGCTGGTTTGGGTGCTTTGGCTTCATTTGGTCAAATGGGTTCATATGGGTTTATGTTGGGTTGGGTTGACCAATTGGTCAAATAGGGTCAAACCAAGGCTTGGGTTAGGTTTAAATGATGATTTTAAGAGTTTTGGTTTAAGTGGTTTTGATTAATTTGGCTTAGGTTTGATTTTGGCTCATTTGGATTCAAATAGGTCAAATGGCTAAGTTAGCCAATTTGACCAATTTTGACCAAATTGGGTTGCGTTAGGTGTTGGTTCATGTTCAAGTGAGTAATTGAAAATGATTGTAAGCTTTGGTTTGATTTAATTTGAGTTTAATTTGAATTTTGATCAATTTGACCTTTTAAGTCAATTTTGGCTAGGTTGGGTCAAGTTGACCAATTGGTCAACTTAGGCTCAGTTATGGCTTTGGTCAAGTTCAATTAGTGATTTTGAATGAGCTTGAGCCATCAGTTGTAATCAACTTGGGTTAAATCATGATTTGACCCATTTTGGCTTTTAGGCTAATTTGGGTCAACTTTGGTCAAATGGTCAATTGGACTTGGTTGGGCTCAATTGAGGGTTTGGTTATGTTCAATGATTGATTATTATGGTGTTTACTTTTATATTTGTTTGTATGGGTGGGGGGGGACACGATCTAAGGGTGTACTTATTGAGGTGATCGGGTACGACATTGAGGAATAGTGCAATATCTCGAAAGATAAAAATCACTACCCTACGATGGATCTAATCACCTAATAAGGACTCCTATGGCATGATGGGTATTTGAATATACTAGAGATTTTCCCCCAACTTTACATGGATGAAAAAAGTAGGGTCTATTTAGACCGAGTTCTAAAGTTCCCTATGGGGGAAAGCTCTTATAGTTGATTACATCTTAAGAAAATTGAATCTCATAAGAATACTCTCGATTAAAGTAGGTGATTGTTGTCTCTAAAGAATTCAAAGATAGGACTATCAATAAATTGGTTGTATTTTAGAAGATCAACTGGGATGCATCAAAAGGGAAGAGTTATTATCAAAACTAAAGGAGATGAGTAGGGAGTGCTCATGATACTAGAAAACTTAGTGAGAACTCTAATCTATCTTATAGTTGGGATTTATATATTTGAAATTGAGGAGATTGATTTATTTTATTTGAAATTTTATTAGAAATCTAGGACTTGTAATTTCACAATAAAAGGTTGTGGAAATGCCTAAGAGGTAAGGATTTATATTTGTAGCCCATAGGAAATAGCAATCTCAGATCCTAAATCTAGGGATCTTTGGCGAGGGATAAAGTACGACCTAAATTTAAGGTTAAAGTGGGTATATGGTTTACCTCCATAAGAGAGAATAAACTACTCGACTGTTGAACTTATTACCACTTGGAATGGTAGCCAGTTAAGTCCTCCTATGCTTTAAATCCATGTTGGTAAGTCATATTCTTTTACAAGATAGCTAGGCAATTATTATTTAGAAAAGAAACTAAGTCCTTAAACCCACTCCATAGACTAAAGCATGATGGGTATGGATAATGACTTAAATCTAATGCAAATTTTTATCAAATTTAACTTAATTTAGGACTCTTTATTTTGACACAGATTATGGGATTTTATATGTCTAAATGCATGAGAAATTGGTTATGGGCCAAATCAAGAGGGAAAAGAGGTGTTTTTCCATCATAGGCTCTTAAAGGTTAAGCCTGTTCTATTTGGCAAAGATGGAATCCCTCTCTTAACATGAGTAAGATAAGATGTTTATGCATGATGTTAAACATACAATCATCTAGCTAAGGGGTTGCTAAATATTTTATTATCTTCATTTAATGCCTAAGTTTTTATATGAAATTATGAGTTATTTTATACGTTCAGTTATGAGTTGTTAGTGGGATAGAAAATTTATTTTTATCCTAAGAGCCTAATCGCATCCAAGCAATACAATAATCACCAATCATAAACTAACTATGAAAAGGCATGCTTTGTCTAATGCACAAACTAAATAAAATATTAAATAATTTTATAAAGCTATCATAAAAGAATGAAAGGTAGATGCGGTCGGGTACCATCGTACAACCCAAAATGGAATGTGGGTAGCTAAGCTCTACACTTATACAACCCGGATTACAAGAGAATAATTACAATTACAAATGATGAATATTATGGGGGTCTTCATTCTCCATTCTACATTCTTCATTTGTTCATTTGATTTCTTCATTTGATTTATTCCACTTCTCTCTTTCTTATGGCCAAAGTTCATCTTAATCCCCCATAACATTCATCCTAATTCTAATGCAAAATTAAATCAAAAGAAGAAAAGTAAATCTAGCTACATCTGCATAACAAATGTTAGCTAAACACACCATACAACCCAAGTAGTTATATGAAAATTTTGAACTTTGCACCTCACACATGAGTGACCAAGCCCACCTGTCCTAACTTGGATTAAGCTTAGGGGCTAAGCAACCTGCACAACAAAAGAATTTATATAAATTTTATTTAGCAGCCCCTTAAGCACAAACCCCTCCAAAAAAATATGATTAGGCCAATATCGACCTAATATCCAGACTATAAACATACACCCTAACATCCAGTCTAAAATAATACATCACAAAATAAGCATACATCAAACCATACACCACCCTAACATAAAGCTATAAATGGTGACATAGTTTAATGTATGTGCATTAAAGCTTGTGTGGTATTTCCTAACTAAGCTTTAGGGTTGTAATTTGTTAAGTGTGAGGGATTTAACTTATAAAGGGTTGATTTCTCTTTAAGTGATTTGAAAATTTTACTTGGTGTTTTCTTTTGTTTCATATGGCATACACTTAACAAACTAAGTGTTATAAAGAGAAGAAAGAGATGGAATCTCTCTTTCATCCCTACCGTAAGTCATTTGTAAAGCAAATTAATTAACCAATTTCCTTCAATGAATGGTTTATTATATGTTTTGATTAGTCCTAAGTTTAGGCTTATTTTAAGCAAACTTATTCAATAAGAAAGACATCTTATGATTAATTAGGATGAATTATTATCACATACACATATTCATTCATTTATTTTCTTTATGTATATCATGCATATGAATAAATCCTAAGCATGTCTATAGATGCAATTTAGATTTCTAGCATACTTGAATGATAAATGCAAGAAAATATGTTTAGAATTTAAATATTTCATTTGATTGAATTATGAATGCATGCCTTTTAAATAGAAAAGTGGGATTTTTCAACCATTAGCTAAATGCACACCCACATGTATAAAAGTTTTAAATGAGTACGACGCCATTATTTTATACACTAGGGGCGTAAGGTACAAGACCTACTTAGGGCTATTTAAAGCCTTACAGCCTCAGGATGTTCAGACTAATATACCACTTTTCTTAGATACATGTAGATGTATAAGCAACTATAAGGATAGGAAAAAACCATGCAAAAGTCATGTTTGATTTATTTAATTTATGATTCTTATTCATTGGTTACATCATACATATGTATAAGAATTTTAAGTGAGTATGGTGCCATTATTTTCTACACCAAGGGCATAAGGTACAAGACCTACTTAGGGCTAATTAAAGCCTCGCAACCCCAAGATGTCCAACTAATGTACCACTTTTCTTAGATACATATGAATGTACAAAAAGAACTACAAGAATAAGAAGTCATGCAATAATTTATATTTGATGTGATATAAAATTCTTTCTAAGTCTTAACCTGGAAATGCATGGGAATAGATTTAGGAAAATGTTATGTTCTTTTCAAATGACCTATACATTTGTGAATCCCATGTGAATCCAAGTAGGATAAGGAAAGAAAGCTTCATGTTGCATATCCTATATTACTAACACATGCAAACTTAGAGATATTTGTAATTAGCATCACTCCATATTTTATAATTGAGTCATACACTTTAAAAAATAATTTTTTATTTAGTAATGATAATAGCCACACCTATCTCATTTACATCAACACATTCAACTAGACATAAAGGAAACCATTTCATTAAATTAATTTTAAAAGAAATGAATGCATGATTACACATGACAAGCAACATTTTATGATGGAATAAAGAAATAAGAATGATCTCATTCATTCCATTAATTCCTTACAAATCAAAATAAAGTCACAGTAAACCAAAGTTAAGATCATTTCTAAGTTTGATTTATTTTAAGGAATGTGAAAGAAGTTTGTTGGTCCTAATCCCATTCCCCATGTGTGAGTTAATTTTGATTCAATGAAGAAGTAATTAGGTTGATTTTATATTTTAATTATGTTAGGGTGTGAATTAAGTGGATTAATTAACCCTTACCTACATCACCTTAAGTTAATTAACTAATTAATAATGAGCCAGTATGATATGCAACCATATAGAAAGTAAATTTACAATGCTCTTAAGAAATGAAAGGAGCCTAATGTAATTGGCTCATGATTAGCAATTAATTAAGCTTAAGGGATCTCACTTAACTACTTTTATTATTTTCTCACACATGTGAGTTAACCATAATTTCATCATCTCTCACTTTTGGTTATTGAACACCCAAAGAGCTACCCAAGATTAGAAAGAGAAATTAGGTTCAATTGAATAAATTAAGTTCATTAATTAACTAATTAAACCTTAATTAACCTTAACCAATCAAAGTGAGATGGGCTTAAAGAAAGAGACAAAGAAAGGAATCCAAGTCTCAATCCCTAAATACTCTCAATTAATTAATTAAGGTTCAGGTTATGAATTAATTTTTTTATTAATCTTGTTAATTAATTAATTACTTAAGGGATTAAAGAAGATTTAAGGAAAAGATTGGAAGAAGGGGTCCCAATCCATTTTCCTAAACTTCATCACCATTAATAGAGGTTAACAAGCTTAATTGATTGATTAACTTACTATGCAATTACTTAATTATCACTAATTATATTAATAAAGTGATTAAGATTTAACCCATTGATTTCTCTAATTAAGCAACCAATAAAATCCAAAAAAATAGGGGAGGCAGAGATTATCCCCCAAAATACACATAGAAAATTTGAGATTAATTGGATGGTTAATTAAGGAGTAATTAGGATACTTATATTTATAATTAAACTTTAATAAAGCCAAATTTACTATTCAAAATAAATTAATGATAACTTTGCCGAATTATACTTTGAAATATCTTTAAAATAAGCCTAAGTTTGCATTTTTTTGGATTTTTCTATAATTACTTATGAATTTAAGAAGTTTTAGAATTAAAAATAAGTTAATTAGCCCTAATTCAAACCTTAATCCCATCGAGCCACATGAAAACGATGTGGCGTCGATGGCTTCTTTCGTGTACGATGGGATTCACTATTTAAGTTGTCACCTCCGAGTTCTAATTCGGATGGCAGCACATGCAGTATCTCTATGGACTGTCCGATCAAAGATCAAACGGCCATGATCAAACCCATGGTTTTGAGGGATTAATTAGAGGCTCTAAGCATGATCTGATCGGGTCGTCCATTCGAATCACGTAGGATGGACGGTCCAAGATCTATCTCCTTTTGAGAGTCGAGCAATGGCTACCGTCCATCGATCGCCACTTAATTTGAGCTCACTTGAGCTCGAATGGAGATGAAAATGATCCTACTCCCTTGGGGAAGCACAAAAATCTAATCCAACAATGGAAATGCATGATGAGAAGATTTCTTTCACAAAATACCACTCTATTTTCATTCAAGAATCAATTTCAATGGCATACTTCACCAGAGCTTATGACCGAAAGTTCCAATGATTGAGGAAGCTTCATTTGGAAGAAATAAACCCCTGTTGAGCAGCATGAGCTTTGATTTAGTGTGGTTTTCTTGGAAGACCAAGGCACTGGACGTAGGTGGTTGGGCTTTATCGAACACTACCCTCCGGCTGTCGGGATGCTTAGGAAAGGATACGTTCTAACTCGTTAGCTCCAAGGAAGGTGTGTACAAAGTTAATTACACTTTGGTGGAGATTTGAGCAAATGAGAAATGTGGGTGGCCTCCCCTATTTCAGTTTTGAGTAAAATTGAGAAATGAGGATTTGAGGAAGCTTGGGAAGGCTTGGAAATGGCTCTGGGATTCCTCTCCTTGGCTGCTAGGGTTGAATCGAAGGTGAGTGTTTTAGTTTGAGTGAGAATGAGAGGGGGGGGGTATACGCCCTCATTCCTTAGATCATATGACCACGACTTTCTTAGCTTCTCCTTAATCATTTGGCTATTTCCAAGGGTAACGGAGGTCCTTGGGTGGATGATGTGGCTCGGTTTGGTTGGGTGAGGGTGATGAGGTGGCTACCAAGGGAGAAAGTACTTATCCTTGGTGGTTTCAAAAGCTCCAATGGGGATGGGGAGGTGATTTCACCTCCTATTGTATCATGGCCGACCCAACTACCTTTGGGTCAAGTCAGCCATGGTCCTAGGTGCCTAGGTGGACCTATGATGGGGTGCCAAGAGGCCATAGGGAGAGAATGACTCAATGTGCATGTGTCTTATCTCATAGGATGCCCTAAACCCAAGGGAAAAATGGTCATTTGGATATGGTTTGATTTGGCTAGATTTAGAATGGATCAAAAGAGGGTTAGCCCAAATTTCAAGTGGTTTGGAGTTTGTTTGCTTTGATTTGGCTCAATTTGACCTATTTAGGTCAAATTAGGCTGGGTAGGGTCAAGTTGACCAATTGATCTAATTGGGTCAAACCAAAGGTTGGGTCAAGTTCACATGACCAATTAGAGTGTATTGGTTCATTATTTTGATTCAATTTTCTTTGGATTTGGTTATGGCTCATTTGGTTCATATAGGTCAAATGGGTCAAGTTGACCAATTTGACCAATTTGTCCAAATTGAGTTGGGTTAAGTGTTGAGTCAAGTTGGATCAATTTGGAATTAATTTGGATTTTGGCTAATTTGACCCTTTAGGTCAAATTGGGTTAAGTTGGGTCAAGTTGACTAATTGGTCAACTTAGGCTCAATTATGGCTTTGGTCAAGTTCAACAATCAATTTGGACTGAACTTGAACTATTGGTTGCAATCAATGTAAATCAAATTTTGATTAGACCCATTTTGGCTTTTTAGGCCAATTTGGGTCAATTTGGGTTAAATGGCCACTTAGGCTTAGTTTGGCTCAAGTGAAGGTTTGGTCATGTTTAATCATTGATTATGAGTGGGTTTAAATCAACGGTTTCAATCAATTTGGCATATGGTGGACTTTGGCTAGTTTGGGTTTCATTTGGGTTAAATGTTGACTTGGCCAAAGGCTAGGCTTGACTTGGTTTGACCTAATTTAAGAAAATTGATCACCTAGGGTGATTGCTGGTTATGTTGTGAGGTTTGGGTGAGCTTAGTTCAATCAATTATGATTGGATTAGAACTTGGCTTAAAAAGGTCCTTTAGGTCACTTTGGGTCAAGTGAGCTTAAATGGGCCAATTGGCTTGATCATGGCTTGATTCATGTTTACTTGAACTTACACATGAGCCTAGGATTGAAATATAAATCTGATTGCAATTGGTTTGGAGCCAAATGGATTTTTGTTCATATGATAATTTCAAGCCAAAAGGGTTAACATGGGCTTGACTTAGGTTAGCTTAGGTTTGGTTTGAGAATGGTGGTTTGTATTTATATTTGGGTCAATGATTATAGCAATGATTGAATTATAAAGGAATTCATGAGTTTTGAATTGGTTTAGGTGTCATTTAGCTAAGTTCAAAAATTTGGCTAAAATGGCTAAAATTGATTTGATTTAATTTGGATTTTAATCATTTATATTTGATTTTAGAATTGATTTATGATTAGGAATTTGATTTGAGATTGGATTTGTTAATTAAAAAAATTAATTAGATTGGGGTTGATTTGAATCTAGTTAAGGCTAAGTCCATAAGATAAAATCAAAGGGCTCAGAAAGGGATTTGGAATTTGAATTTGATCATGGGTTTCAATCACTTGAGTTGGAATTGATTTATGATTTGGATTTGAATTTGAGGTTTTTTTTAGAGGAGGAAGCTAGGATTTGGTTTGGGTTATAGGATAGGAAAGTCTTCCTAAGTCCCTAAGGCACAACCTATCCCTGTGGCTAACATTTTTAAGTCTCTAGAGTTAGGTTAAGTGTTCTCCTAATCACTACAAGTTTCTTAACACTAAGGAACTCTTAGTGTCTATAAGAGTCCTAGATCTATGATACAGAAGTTGAGAGCTTACTTCAAAAGTGAGGTCAACAAAGGGTGCCCAATAGGTGTGGTGTGACTGACATGGTAAACCGTACGTATTAATGTTGACCGAGACAATCAATAATGTCTGAAGAATCATAAATACTAACATAAATGATCTACTCCTAAACCTGAGATGAAGAAGGAATCAAGATCTTAGTGCAATGCAACTCCACTCATGCCAAGGGCATAAGGGAAGAAGGGATCCACTGAGGGATCAAGCATGTGAACCTTCCACTAGGGAAGTAGGTTCAGGTTATCCACTTGCGATAAGGGGTTTGAATTTGAATATAAGATATCATTTGGGTAGAGTATCCTCTGGGGATTAGAATGTATAACCGGCCAGGGATAGATGCATGAACCTTCCACTAGGGATAAGGATTTGATGAGATTTCTTTTGAGGGTGCACTCACTAGGGAATGCAGATTTGAAATGGATTTAATTAATTCCATTGGGGAGATTAGGATGATCGATGTCTCGATGGGGAGAAGTTAGTTGATTATTTATTTTAAGTTTAAATTTTGAGATGGACCCTATTAGTTTGCGATGGACTGCACTGAGAATGGGCTATGTTGACCTTGGCATATCTCAGATTTACCAATCCAAAGGGGTAGTCAACTAGCCACATGGTAGAACTATCCGACCTAAGGGGTTGCCTTTCTGTGTATAATGGTCAAGTTAGGAAAAAAGTGTGGGGGTTCACATCCTCCTACATTAAGGACCACTAGGGTGATCTATTGGACACAACAAATCAAACCCAACCTAGGATGACTACTGAATGAATGCCGACTTATATTAGGTCAGAAGTAGTCAAGATAATGTCATTTGATTGAATTACATTTGTTTTAGTTTCATTTATTTTAATTTTATGGATCCCCTTGGTGTGCGATGGATCCACTAAGAAGGGGCTAATATTAGCCTATGTCTGTCTTAGATTTACAAATCCAAAAGGATAGTCTACCAGCTGTGAGGTAGAACTAGCAACCTACCTTTCAGTTTGCAATGGTCAAGTTAAGAAGAAAGCATGGGGGCTCACATCCTCTTATACAAGGAACCACTAGGGTGATCGGTTGCTTGTGCAACAAATCAAACCGGGCCTAATGCTGCCCGTCGGTTTGCGATGGTCGTGTTAGAAAGAATGCGTAATAGACTTATATCTTTCAAAGCAAAGATGCCCGTGGGGGTGACTTGTTGGTGGCACAATAAGTTGAACCTGACCTAAGGGCAATTTCTGAGAGAGTGATGACCTTGCGACTTATCTAAACTCAAAGCAGTAAAAAAAAAATTTCTATAGGGAATTTTGCTGACACTGCCCTAAAGATACGATGCCTACTTGGGAAAGGGGCCACTAGGGGCTTAAGTTCCTAATCAACAAGTGAAAGTATATTTTATTTATTTTATGTTTGCATGGACCCTATTGGTTTGTGAGGGACCACACTGAGGATGAGCTCATATCAGCCCAATCTATCTTAGACTTATTGGACTAAGGGAGAATCTGCATATCCGCAAGACAAGTTCTTCAACCACAGGGGTGGCTACTATAAAAGGGGGATTGTCCAATCCAAAAGTAACCTAGGTAGTGTCTAAATGGGGTCTTTAAGGACGTGATCCAAATAGAGTGCTCACATGGGAGGTGCCATTAGGGGCGTTATTGTAAACCCTGTAAAAGAAAACCTATAGGTATACGGTGGCCAACTCAAGGAGAAAGCGCAGGGACTCACATCTGCTAAGAGTGGTTTATCAATCAGGTGGGTCATCGTTAGTATGGTGATAACCAACCAACCTAAGGTACCCGTCAATTTGCGATAATTAGTCTAGAAAGAAGGCTTGTAGGCTTACATCTCTCTAAAGCGGAATTGATCACCGGGATAGTTTATCTTTGGCTCGACAGGGGCTATCCGATCTAGGGAGACTACTAAGGGAGGAGTCTTGTTTAAGGACTAAACCCAAGCGTGAAGTAGTCAGGAGGAAAGGAGCCACTAGGGTACTTACCCTAAACCTCAAATATATTCAACCTAGTTAGTGCATGATGGATAGTTCAAGAAGAAAGCGTGTAGGCTTACATCTTTTTAAATGAAGTCAACATGGGGTAGCTTACCGGCTGAGCAGTAAGTCCTACCAAACTGACAAGGTACTCATTGGTTTGCAATGGTCAAGTTAGAAGGAAAGTGCAGGGACTCACATTCACCATACACATGACCACTAGGTGTCACACTAACAAGGTAGCATATCGACCCGACCTAGAGCAGCTAATGAGTGAGTGCCACGGGGGGCTTGCTCCCACATCAAAATAGCTCAAGATAAAAGATATGTGTTCAAGAAGGAATATGATGCTGTTTGGGTTCTCTTAAACATGTCCTAAACACATAGAATAATGGATGAAATGGCACCGCAGGGGCAATTATGACTCCACCAAAAAAATTGCCGCTTGGGTTATCTTACACTTAACATAGTTGTACTAGTCAAAATAGGATGCCTCTTGGGTTCTCTTACACCTAACCTAGTAGCACTGGAGGATCGTTTATAGTTTATGTTTTTGTTGTGGAGGGATAGGATGCCGCTTGGGTTCACTTACACTTACCCTAAACACGTCGTGGTGGATTCACAAGCGAAAGATATTTCTAACACTTAAAAGATGAAATTCAATATGAAGAGAAGTTTTATTAATGATTATTTTCAAACTAGATTTATGGATAGTATTTCTTTAAGAAGAGCCCATGGATTGAAAGCATCAGGAGCTCTCCCTTATAATTTATAAGTTGATAAGATCCTCCTTGGTATGCATTCTTTATGGCAAAAGGGCCTTCCCAAGTGGGTTCAAAATTGCCTCCCATCTTTTGAAGGGCAATAATTGGTCTCCTTAGAACTAAAATAAGCTCTCCTACTTGAAAAGCTCTAGGACGGACCAACTTATTGTGAGCTTGAATAATTTGGCTTTGTACAACTCGAGGTTCTGGCATGCCTGGAGGCGTCCCTCCTCCAAACCATTGAGCTCATGCCACTATCGCTTATTATCATCGAGTGTCTTCTTCAATATTTAGATGAGAGTTTTATTGAATGCTTCAGCTAGACTGTTTTCCCTCGAGTAGTAGAAGGTGGAATATCTCTAATCTATGTCGTGTCTCCAAGCAAAGCTATTAATTTTAATGCTCTTGAATGTAGTATCATTATAAGATATAATTCATCGAGGCACGTCAAACCTATAAACGGTATGGTTCCTAAAAAACTAGAGCACATGCTGAGTTGTGACCTCTCTGAGTGGGATTGCCACTGCCCACTTGGAAAAGTAGTCGTTGGCAGCTAGAATGAATCGGTGACCCTTAAAAGAAGGAGGATCAATTGAACCCACTATGTTAGTACCCTAACACTCAAATGATTATGAGGCCAATGTAGGATGTAGAATATTGGGTTGTTGAAGTAGGACCACATCGTGTACTTGACATTAGTGGCATCTCTTAGCTACGTCCATGTAGTCTGTGATCATCAAAGGCTAGTAGTATCCTAGTCTCTTGATCTTGGCTTTCATCTTCAGATCAGATTGATGAGCTCCGCATAAACCTGAGTGTACCTTAATCACGATCCTATGGGTTTCATGTTTGTCCAGACAACATAATCACATATGATCGAAAGACTATCAGTATAAGGTGCCACTTACGAGAGCGTAGGAAAGGGCTCTCTACTTCACCTGATGTGCTAATGACTTCTCTTGAGGTAGTTTGCCTATATTTAAATAATCCATGAATGGTGCTTTCTAATCTAACTCCTCATTCTTTTTGGGAATGACAACCTTCCCTTCAATAAAGAATCTCTCGATGAGTTCAGCATCAACAAGGGATATGACTTGTCTATATTGGACCCTTATTGTATTGGACTCATCTTCTAGACATGCCAACTCCTTGGCAAGCTCTCCTTGAGCAATCTTATAAATGATAACCGTTGGGATTTGGGCCAACAACTCTATAGTATACTTATGATAATGATGGAGCTAAGGCTTTAGAACATTATAGGACCTAGCAATTTGGTTGATGATGAGTTGAGAGTCCACAAAGATGTTAATACTCTAAACACATAGTGTAATGATTAACTCTAGACGAGCAATCAGAGCCTTAAATTTGACTTCATTGTTGGTGTATGGATTGGACATATGATATGAGAATCTCATTACATCACAGTCTAGAGTTAAGAGAACTATTCCTACCCCTGCCTTTCCTGGAAGAGTAGATTGTGGTTATTCTCCTTTTTGAAAGGAAGCTGTACCATCAAAATACCTCTCCCAATGGTGAATGCTAGTGTCCCCTATGTTCATGATTTGTTCATCAAGGAGGTCATCATTGAACGGGGAATCAGCAAGAAGTGGGTGTGCTGCTAAGAAATTTGCTAGTGTCTATCCTTTCACTGCACAAAGGGGTATGAATATGATGCCAAACTATCATAAAATCATGGACCAATGAACCATCCGTTTGGATAGAATCGCACATGTCATGAGATATTATAGTGGATTGATCCTAGAGATTAGATTCACCTTATGAGAAAGCATATATTGCCATAACTTTTGGGATGCGAAGATTAAAGCTAGGTAGTGCTTTTCAATATGCGAGTAGTTTGCCTCAGGTGGAATTAGATGAAGACTGAGATAGTAGAGATAATTTTCTGTCTCTTTGACATTATTTTGAGCCAACAAAGCACCAAGGGAGTCATCTAATGCAACGGTGTAGAGGAAGAATGGCTTTCCCAGGATAAGGGCTGCTAGAACTGGCAGCGTCATCAGGTAGTGCTTGATGTCTTCAAAAGCATGCTGACACTTGTCATCCCACTTGAACTTAGCATCCTTTTTGACAAGTTCTGAGAATGGTTGGCATCTTCCTGATAGGTTGGATATGAAGCATTTTAGATATGCCAACCACTATTGGAATGATCTGAGTTGAGTTAAACTTTTAGGGGGTGGCATTTCTATGATAGTCTTGATCTTCTCTAGATAGATCTCTATTCCCTAGTGTCGAACAACAAACCCAAGAAATTTTCCTGAAGCTTTGAATGCACAGTTCAGAGGATTCATTTTGAGGTTAAATTATCTTAACTGTTCAAAAACTACTCTCAAGTCAAAGAGATGGTCTTCCTTTTCTTTTATTTTGACTACTAGATCATCGACATAGCATTCGACTTACTGATTAATGAGTTCATTAAAGATCTGAGTCATGGCCTGCTGGTATGTAGCACTGAAATTTTTAAGGCCGAAAGGCATGACCTTATAACAATATATTCTGATCGAGGTTTGAAAAGCAGTGCTTCTTTTATCCTCGAGGGCCATCATGATCTGGTTATAGCTAGATGACCCATCCATAAAGGAGAATACTACAAGAGATGAGGCAATGTCTATAATTAATTCTAGTATAGGAAGTGGAAATTCATCCTTAGGACATGCCTTATTTCGATCCCTAAAATTGACACATATGCAAATTTGGTCATTCTTTTTGTTGATTGGGATGACACTAGCTAACCAGGTAGGATATTTTTCTTTCTAGATAAAGCCAGCATCAATCAATTTTTTGATTTTCAAAGTGACCTACTATTCAATGTCTAATCACATATGTCTAGGAGCTTGGTTGATAGGGTTAGCATTAGGTTTTATTGCTAGTTTATGGACTGCTACATCAGAAGATAAACTGAGCATTTCTTCATAACTCTATGCGAAGCAGCTCTTAAACTCAGTTAATAACCTAACTAAGTCATTAGTTTCTTCTTCATTCAATAAGGAGCTGATGTATGCCAGATGTGGATTATTTTCAATTCTTAAGTTGATCTCTTTAAGTTCATTGATGGTTGATCTGAATTCTTCTTCAAACTCTGATGGTGCCTCTTTGACTTGAAGCTCATTTGGGTCATCTGAAGTTTCTAAGCATACCTCCTCATAAGAGTTATCATGATTTGAGAAGAACCTATCAGACCCTAAATTAGTAGTGATGACTAGGCAATTGTTATCATCATCACTGGACCCACTGTATCGAATCCTAGTCCCATTCTTGATTCAGAATATCTACTTTGGTTGTCACGTAGCCTTCCAAAGTAATCTGACCTGTGTTTAGACCAAGTATATGGAATTAATCCCTTCTTTGCTAAGTTAAGAACATAAGGCGGATACCAATCAAAAGGTAATTGTGTTAAATCTTTATATAAATCATCCTCAATTTCTACATCAGCTTCTTGACTTGAGGATGATGCTACCAACAAAACTGTGGATGATGTTGGGGCTTCCTTAACTACTAACCCTTCAACTTTTTGAGAAGAAAGTGAGGTTATAGCTAAAGTTCTCAACTGTTGTCTGATTGTTCTACATAATAGTGATTTAGATACATTCATGCTTTTCTTGGAGGCATGGTCTTGATCATTGTCTGGCTTGAATGTCACCTCTAAAGGGACCCACTAAGAGGGGTTGGGCAGCATGCTAATGACATGAGACTCATCCTATAAATTGGATTCTAAGTCTATGTGGATAGCGGGGGTATTTCTATGAGTTGGAACATAGCTCCTATTGAGTGGCCAATAGGGAGGAGGTCTTCCACCTCGGGAACTTCCTCTAGATCTGCCTTTGCCTACCTGGTGGGGGTCAAGTCATCCTACCCATGTATTCATATAAAAGAACAAACTATGTGTGGAATCTAACGTCAGGCTCTACTTCTTTCTCAATGTATGATTCTCACTCACTTGTATTCTCTTTAACTTTTTCTTTACCTTTTTATTTCTCATTATCTTTTTCTTCTTTTTATTTTATTTATTTTTCTTTTGTTTTTGAACATTCACCAAGTTTGTGAGAATAGAATTTTTGATTTTACGGAAGATAGTATATTGTGTTCTTATATACCTGACCTCTCTAATTGAAAATGGCTCTAAGTCTCATTTAACACAATATTCAATTCCACCTCTTCAAAATTTGATGAACTGATGTTAATAGGATGGAATCGTGTTATTTTTATGTATCCAAGGCCTACCGAGCAAAGTAGTGAAAGATGTATCTGAATCAGTTATGTAGAAATTAGCTTCTATCTCTCAATCATCTATCTCCAATGGCAACACAACAGCTCTCGCCTCGTTCATTGAATCTTCTTAACATCATCTGATCTCCTCAGAGTTTGGAGATGTCAATCCTTAAGTAGGTAAGGGTCTTTAGACTCATAATATTTATTGATGCACCTGGATCAACTAACACCTTGGAGAGTCTAAATTTGCCCATGTCCACTGTTATGTTAAGGGTATGTTTGTGTTCTGTTGTCCCAAAAAGAAGGACTTCATTGGTGAATCTCCATGGGCTTCTCTTGAATAACATGCCTCCTCTCCAATAGTAGTAAGATGAGATAAGCTTATTTCTGGATGAAGAAGGGCTTTGATCAATGACTCCCTCATCTCTTTGGATAAGATAAGAGCATCTTATGTGCATAGTTTAGCTGGCAACTTTCTTAGGTGAGCGAGAATATTGTAGTCAACTTTGGGCTGGTCCTCCATAAGCATATCCATATGTGGAGCATCCTGTGGAGGGGCTTCTTGATCACTTGAACCAATGACATGTTTACCCTTATCCTGAGGTACTACTCTAAGAGGTAGAACTTCGCCACTATGGAGGTTGACTTCAGTGACTTTATGAGATGGTTTAATGGAAAGTTCTACCTGCTAATCAGGTTCACCTACAGCTTCTCCTATGGGATTATTGGAGTCGGATGACTCTAAATCAATCTTAATGGGCAAACTCGGATGATTTAGGAATGGAAAATCCATTTCTAAATCAGAAGAGGAATGCTCAGAACTAGAGTTATTATTGATTAGACTTGGAGAGCTATCTAAATGAATAAACTCAAAAAGATCATCAAAAGTGACACATATGTAACTGGAATTAGCTTGCTTCATTGATTTCTTAGATTTGGATGAAGGTACAAAATAGAAATTAAGTAAAGTAAGCATAGTGAGAGATTTGGCACCCCCTCCGCTAATATAATACAGGTGCTAGAAGAAGAGTTGGTTGGAGCAGGCTGTGGGAGGAGTCTGGACTGGTGGTGGTTAGCTCGTGCTATCTAGCAAGTGGAAGTTATCGTTGCTACTGTTGGGCCTCTTCCTCATTCAGGTTGTCCATAATTTGCAAGCCTTCCTTGGAGTTGAAGGTTTGAGCTGCCTTAGGCACCTACAATGGTAACTTCTGATCTTAGAGATGGTTTTTTTTGGAGGTTCGGGATAGGGAGTTATCCCAACCTTCTTCTATCTTAAGAAGATCATGTTTATCCCAAGGATTACCCTAACATAATTAGAGGGTTGTTTTAGTAGGTATTCCTTAGGGATGACAATGGCAACCGGCTTCTAACTACGCTCAATCGAGCCCTTAAAGGTAAAGTAATCTTATTTTAGTAGGTATTCCTTAGGGATGACAATGTCTTAGAATGAGGTGGTAGGGGTAAAAGTTTGGATCGCAACTCTTGCCCACTTCATCTGTCCTCCTAGGCTCTAGTTACTAGAAATTATATTTCTTTAAGAGATTCTTAAAGATCTTCCTGACTACCTCCCTCTTGAATGAATAAGATTTATTCAATTTGTAGATAAGAGTAGGTAAATGGTAGGTACCTGATGGCTGGTAGGAATACTGCTACTGATGATCTTGATGAGTGCTAGAGGATACTCTTGAGGAGAGGCGGGTGGAGGCCACTATGGAACGAGGCGGTATGATGGCCTGGTGCAAAGGAGGCGTAGAGGCTGTGAGCTCGAGGCCTATCTGATTGAACCCTAGCTGGATTCTTCCCCTTATCAACTACTGTGACTACCCTTGGCTTCTTCTCAAATGCCTACTGTTGTCTAGACTTGACTGACTGATCTTGGAAAGGAAACTATTTGACCTCCCCTTATAGACTAGCAGCCTTGTTGATTAATTTCTCAAATGTCTTAATGGTAAACCATTTAAGCATGAAGGTGACCGGGCCATGGATATTCTTGAGTAGAATTTTAATGGCATTCTGTTCAGATAGCTGTGGTTCACATTTCATACTTAAATTGTGCCCTCTATGAATGTAATCAATAATATACTCACCAGGGTGTTACTGAGCTATAATGAGATCGTTCACAGTTAACCTTTGCTGAGCTCTAGTAAATCTCTTAATAAAGAGCTGCTCTAAAATGAAATTCACTAAACCATTGGATAGTTCAACATACCAATCAAATGCGATGCATATCAAGCTATTGATGAAGAGGCATAATAAGAGTGCATCACTGCAATCAACATTGCAACATTCGACCCTAAAATGTGCTATGTGCTGGCAAGGATTCCCACTACCATCAAAGATTTTGAAAGAAGGAGGCACAAAACCTTTAGGATATTGGACAACATTAAATTACTGTGGGTAGCATCAACCCTTTTGAAAAAATGAGCCACCTCAGGCTTGCACCAACTCATCCCTCACTTGCTGCTCCGCCATATTTTCAATATCTTTCTACTGCATGGAGGTGTTGTCCACCACATTCATATGCAAGGTACAACTATCCTAATATACTGGAGAAGTGCTATTGGGTTGATCTAAGATGTGTGTTGACTGAGGATGATCTACCTCTATCGGTATGTACTACGAGACTGAGGTATGATTTTGAAGTGAATGGAGGGTTGCTAACAAGTCTTCCATCCTCTTCTTCATTCGATGAATATGATCATCCTTCTGTTTAAGCTACTGATGGAGGTGTTGGGTTGAGTGGTCGGCATCATCTTCCTCAACTACAACACCGTCTTGACTATGCTGATCTCTATGGAGGGAGCTCCTAGTATTGACCTTGTGGACTTCAGCCAAATCCTCAAGAAGGTCATCCTCATCGAGATCAAAGGCTACCCTCTCATTCTCCGAGTCTGTGTGATCGTTGCCCAAGAGTTCTCTTTTTGATAAAGTACTATGCTAAAATGTCATTTAAGGAATGGTCTAATTATGTTGACAAAAACACATGTTGTTGACCATTAGAGGAACTATGCTCACTGACAGAGATACACCTAACACTGCCTACCACTAGAGTGCTAGCTCTGGGAGGGTCATGCTCACTGGAAGAGATATGCTCATGACTGCTCATCGGTGGAGTGGTGTCCTTGGGAGATCTACTACCATGAGAACTGCAAACCTGTCACCTTCCCCCTATGCAATCATTGCTGCCACTGACTCTGATGGTGGTGGTGGTGGTGCGACCATGACACTACGTCATCGCCACTGCTGTCAAACCACAGTTGAGGTATAGGGTCGAGTCAGGGAGCTCAATCTCACCTCACCAGGTGGGATGGAGGGAGTGGGATCCCAAGCCATAGCCAGATCACCATAGGTGAAGGTCTCTCCCTGGATGGGGGCTTTTGAATTTTGGCAGGAGTGGTAGAAGTTATGAGCTATACAGGTGATGGAGGATGATGGGGGAGCGATGTGAAGGCAACACCGACTGCCCCTCAATGAGAGATCTCTTCCTACGGTGGGTAGCACCAATAAAAACAATCCTATCTGAATGATCAGCCCTGATGGAGGGACAATAAAAAAAATCCATCAGAGCGGAAGCAGCCGACTGTCAGGCATACCTCCGTCACTCTCCCTGTCTTCCTGAATAGATGCTTGAGCCTCCATGACTCTCTCTCTCTCCCTCTCTCTAAATCTGATCTCTAACATTCCTAGGGATTAATGATCATAAATCAAATAAGGAGCTAGACTCCAAGTATCTGTATGTTATGCCAACCTGTTGTAGGACAGTCCTAAGCCCGGCATAGGGCCTCTTGTGCTCCATATCCGGTGTCTCATAATATGCTGATGGTGGAGGAGAAGCAGCAATACTCTGATAATTTTCCTATCCGTCTAAGGTCGAGAGGGGGTGGAACTTGTTGCTAGTCAGAAGTGGAGAGACCTCTCAGGAAGAACCCTCCTCAGCTATGTGAGATGCAGTCTCAAGCTCTCTAGTTGCTCACTCGTGTTTTTGCTTAATCTTCAATTTTTATTACGGTGTTGAGTATGAGTGAACAAGCCAGAGCAGGAACTAGTACTTACCTCGAAAGTGGAGGAGACTATCTTAGAGGCTAAGATAGCCTTCCCCTATGATGTGATCAAAGAGGAGGTAGTAGCTCTCGCTAGAGCAATAGTAGGGACAACTAGATGGGTAGGCACTAAAATTATCTCAGAATAGGGTTGGGAACCACTGCAGATTTCATCTTGAATGGAGAGTACTGATGGGAGGGCATGTCAATGGGCCTTCTACCCACCACCTCATCACTAGAGTGAGGTTCACCCCCTTACAAGTAACCTGTGCTCCCTCCAAACCTCATCTAAAGAAAATCAGATGGGTGGAGACAGTCTTGAGGCTGGCCTGATCTAAGACCAAGTTCATCCAGAAGGAGAAACTGAAAATGAACTTCTACGAAGTCATGTGTGTTGACTGCAAAAGCTAACTATACTAACCTGCTACATTGTATCTCTACATGTGTTGAAATATAATATGAGCCAGATTTCTACTTTAATATTCATTTCAAGGGGGTCATATTAATTTGGAGTCCTGAACCCACACTCAATAATCCAAATGTGTTAAATGGGGTTCAGTGGAGAGATTTTGATATTGAGGAGAGTCTTTGCCATTTGATTTTGGAACCAATACTCAACCAATTTAGGTAGGTTGGGTGGGGTTTGAAAATTTGAGGAGAGATTTTTGGAGATATTTGTATTTTGTGTATCTTGTTTGAAAATATTTATGATTTGAAAGAACCTATACTTATCAAATTTGAGTATGCTAAGATGAGGTTGTGATTGCGTGTGTGAAAATTTTTGTAGAAATATCTTTGCTTGTGATGTGTGAAATTATGATTTGAAAATGAGGCTTCTATTCTTAAAAAATTTGATATGTAAAGTAGAAGCTACAAATGTTTGATTTATGTTTGGAAATGGGACTTTCACTTAGCAATTTGGTATTTTAAGTGAAAGCCAAATGTGATTGATGTATGTTTTGCTTTTCTTTTAAAAATGGGACTCTCGGTTAACAAATTTGGTATGTTTAAGTGAGAGCCCAAATGTAATTGATATATATTTTTGAAAATGGGACTCCCACTTAACAAATTTGATATGTTAAGTGGAACTACAAATGTGATATGATTTGTGTTTTGCTTTTCTTTGAAAATGGGACTCTCACTTAACAAATTTGAATGTTAAGTGAAAGTCCAAATGTGATATGATTTGTGTTTTGCTTTTCTTTGAAAATGGAACTCCACACTTAACAAATTTGATATGCTAAGTGAAAGCCCAAGTGTGATTGACTTAAATTTTGAAAATGGAACTTCCACTTAACAAATTTGATATGTTAAGTGGAAGTCAAATGTGACATGGAAATGAGGCCCTCATTTAATAAATTTGGTGTGTTAAGTGGGGAGTCAAATATGTCATGAAAATGAGATTCTCTCTTAACAAATTTTATATGTTAAGTGGAATCAAATATGATTTATGCAAATAAGACTCTCACTTGGCAAGTTTAACATGTTAAGTGAAAGTCAAATGTGTCATGGAAATGAGATTCTCACTTAGAAATTTTGATATATTAAGTGTAATCAAATATGACATGAAAATAAGATTCTCACTTAACAACTCTGATATGTTAAGTGAGAATCAAATGTGACATGAAAATAAGATTCTCACTTAAAATCCTTGACATGTTAAGTGGGAATCAAATGCATATGAAAAGGGGATTCTCACTTAACAACTTTGACATGTTAAGTGGGAATCAAATGCACATGAAAATGAGATTCTCACTTAACAACTTTAACATGTTAAGTGGGAATCAAATGCACATATAAATGAGATTTTCACTTAACAACTTTAACATGTTAATTGGGAATCAAATATGACATAAAAATAAGATTCTCACTTAAAAAATTATGAAATGTTAAGTGGGAATCAAATGTGACATTAAAAATAAGATTCTCACTTAACAACTTTGACATATTAAGTGGGAATCAAGTGCACATGAAAATGAAATTCTCACTTAACAACTTTGACATGTTAAGTGGGAATCAACTGCACATGAAAATGAGATTCTCAATCAATAACTTTGACATGTTAAGTGGGATTCAAATGTATTTGATGTGCTCTCTTTTTTTTTGAAAGAGAGGGGAATTATTTGTTCTACAAGTGTGGCATGTCAAATAAGATTTCAAAATAGAGGTGAAATTTATTTAACAAATCTTAAGTATGTTAAATAGATTTCAATGATATGTTTTGATGTCATGTATGTGTTTTCATGATTTTGAAAAGAGAGAAACTTCAACTCTAACATATATGAAATATGTTAAATGGAGTTTCAATTTTATGTTATGATTTTAAAATAGAATCTTCATTCAACAAATTTGAGTATGTTGAATGAAGGTGGCTATTTTCAAAAAGGTGCTTTTGGAAAGTGTCACTTTGTGAGAGAATTTATTTTCTTAAATTTTATGATGAACCTCACCTCACCAAGCTAGTGGTAAGGAGGTTCTCAATTTTATTATCTCTCCTTTCATTGATAAATTTTATTTTCACCTATTGGGGAGCTCAATATGGGTTTCAAGACCTACACGGCGTGAGGTCCTAAAACCTAAATGAAATAAGCTAAGTGCCAATGGAAGGAAGGATAATCTCAGACTCAGATAAAATGCAAGTCCACTATCGATGCTTGGAGACAACAATCATCTACTAGAGATGGGGAGAGGAACCATCCCTCGTGGAGTCATCAGAAAAATCTATGGTGTTTATTTTTAGATCTGTTTGTATGGGGGGGCACCATGCAGATTTAAGGGTGTACTTATTGAGGTGATCGGGTATGATATTGAGGAATAGTGCACAATCTCAAAAGATAAAAATCACTACCCTATGATGGACCTAATCACCTAATAAGGACTCCTAAGGCATGATGGGCCTTCGAATATACCAGAGATTTTTCCCCTACTTTACATGGATGAATAAAATAGGGTTTATTTAAACCAAGTTCTAAAGTTTCCTATAGGAGCAAGCCCCCATAGTTAATTACATCTTAACAAAAATGAATCCATTAAGAATACTCTCGATTAAAGTAGGTGATTGTTGTCTCTAAAGAATTCAAATATAGGACTATCAATAAATTAGTTGTGTTTTAGAAGATCAAGTGGGATGGATCAAAAGGGAAGCGTTATTATCAAAATGAAAGGAGATGAGTAGGGAGTGCTCATGATACTAAGAAACCTAGTGAGCACTCCAATCTATCCTATGGTCGGGCTTTATATATTTGAAATTGAGGAGAATTGTTAATTTGATTTGAAATTTTATTAGAAATCTAAGACTTATAATTTCACAATACAAGGTTATGAAAATGCCTAAGAGGTGAGAATTTATGCTTGTAGCCCAAAAAAAATAGCAACCTTAGATCCTAAATGAAGGGATCTTTGGTGAGGGCCAAAGTATGTCCTAAATCTAAGGCGAAAGTGGGTATATGGTTTACCTCCACAAGAGAGTTAACCACTCGACTACTAGACTTATTGTCACCTGAAGTGGCAGCCAGCTAAGTCCTCCTACACTTTAAATCTATGTAAGCAAGTCATATGATTTTGCAAGATAGCTATGCTATTATTATTTATAAAAGAAACTAAGTCCTTAAACCCACTCCCTAAGTGACTAGCGCATGAGGGGTATGGATAATGACTTAAATCTAATGCAATTTTTTATCAAATTTTACTTAATTTAGGACTCTTTATTTTGACACAAGCTATGGGATTTTGTATGCCTAAATGCATGAGAAATCGATTATGGGCCAAATCAAGAGGGAAAAGAGGTGTTCTTCCATCATAGCTCTCAAAGGTTAAGCCCGCTCTATCTGGCAAAGATGGAAGCCCTCTCTTGTAGAGTGAGACAAGATATTTATGCATGATGTTAAACATACAATCATGCAGCTAAGGGGTTAATAAATATTTTATTATTTTGATTTAATGCCTAGATTTTTTTTATATGATATTATGAGTTATTTTAAAAGTTTAGTTATGAGTTATTATTAGAATAAAAAAATTTATTTTTATCCTAAGAGTCTAATCGCATCCAAGCCATACAATAATCACCAATCATAATAAACTATGAAAAGGCATGATTTTTCTAATGCACAAACTAAACAAAATAATAAACAATTTTATAAAGCCATCATAAAAGAATGAAAGGCTACAACCTGAAAAGGAATGTGGGTAGCTGAGCTCTACCCTTATACAACCTGAACTACAAGAGAACAATTATAATTATAAATGATAAATGTTATGGGGGGTATTCATTCTTCATTCTTCATTCTTCATTTCTTCATTTGATTTGTTCCACTTCTCTCTTTCTTTTGGCTTGATTTGGACGTCGCATGCTCCAAAGGCATCACATGATACATAAGACTTAGTCTTGTGACCAATTCTCATCCTAATCCCCCATAACATTCATCCTAATCCTAA
Organism: Cymbidium sinense; assembly: GCA_021442155.1. Lineage (NCBI taxonomy): Eukaryota > Viridiplantae > Streptophyta > Magnoliopsida > Asparagales > Orchidaceae > Cymbidium > Cymbidium sinense. Next base: position 53,162,775 of record CM038225.1, on the reverse strand, counting down.
TGCAAAATTACATTAAAAGAAGGAAAGTAAATTTAGCTACACCTACATAACAAATGTTGGTTAAATAAACCATACAACCCATTATTTATATGAATAATTTGGACTTAGCACCCAACACATGGGTGACCAAGTCCACCTGTCCTAACTTGAATTATTCTTAGGGGCTAAGCAACCTACACAGCAAAATCATTTATATTTTTTTTATTTAGTGGCCCCTTAAGCACAACCCCTTGTAGAAAATATGATTAGGCTAATATCGGCCTAACATGCAGACTACACATATACACCCTAACATCTAGTTTAAAATAATATATCACAAAAGAAGCATACATCAAACTATGCATCGCCCTAACATAAAGCTAGAAATGGTGACTTTGTCTAATGTATGTGTATTAAAGCTTGTGTGGTATGTCTTAACTAGGCTTTAGGGTTGTAATTTGTTGAGTCTGAGAGATTTAACTTATAAAGGATTGATTTCTCTTTAAGTAATTTAATTGATTTGAAAATTATACTCAGTATTTTCTTTTGTTTCATATGGCCTACACTTAGCAAACTAAGTGTTATAAAGAGAAGAAAGAGAGTGAATCTCTCTTTCATCCCTACCCTAAGTTACTTCTAAAGAAAATTAATTAATCAATTTCCTTTAATGAATGGGTTATTATATGTTTTGATTAGTCCTAAGTTTAGGCTTATTTTAAGCAAAACTTATTCAATAAGAAAGACATCTTAAGATTAATTAGGATGAATTAGTATCACATACACATATTCATTTATTTATTTTTGTCATGTATATCATGCATATGAATAAATCCTAAACATCTATACATGCAATTAGATTTATAGCATGCTTGAATGATAAATGGAAGAAAATGTGTTTAAAATTTAAATGTTTCATTTGATTGAATTATGAATGCATGTCTTTTTAATAGAAAAGAGGATTTTTATTCTATTAGTTAAATGCACATGCACGTGTATAAAAGTTTTAAGTGAGTACGATGCCATTATTTTCTACACTAGGGGCGTAAGGTACAAGACCTACTTAGGGCTACTTAAAGCCTCTCGGCCTTAGGATTTCCAGACTAATATACCACTTTTCTTGGATACATGTAGATGTATAAATAACTATAAGGATAGGAAAAACCCATGCAAAAGTTATGTTTGATTTATTTAATTTATAATTATTATTCATTGGCCACATCAAACATACATATGTATAAGAGTTTTAAGTGAGTACGGTGCCATTATTTTCTACACTAGGGGGGTACAAGACCTTATGAAGTTTATTTTTAGTATTTCGGTGCTTTGTGTGTATATTTGAGGGGACACCACACATATTCATAGATATATTATTAGGGTGATAGGGTATGCCATTAAAGAATAGTGTACTATCTCGAGAGATAGAAGTCACTACCCTATAATGGACCTAATCACCTAATAAGGACTCTTAAGGCATGATGGGTCTTCAAATATATCAGAGATCTTTCCCCTACTTTACATGGAAAAATAAGTAGGGTTTATTTTAATCCAGGTCTCTTAAGTTTCCTATGGAGGTAAGCCCCCACAATTAATAACATCCTAAGGAATGAGGTTCCTTAGGAATATTCTCGATTAAGATAAATGATCGTTATCTCCAATGATTTTTAAGATAGGACTATCAATAAATTAGTTATTTTTAGAAAACCAAGTAGGATTAATCGAAAGGAGGGAGTTATTATCGAAGGTAAAGGGAGATGAGTAGGGGATGCTCATGATATTAAGAAACCTAGTGAGCATCCCGAACTATTCTATGGTTGGGCTTTATATTTTTGAAATTAAGAAGAATTATATGTTTGAGTTGATTTTTTTATTAGAAATCTAGGGCTTACAATTCCATAATACAATATTATAGAAATGCCTAAGAGATGAGGATTTATGCTTGTAGCCCCAAAGGGAAACAGACAACCTTAGATCCTAAATTTAAGGAGCTTCGGCATAAGACAGAGTGCGATCTAAATTTAAGCGATAAAATGGATGTATGATTTACCTCCACAAGAGAGGATAAATCACCTGACTGTTGGACTTACAACCGCCTAGGGTGGCCGCCAACTAACTCCTCCTACGATTTTAAATACATGTAGGTAAGTCATATGCTTTGCAAGATGGTTAGGCTATTATTTACTTAAAAGAGAAACTAAGTCCTTAAACTAATCCCCTAAGAAACTAGATGATGAATGTCATGAATAATGACCTAAATATAATTTAAATTTTGTCAAGTTTTATTTTATTTTTTAGACATTTTTATTTGACACAGGCTATGAGATTTTATATGCCTAATGCATGAGAAAATCAGTTATGGGCCAAAATCAGAAAGAAAGAGGTGTGTTTCCACCATGGCTCTCAAAGGCCAAGCCATTTTCTCTAGCAAAGGTGGAAGCCCTCCATTAGCAAGAGTGAGATAATATGCTTTATGCATGATATGAGACATACAACACACAACTAAGGGGTTTCTAAATCTATTATTATCTTAATTTATGTCTTAGGCTTTAAGTGAGGTTATGAACTATTTAGTTTAACTTTGAATTGATTAATTGGATAGAAATTTTATTTTTTTTCTAAGAGCCTAATCACATCCAGGCCATTTAAAAATCATCAATCAATTAAGAAACTAGGAAAATCATGCCATCCTAATTACGCAATCATAAACATAACATCAATCAATTTATAAAATTAGCTCAAAAGAATAAGAGGCCGATGCACAACCCGGAAAAGGAAAACGGGTAGCCGATCTCTACCCTTATATAACCCGGATTACAAATGAATAATTACAATTAAAAGGAATTCATGTTAGGGGTTCTTCATTTCCTTAAGCTTTCTTTCCTCCATTCTCTTCTTTGATTTAGTTCACACCAAAGAATGACATGGTACAAAAAAGACCTAACCTCTTTAACCAATGTTCATCCTAATCCCCCATAACATTCATTCCAAATCCTAATTGTAAAATTTACATAAAAATGGGAATGGTAAATCTAACTAAACCTGTAAAATAGAGGTTAGCTAAATATACCACACAACCCAAGTAATTATATTAATAAATTGGACTTAGCACCTTGCACATGGGTAACTAAGCCCACCTGTCCTAATTTGGACTATGCTTAGGGGCTAAGCATCCTGCACACTAAAAGTATTTATATTCTTTTTATTTTTATTACAGCAGCTCCTTAAGCACAATCTCCTATAAAAAGCATGATTAGACTAATATCAGCCTAACATCCAACCTAAAGTAATACATCATAAAACTAAACATTCATCAAACCATGCACCGCCCTAACCTAAAGCTAGAAATGGTGACTTTTCCAATGTGCATGTGTTAGAGCTTGTGTGGTATGTCCTAGCTAGGCATTAGAGTTATGATTTGCTAAGTGTGAGAGGTTTAATTTATAAAGGGTTGATTTCTCTAAGTAGTTTAGTTGATTCAGGGAATTTTACATAATGTTTTCTCTTATTTTGTGTAACCTACACTTAGCAACTAAGTGTTATAAAAAGAATAAAGAGGGGGAGAGTATCTCTTTTACTCTCACCTTTAAGTAAATTTTAAGGTAAATCGATTAATGAATTTCCTTTAGTGAATGGTTTATTATGTGTTTTAATTAACCCTAAGTTTAGATTTTCTCTAAATAGCCCTATTCAATAAGAAAGCCATCTTAGAATTAGTTAGGCTGGATTACTACCACATAACATACACTCATTCATTTCTTTCCACCATGTATACCATGCATATGAATAATCCTAAGCATACCTATACATGTAATGCAAATCTTAGCACACTTTGATGATGAATTCAAAGAGATGTGATTTGAAAATTTGATATTCCATTTATTAATTGGATCATTAATGCATGTCTTTGTTATGTAGAAAAGAGAGATTTTTCATCCATTAGCTAAATGCACCTCCGCTTGTATAAAAGTTATAAGTGAGTATGGAGCCATTATTTTCTACACTAGGGGCATAAGGGACATGACCAACTTAGAGCTACTTAAAGCCTCGCAGCCCCGGGATGTTCAGACTGATATACCACTTTTCTTAGATACATGTAAATGTACAAAAATAACTAGATGGATAAGAAATCATGCAAGAGATTATGTTTTATTTGGTTGTATGATTTACATGTGTAATATGAAGATCCTTCCTAAGTCTTAATATAAGGATGCATAACAATAGATTTAGGAAAGTGTTGTGTTCTTTTCAAATGAATTGTACACTTGCAAATCTTATGTGAATCATGTTAAGAGAAGGAAAGTGAACTTTATAATACACATCTTATGCTATCGTCACAGGCAAGCTTATAAATATTTATAACTAGCATCACTTTATTTATAATCTTTGATTTATAGATTTTTTTTAAAAAAATTTGGTTTAATAGTGATAATAGCCAATCATATTCTTAATTTTAGCCAACACATGCAATTTTACATAAAAGGAAATATTTTATTTAATTTATTTTTAAAAGAAATGAATGCATGATTTCATATGGCAAACAATATTAGCACAATTAGAAAGAAATAAAGGAATGTAAGCACATGACTTCATTCACCCAACTTAATTCCTAAGGAGAATCATTTAAAATAAATCAAAATTCTTTAAGGAGTTTAATTAAATCAACAATGAAGGGGCCTAATACAATTGGCTCACAATTATTGGTTAATTAAGCTAAATGGTTTAATTAAGTACTTTTATAATCCTCCTACACATGTAGTTTAATTATAATTTCCTTTAAAATTCTCTTAGGTTATTGAACACCTAAGAATCTACCGAAGAATTGAATGATTGAGTTCTGGAATGATTTGGTTTTGATTTTGATAAATTAAACTATTTAATGAAGTGATTAAGCCATTAATTAGTTGCAAATTGTTCAAGTGTTATCCAAATGAAATAAACTTAGGGGAAAAGATTAGAGAAGAGGTTCTAATCTCATTCCCTATGTTCACGCACCATTTCATAATGATTAGCCAACTTAATTAATAGATTCATTACTATTTAACATGTTAATTAATCATTTAATTAATTAAGAGAGAGATTAAGAATGAAACAAGCAATTCCACTAATTAATCAAGCAACAAATTCCAAAAAACTCATAGAAGGTAGAGGGAATTCCTCTAATCAATCGCAAAAAGTTTGGAATTAATTGCTAGACTAATTAGATAGTAATTAGCTTAATTATATTTATAATAAAACCCAAATTGAGTCACAATCACAATTCAAAATTAATTGATTTTAATTTTTTATTATTCTCCTCTGAATTACCTTATTTGAGTATTTAATTGTATTTTTGTATTTTTCTATAATTAGTTATGAATTTTGAAAGTTTCAACATTAAAATTAGATTAATTAAGCCTAATTAAACTTCTAATCTCATCGGGCCATGTGGCGGCTGACGCAACGTGCTTTCCACGTGGCACGATGGGATTGGTTATTTAAGTTTTCATATCTATCGGCTGAGTCAGCTCGCAGCGAACACGATTTCTCATGGATCGTCTAATCTAAGATTGGATGGTCACAATTTAATTTGTGGTTAAGGAGGAAATGAGAGAGATCTAAAGCATGATTTGATCAGGACCATCCGATCCGATCATGTGGAACGGACGGTCCGTGATCTGTCTCCTCCCGAGCAATGAGCGATAGATGTCGATCATCGATCACCACTCAATCTGAGCTCACCTAAGCTTGAATGGAGCTCAAATTCATCCCACACCTTTGGGGAAGCACAAGAAACACATCTAACGGTGGAGATCATGTGACATAATGATTTCATTCAAAAAAAACCAAGAAAATTTTACTTTAAGGTTGATTTCAATGGCACACCTCACCGAAGCTAGTGACCGGTGGTTCCAACAATTGAGGAAGCTTCATTTAGATGAAATAAAGCCCTGTTGAGCCGCATGAGCTTTAATTCATTGTAGTTAGCTCGGAAGACCAATCCATGACAGGTAGGTGATCGGCTTCGATCGAACTCCTAGCTCCGGTCATCGGGAAGCTCAGGATTCAATTCATTTTGACTCGCCTTGGTCAAAGGATGGTGTGTGCAAGGTTAATTTCACTTTTCTTGAGGATTAAGTGAGTTGAGCTCTAGATTGATCTCCCCTATTCCAGTTTTGAGTAAAATTGAGAAAAGGGAAGGAAGCTTGGGAATGGCTTGAAAAAGTTTGGGGAGGCTTTGATTTGACTTTAGCTGAAATTAATTCTCCTTGAGTGAGAAGGATATCTCCTTAAATTCCGGTGGATAATTTGTCATTTTGGATCAATGGCTTGGTGGTTGGTCAATTTGAGCTGAAACATGAGTTGTTGATGAGTGAGGGTGGGCATGTGATTTGAGGAATTTTGAGCCAAATGTCCAAAGTGTGATTAAAGTGAGTTTGGAGTTCATATGATTTGTCATGTTCACCATCCTCCTTGGTACCCATTGAACCAATAGATGGGTGTCAAGTTTCCTTGGGAAAGGATTGGCCAAATTCCAAGTTAATTTGATCATGGGATACCCTTAAACTTAAGGGAAAAGTGGTCATTTGGCTATGAGTTTGATTTGGGCATATTTGAAATGATTTAAAAATGGGTTCATCCAAATTTCAAGTGATTTGGAGTTCATATGATTTGATTTGGCTTAATTTGACCCATTTGGGTCAAGTTAGGTCAAATTGGGTTAGGTTGACCAATTGATCAAATTAGGTCAAACCATGAGGTCAAGTTTAAATGATCATTTGGAGCCCATGGGTACCATTGGTTTGGTTTAATTTGGTTTAGATTTGGTTTTGGTTTATTTAGGCTCATTTGAGTTAAATGGGTTAAGTTGACCAATTTGACCCATTTGACCTAATTGTGTTAGGTCATGAGTTGGTTTAGGCTTGGTTGATCATTGGAAATGTATTACCAGCTTTGGTTTCAATCAATTCAGCTCATAGTGAATTTTGGCTTGCTTATGTCTCATTTGGGCTAAGTGTTGACTTGGTCAAAAGCTAGGTTTGACTTGGTTTGACCCAATTTGAGTGATTGATCATTCTAGGATGATTGTTGATCATAATGTGGGGCTTGGGTGGCCTTGGTTCAACCCAATTTAGGTTGGATTAAAACTTGGTTCAAAAAGGGTCTTTAGGCTACTTTGGGTCAAGTGGACCTAAAAGGGTGAATTAGCTTGATCATGGCTTGCTTTAAGTTTGGTTGAACTCACATATGGACTTGTGATGGAAATATAAATCCAATTGCAAGTGGTTTGGATTCAAAGTGTTTTGGATCAATTGATAATTTTAAGTCAAAATGATGAATATGGGTTTGACTTGGGTTAGTTTGATTTTAGATTGGTGATTGTAGTTTATGTTAGTATTTGGACATGTGATTAAAGGAGTGGTTGTTTTAAGAGAAGATCCAAGGGTTTGGATTGATTTGAGAATGATTTGGCTAAATCCAAAAAATTGGCTTAAAGGATATAAATTGGGTTTGTATTTGAGTTTTAACTTTATATTGATTTGATTTTGGCCATTTGAATTTATATTTCATTTATATTTATGAAGATAAATGAGAATATAAATGATCCATGAGAGAATCATGTGAATTAGGAGTGATTTGATTATGAATTTGGCTAAGGTAGGTCAAAAAGTTTGAAAAAATGGGGTTTTGATTTGGTTTGATTTATATTCATTTGATTTAGATGATTTGGATCCCAATTTCATTTATAGTTGTGAATACAAATGATGGAATAACTAATTTATAAAGAAATCACTTGGCTATGGGTTCATTTGAAGGTTTTGGCTAAGCTTATGGATGTGATTCATAAGGCTTAGGAAGGTTTTGGATTTGGAATTGATCATGGGTTTCAATAATCTAGAATTGGAGTTGGATTTAGAATTGGTTTTGGATTTGAATCATTTGGGATTGGAATTGAATTTGGAGTTGATTTTGGATTTGAGAAACTCAGTTGAGTTGGGATTGATTTGAGATTTGAGAAAATCAATTGAGTTAGAATTGAATTGAGATTTGATTTGGTTTGGTTTGAAGGAGTGTACATGGGCTGGATTTGAGCTATAGGGTAAGTGGTTTCCTTAAATCCCTAATGCATAGCCTAATCTTATGATAAATCCTTCTAAGTCTCTAGGGTTAGATTAAGTGTTCACCTAATTAATAGATGTGTCTCAACACTAAGGAGCTCCTAGTGTCTAGAGGAGTCCTACACTTAAGATGGAGAAGTTGAGAACTCACTCAAAAAGTGAGGTCAAAAGACAGGGCTACTTAAAGGCTCACAGCCCCGGGATGTCCAGATAAATATACTACTTTTCTTAGATATATATGAATGTACAAAAAGAACCACAAGGATAAGAAGTCATGCAATAATTTATATTTGATTTGATTATATGATTTATATATGTGATATGAAATTCTTCCTAATCCTTAACATGGAGATTCATGGGAATAGATTTAGGAAAATGTTATGTTTTTTTTTAAATGACCTATACATTTGTGAAACCCATGTGAATCCATCTAGGATAAGGAAAGAAAGCTTCATGTTGCATATCATATATTACCAACACATGCAAACTTATAGATATTTATAATTAGCATCACTCCATATGTTATAATTGATTCATACACTTTGAAATTTTTTTTTATTTAGTAGTGATAATAGCCACACCTATTTAATTTAGATCAACACATGCAATTAGACATAAAAGAAACTATTTCATTAAATTAATTTTAAAAGAAATGAATGCATGATTACACATGGCAAGCAACATTTAGCATGATAGGGAAAGAAATAAAGGAACATAAGCACATGATCTCATTCATTCCAATTAATTCCTAAGGACAATCATACCAAATAAAGTCACTTAAAGTAAACCAAAGTTCTTTAAGATCATTTATAATTTTAAGTTTGATTTGTTTTAAGGAATGTGAAAGAAGTTTGCTGGTCCTAATCCCATTCCCCATGTGTGAGTTAATTTTGATTCAATGAAGAAGTAATTAGGTTAATTTTATGTTTTAATTAGGTTGGGGCATGAATTAAGTGGATTAATTAACTCTTACCTATATCACCTTAAGTTAATTAACTAATTAATAATGAGCCAACCACATAGAAAGTAAATTTGCAATGATCTTAATAAATGAAAGGGGTCTAATGCAATTGGCTCATAATTAGTAGTCAATTAAGCCTAAGGTATCTCACTTAACTACTTTTATGGTTTTCTCACACATGTGAATTAACCATAATTTTATCGTCTCTCACTTTGGGTTATTAAACACCCAAAGAGCTTCCCAAGATTAGAAAGAAAAATTATGTCCAACTGAATTAATTAAGCTCATTAATTAACTAATTAAACCCTAATTAACCTTAACCAATCAAAGTGAGATGGGCTTAAAGAAAGCGACAAAGAAAGGAGTTAAAGTCTCAATCCCTAAATCCTCTCAATTAAATTAAGGTTCAGGTTATGAATTGAATTTTTTATTAATCATGTTAATTAATTAATTACTTAAGGGATTAAAGAAGATTTAAGGAAATATTGGAAGAAGAGGTCCCAATCCATTTCCTTAGACTTCATCACCATTAATAGAGATTAATAAGCTTAATTGATTAATTAACTTACTGTTTATTTCTTTAATTATCACTAATTATATTAAGAAAGTGATTAAGATTTAACCCATTAATTTTCAAAATTCAACAACCAATAAAATCCTAGAAAAATTGGGAAGTAGAGATCATCACCTAAATAAACATAGAAAGTTTTGAAATTAATTGGATGGTTAATTAGAGAGTAATTATGCTAATTAAATTTCTAATTAAACCTTAATTAATCCAAATTCACTTTTCAAAATCAATTAATGATAATTTTCTTGAATTCTACTCTGAAATATCTTTAAAATGAGCATATGTTTGTATTTTTTTAGATTTTTCTACAATTAGTTATGAATTTATAAAGTTTCAGAATTAAAAATAAGTTAATTAGCCCTAATTAAAGCCTTAATCCCATCGGGCCATGTGGCGATTAATGCGACGCACTGACGCGATGCGCTTTCCATGTGGCATGATGGCATTTGCTATTTAAGTTGTCAAATCCGAGTGCTAACTGGAATGGCGGTGCACATGATATTTTCGTGGACTGTCCGATCTAAGGTCGGGCGACAACGATAAAACCCATAGTTTTGAGGGATTAATCAGGGGCTCTAAGCGTGATCTGATCAGGACCGTCCATTCCAATCATGTAGGATGGACGGTCCATGATATATCACTTCCTGAGCATCGAGCAATGGCTACCATTTATCGATCATCACTCGATCCGAGCACACCTGAGCTCGGATGGAGATGAAAATGATCCACTCCTTCGAGGAAACATAATAATCAAATCCAATGGTGAAAATCGCATGACGTGAAGATTTCCTTCACAAAAGACCAAGCTATTTTCATTCAAGGATCGATTTCAATGGCATACCTCACTAGATCTTGTGACTGGCGGTTCCAACAATTAAGGAAGCTTCGTATGGTAGAAACGAAGCTCTGTTGAGCCACACGAGCTTTGATTTGGTGTAGTTTGTTCGAAAGACCAAGGCACTAGACAAAGGTGGCTTTTCTTGATTGAACTCTACCCTCTGGACATCGGGATGCCTAGGAAAGGATTCATTCTTGCTCGTTTAGCTCCAAGAAAGGTGTGTGCGAAGTTAATTGTACTTTGGTGGAGATTTGAGCAAATGGGAAATGTGGGTGGCCTCCCTTGTTTCAATTTTATGTAAAATCGAGAAATGAAGATTTGGAGAAGCTTGGGAAGGCTTGGAAATGGCTCTGGGATTCCTCTCCTTGGCTGCTATGGTTGAATAGAAGGTGAGTGTTTTAGTTTGAGTGAGAATGAGGGGGGTATACCCCCTCATTCCTTGGATCGGATGGCCACGACTTCCTTAGCTTCTCTTTGATCATTGGGCAATTTATATGGGTAATGGAGGTCCTCGGGTAGATAATGTGGCTTGGTATGGTTGGGTGAGGGTGAGGAGGTGGCTGCTAAGGGATGACGTACTTGTCCTTGGTGATTTCAAAAGCTTCAATGGGGATGGGGAGGTGATTTCACCTCCCCTTGGATCATTGCCGACCCAACAACCTTTGGGCTAGGTTAGCCATGGTCCTAGGTGCCTAGGTGGACCTATGATGGGGTGTCAAGTGGCCATGGGGAGAGAATGACTCAATGTGCATGTGTCTTATCTCATGGGATGCCTTAAATCAAAGGAAAAATGGTCATTTGGCTATGGGTTTGATTTGGGTAGATTTGGAATGGGTCAAAAGTGGGTTAGCCCAAAATTTCAAGTGGTTTGGAGTTTGTTTAATTTGATTTAGCTTAATTTGACCTATTTAGGTCAAATTAGGTTAGGTTGCATCAAGTTGACCAATTGTTCTAATTGGGACAAATCAAGGGTTGGTCAAGTTCACATGACCAATTAAAGTGTATTGGTGTCATTGATTTGATTCAATTTGCTTTGAATTTGGTTATGGCTCACTTGGGTTCATATAGGTCAAATGGGTCAAGTTGACCAATTTGACCAAATTAGGATGGGTTAGGTGTTGAGTCAAGTTCAATTGGCTAATTGGAAATTATTGTAGGCTTTGGTTTGGTTCAATTTAGAAATTATTTAGATTTTGACTAATTTGACCCTTTTGGTCAAATTAGGCTGTGTTGAGTCAAGTTGATCAATTTGTCAACTTGGGCTCAATTATGGCTTTGGTCAAGTTCAACAATCAATTTGGAATGAACTTGAGAAGTTAGTTATAATCAGTTTGAATCAAATCATGATTTGACCCAATTTGGCTTTTTAGGCCAATTTGGGTAACTTGGGTCAAATGGTATCTTAGGCTTGGTTTGGCTCAAGTGAAGGTTTGTTCATGTTCAATCATTGATTATGAGTGGGTTTGAATCAATGGTTTCAATCAATTTGGCATATGGTAGACTTTGGCTAGTTTGGGTTTCATTTGGGTTAAATGTTGACTTGGTCAAAGGCCAAGTTTGACTTAATTTGACCCAATTTAAGGATCACCCTAAGATGATTGTTGGTTATGTTGTGAGGATTGGATAAGGTTAGTTCAATCCAATTTGGGTTGGATTAGAACTTAGCTCAAAAAGGTCCTTCAGGTCACTTTGGGTCAATTGGCTTGAGCATGGCCTAATTCAAGTTTAGTTGGACTTACACATGAGCCTAGGATTGAAATATAAATCCAATTGCAATTGGTTTGGAGCCAAATGAATTTTGGTTCATATGATAATTTCAAGATAAAAGGGTTAACATGGGCTTGACTTAGGCTAGCTTGGGTTTCATTTGAGAATGGTGGTTTGTATTTATATTTGGGTAAATAATTGTAGGAATGATTGAATCATGAAGGAATTCATGAGTTTTGAATTGGTTTGGGCATCATTTAGCCAAGTTCAAAATTTTGGCTAAAAGGGCTAAAATTGGGGTTTGATTTGATTTTGGATTCAATCATTTGAGTTTGATTTTAGAATTGATTTATGATTTGGAATTTAATTTGAGATTGGATTTTATAATTGAGAAAATAAATTTGATTGGGGTTGATTTGAATCTGGGTTAAGGATAAGTCCATAAGATAAAATCAAAGGGCTTAGGAAGAGATTTGGAGTTTGAATTTGATCATGGGTTTCAATCATTTGAGTCAGAATTGATTAAAGATTTGGATTTGAATTTGAAGTTTGGTTTGAGAGGAGGAAGCAAGGATTTGGTTTGGGTTATAGAGTAGGTAAGTCTTCCTATGTCCGTAAGGCACAACCTATCCCTGTGGCTAACTCTTCTAAGTCTCTAGGGTTAGGTTAAGTGTTCACCTAATCACTAGAAGTGTCTTAAGACTTAAGAAACTCTTAGCATCTATAAGAGTCCTAGATCTATGATATGGAAGTTGAGAGCTCACTCTCAAAGTGAGGTCAACAATTACGAATGGGCTTGAATCAATAGTTTCAATCAAATTGGTATATGGTGGGTTTTGGCTAGTTTGGGTTTTATTTGGGCTAAAGGTTGACTTGATCAAAAGACCAAGTTGACTTGGTTTGACCCAATTCAAGGTAGTTGATCACCCTAGGATGATTGTTGATCATGATATGAGGTTTGGATGGGCTTAGTTCAATCCAATTTGGGTTTGATTAGAACTTGGCTCAAAAAGGTCTTTTAGGACACTTTGGGTCAAGTGGACCTAAATGGGTCAAATGGTTTGATTTTGACTTGATTCAAGTTTAGTTGAACTCATATATAAGCCTAAGATTGAAATATAAATTCAACTACAATCAATTTGGGCTATGATGGATTTTAGCTCATATGAAGTTTTCTAGTCAAAATGGTTTGCTTGAGTTTGACTTGGGTTGACTTGAGTTTGGTTTCATAATTATAGTTTGTGTTTATATTTGGTTAAGTGATTGAAGGAATGATTGATTCATGAAAAAATCCATAAGTTTTGAATTGATTTGGATATCATTTGACCAAGTTCAAGAAAATGGCTAAACAAGCTAAAATTAGAAATTTGATTTGATTTTAGTTTGGTTTTGGCTATTTGGATTTATATTTCATTTATATTTGTGAATACAAATGAAGATACAAATGATCCATGAGAAAATCACTTGGGTTTGGAGTGATTTGGAAGCGAATTTGACCATGCTTAAGGATGTAGGTCAAAAGTGCTTAAGTAGATAATTGATTAGTTTGATTTATTTTTAGTCAATGGAAGGTGGGTTTCATTTATATTTGTGAATATAAATGAATGAATAATTGATTTATAAAGAAATCAATGGATTTTGGGTTAATTTGGGTTGATATTTGATTAAGCTTATGGAGGTAGGTCCATTTGGCTTAAGAAAGGTCCAGATTTGGTTTGATTTAGTTTGATTTGATTTTGGCTATTTGTGTCTGTATTTCATTTATATTTGTGAATATAAATAAAGGAATAATCGATCTATAAAGAAATCAAGCAAGTTTGGGATAATTTGGGTTAATATTTGGCTAAGCTTATGGGAGTGGGTCATAAGGCTTTAGAGGGAAATTTGATCTTGGATTTGAATTGAGATTGATTTGTTTGGGTTAGGATTTGGATTTGAAATTTTTAAATGATTGAAGGGTTGAATTGATCTTTAAGAAAATCAAACGTGTTGAGATTGATTTGAATTTGAAAATCAATTCATAAGTTGAAATCAAAGGACTTAGGAAGGATTTTGGAATTTAATCATGGGGTTTTATGGATAGATCTTGAACTTGAATTTGATCATGGGATTGATTATAAGTCTTGGAAATTTGGTTTGGTATGAATTTGAGGTTTGGTTTGATAAGTAAAGCATGGATTTGGTCTAGGTTATAGGGTAGGAAAGTATTCCTAAGTCCCTAAGGCATAACCTGTTGCTATGGCTAACCCTTCTAAGTCTCGAAGCTTAGGTTAAGTGTTTACCTAGTCACTAGAAGTGTCTTAAGACTAAGGAACTCTTAGTGTCTATAAGAGTCCTAGATCTATGATGAGAAAGTTGAGAACTCACTCTAAAAGTGTGGTCAACAACAAATGATATGAGAATCTCAGCACATCGTGATTTGGAGTTAGGAGAACTACTCCGACCCCTGCCTTTCCAAGGATGGTAGATTATGGTTCTTCTCCCTTTTGAGAGGAAGTCCTACCATAAAAATACATTTTCAAGTGGTGAATGCTAGTGTCCCCTAAGTTCATGATTTATTCATCGGGGAGGTCATCACTAAGCGGGGAATCAGTAGGATGTGTGTGTACTTCTAAGAAATCTAATAGTGACTGCCCTTTCACCGTACGGACGGGTACAAAATTGATATCAAATTATGATAATATCATGGACCAACACGCCAACCGTCCAAATAGCATCGGTTGTGTCATAAGATATTGTAGTGGGTTGATCCTAAAGATTAAGTTCGCCTTATAAGAAAGCATATTATTCCATAGCTTTTGGGATTGAAGATTAAAGCTACATAATGCTTTTCCCTAAGTGGGCAATTTGCCTCAGCAAAGATTAGATGATGGCTGAGGTAGTATAATGTGTTCTCTTTCCCTTTATCATTCGCTTAGGCCAATAGAGTGCCAAAGGAGTCATCTAATGCAGCAATATATTATATCAATGGCTTGCCCAGGATATGGGCTGCTAAAATTAGTGACGTCATCAGGTAGTGCTTAATGTCTTCAAAGGCATGCTGGCCTTATCATCCCACTTGAACTTAACATCCTTTTTGATAAGTGCTGAGAATGACTGGCATCTTCCCGATATGTTGGATATGAAGCATCATAGATACGCCAACTGCACTTGGAATGATCTTAGTTGAGTTAAGCTTTTATGGGGTGGCATTTCTAATATCGCCTTGATCTTCTCTAAATCGATTTCAATTCCCCAGTGTCGAAAAACAAACCCAAGGAATTTCTTCAAAGTTACTCCGAATGCACACTTCAATGGATTTATTTTGAGGTTAAATTATCTTAACCGTTTGAAAACTACTCTCAGGTTAAAGAGGTGGTATTCCTTTTCTTTACTTTTAACTACGAGATGATCGGCATAACACTCAATCTTATGATGAATGAGTTCATCAAAGATCTAAGTCATGGCCCGCTGATATGTAGCACCAGTATTTTTAAGATCAAAAGGCATGACCTAATAGTAGATTCCTATCAGGGTTCGAAATGCAATGTTTCTTTCATCCTTAGGGGCCATCTTAATTTGGTTATATCTAGATGAGCCATCCATAAAATAGAAGATTGCATGAGATGAGGCAATTTCCACCTTATTTAGATCCCTAAAATTGATGCATATGTGAATTTGGCCATTCTTTTTGTAAATTAGAATGACACTGCCCAACCAAGTTGGGTATTTTCTTCACTGATAAAGCCAACATTGATCTATTTCTTAACTTCAGAAATCACCTGCTATTCCATGTCTAACCACATTCATCTAGGAGCTCGCTTGATGGGGTTAGCACTAGATTTTATTACTAATTTGTGGACTGCTACATCAAGAGATAAATCGAGCATCTCTTCATAACTCTATGTGAAGCAGTCCTTAAACTCAGTCAACAATTTAACTAAATCAATGGTTTCAGTATTATTCCATAAGGGTCAATGTATGTAGAATGTGGATTATTTTCAGTTCCTAAGTTGATTTCTTTGAGCTCATCGATAGTTGATCTGATCTCCTCTTCAAACTCTGGCGATGCATCTCTGACTTCAGGATCATCTAGAGTATCTAAAGTTTCTAGACACATCTCCTCAAATGAGTTAGCATGATTTGAAAAGAACCTATCAGATTCTAAATGATTTGTGATGACTAAGCAGTATTCAACGTCATCGACTGGACCCACTGTATTGAATCCTAGTCTTGGTCT
This sequence comes from Cymbidium sinense, assembly GCA_021442155.1. NCBI lineage: Eukaryota > Viridiplantae > Streptophyta > Magnoliopsida > Asparagales > Orchidaceae > Cymbidium > Cymbidium sinense. The sequence continues at coordinate 53,146,407 of CM038225.1, read as the reverse complement.
TGATTGAGAGCTTTTGCATTTATTCATCAATATTCTTTCAAAATAGTCTAACCTATGCTTTGACCAAGTATGTGGGATTAATCCCTTCTTTGTTAAATTTAAAGCACATGGCGATTAACAATCAAAAATGTAATTCTATTAAATATTTATATGAATCATTCTCAAGTTCTACATCAACTTCTTGACTTGAGGATGATTCTGCCGAAAAGAACCTCTGAGTTTTCACATTTGTGGATGACTTAGGGGCTTATTTAATTTCCAAACCCTCAATTTTTTTGAGAGAAAAGTGGGGTTAAAGCTAAGGTTCCCAATTGACTCCAGACTATTTCATATGCAAACTTGGAGACATTTATGCCTTTCCTTGGAGCTCGGTCTTCATCACTATCCTGCTCGAGGGTCAACTATGAAGGGATCTGCTACTAAGAAGAGCTAGCTGGTGTGCTAACCACATAGGACTCATCTTCTGAACTATACTTTAAATGTATGTGTATAGCAGGTGTACTCCTAGTGGTCGGGACATACCTCCTATTGGGTGGCCAATAAGGAGGCTTTCCACCCTGAGGGCTGCCACTAAACTATCCTCTGCCTCTTCCTGGTGGAGATCAAGTCATCCTAGCTATCTCTTCGAATGGAGTAATGAACCATGGGTGGAATCTAATGTCAGGCTCTATGTCTTCCCCTGAGTCCATTTCTCGCTCCCTAATATTATATTTTTCTATTTCTTTTTTTTCTTTTCTTTTCTTTTTATATTTCTTTTTCTTTTTTTTTTCTTTTCTTTGTTTTTCTCCCTCATGTGTATCTTGAATAAGTTCACGAGAATGAACTTGCTGATTGTAGGGAAGGAAATATGCCGCATCTTCATATATTCTAACCTCATGAACTGTGAATGGTTTGAGATCCTCTTTGACATAATACTCAATCCCATCTCTCATGAACTTCATGCACTGATGTAGAAAGGATGGAACTATATTGTTTTCATGTATCCATGGTCTCCCAAGCAAAGCATTGAAAGATGTACCCTATTTTATGATGTGAAACTTGGCTTCAATCTTCCAATCATCTGTCTCCAGTGGAAACACTATAGAGCCTAAGGCCCTCTTTCCTTGTTCATTGAATTCTCTCAATATCATCCAATCTTTTTGGAGTTTAGAGATGTCAATTATCAAGTAGGCAAGGGTTCTTAGACTCATAATGTTAAGTGATGCATCCTGGTCAACTAGAACTCTTGATAGCCTGTATCTACCACCATTCATTATAATGTAAAGAGGGTGGTTGTGCTCGGTCATCCATAGAAGTAGAGCCTTGATTAAAGATTCCCTCATCTCTTTAGATAAGATAGAGGTGCCATATATGCTTAGCTTAGCTGGTAACTTTTTAAGATGCACTAGGATGTTGTAATCAACTCTAGCTTGGTCCTCCATAAGCATATCCATAGGTGGAGCATCCTGTGGAGGAGCTATCTGCTCACTAAAACTAATGACTTATTTACCTTTATCCTGAGGTGCTACCCTAGGAGCTCAAACTTTGCCACTATGCAGGTAGACTTCAGTGACTTCATGGAATGATGAACTTATGGAAAGTTCTAACTTCTCATCAGGCATACCTACAACTTCTCCTATAGGATTCTCAGAGTTGGTTGACTCCAACTCAATATCAAAAGGTGAACTCGATTGATTCAGAAAAGGAAACTCTGATTATGAATCAGAAGAGAGGGGATCAGAATGACTATAGCTATTATTATTATTTTCTAGACTTGGATAGTTTTCAATAGGAATAAAATCAAGAGTATCATAAGTGGACAAGATGTAAGTAAAATCTATTTTCTTCATTGATTTTTTTGGGTGGAGGTACATGATAGAAATCTAACAAAGTAAATGAATTAAGGGATTTAATGCCCTTGTTTGCTGAAACAACGCTCCTGCTGATAGAAGAGGAGCTAAAAGAGGAAGAAGTAGTTGCAATTGTGGATAGAGTGCTGGACTTGGATGGTGGTTGCACTTTTGGACTATCCCAAGCAAGTGTGGTGAGATGATGCTGCTACTGCTGGGTTCTCACCTTCTTCAAGTGGTCTTTAAAAACTTGCAAACCTTCCTTGATGTTGGAGGTTTGAGCTACCTCAGGCACCTGTAAAGAAAGTTTCTTAATCTTAGAAACTACTTTTTTAAAGGTTTGAGATAAGGCAATATCCCAACCTTCTTTTGCCTTAAGAGGATCGTAGGAATCTCCAAGAATTACCCTAATAGAACTAGATGGTTTTTCTAATAGTATTCATTGGGGATAACTATAGTGCCTGACTTGTAGCTAGGCTCAAGCCAATCCTAAAAAGTAATATAATCTTTTAAGACATGACTAATCATGCGATGGTAGGGGCAATAGTTAAGATCATCACTCTTGCCTACATCCTCCGGCCTCTTGGTCTCTAGTAACTAACAGTCAAGTTTCTTTAAGATATTCTTAAAGATTTTCCTAACTACCTCCCTCTTGAACAAATATGGCTTATTTAATCTATCAACAAGAGTATGTGGGTAATAATTAAATGGCAGGAGTACCGCTGCTAGGTAGGCTACTGAGGTGGCAGGAATGGCCGTTATGGTGGTTGAGGTAGCCTGTACGATGATCGAGATGGTAGCAGAGGAGGTGGCAAAAGAGGCTGCTAAGCTCGGGGTCTCTCGTACTGCACTTTGGCTGGCTGCTTCCCTCTATCCACTAACATAACTGCCCTGACTTCTTCTCAAACACTTTCTGTAGCTTAGGTCAAAATGATTGGTTGGGATAGGGCAACTATTTGGCTTCCTCTTACAGGCTAGCCGCCTTGTTGATTAGTTTCTCAAATATCTAAATGGTAAAGCCCTTAAGCATGAAGGCGATCGAGCCATGAATTTTCTTGAGAAAATCTTAATGGCATGTTGTTCAGATGGTTGAGGCTCATATTTCATGCTGAGGTTCTGCCACCTAAGAATATATTCAACGAGGGACTCGTTGGGAATCTACTTTGTTACAATGAGGTCACCTACAGTCACTCTTTGTTAAGCTCCAGCAAACCTCTTAATGAAGAGGTATTCCAACTCAACAAAAGTCCTCACCGAACTGTTGCGCAATTTCGCATACCAATCAAATGCAACCCCTATTAGCTGGTGATGAAAAGTTTGAACAAGAGTGCATCACTACCACCAACATTGTAACAACCGATTCTAAAATATGTAATATACTGTTGCGGGTTCCCAGTGCCATCAAAGATCTTGAAGGAAGGCAGTACAAAACCCTTGGGGTATTGAACTATATCGAATTCCTTCAGGTATGGTCTACCCTTTGGAATGGATGAGCTCCCCCTGGATTGCGCAATTGATTCTCTCACCTGCTGCTCTACCATGTTCTTTATATCCTTCTCATGCATGGAGGTGCCATCTGTGACCTTCCTATGCAAGATACCAACATCATCCTCTACAGGAGTGCACCTAGGATGCTCTAAAATATGCACTAACTATAGACGGTCGGCTATCATAAGAGAAGGCTGTGAAACTGGGGCTGAGTTCTACAATGCTGAGACTACTTCCATCGACTCCTCAATTTTCTTCTCCATCCTTCTGTCTGAGCTGATGGAAGAGATACTGAGCCAAGTGAGAAGTGTCACCTTCCTCGAGCACTACACATTCTGACTAAGTTGATCTTATTGTAAGGACCCACGTGTGTCAACCATGCGGACTCTGGCTATATCATCCAACATGTCACCCTCATCAGGATCAAAGCAGACTCTATCCTCACCCTGATCTGAATGATCACTACCAATAATCTACTTAACAGCTGTGTGATAGTCCTCTATGATATCATCTAGAGAGTGTTCATCTATCCTGCCTAGCGCCACAGGAACGTAGACTGGCTGTCGACTGACCTAGGACTGTGGTCAACTGACTGAACAAATTGAATGCTCTATGCTGGAGTGGTGCACTCCCATACTAGCTCAACTGCCATGAGGACTATATATATGTCTTCTCCCCTCTCTACCTATATGTTGTGGAGGTGGTGCGACCATGACACTCTTAGGTTGCCACTCCTTCCTAACTACAGCTGAGGCAGGGGATCAAGAAGGGGAGCATGATCTCACCTCAATAGGTGGAACGGATGGAGAAAAATCCTTGGGCCATAGTTGGATCACTAGTAGGGATGGTCTCTCCCCAGATGGGGGCTTCTGAATCTTTACAGGGGTAGTAGAAGTTGTAAACTGAACGGGTGATGGTGGACGGTGAGGGGAGCAATGTGATGGCAACACCAACTGCCTCTCAACTGAAGATCTCCTCCTACATCAGACTATGCCCGTGAGAATAATACTATTTGAAAGATCAACCACGAGGCAAGTGGAAATCCATCAGGGTGACGGCATACCTACATCGTTCTCTCTTGCCCACCTGGGCTGATATTTGAGCCTTCGTGGCTCTCTCCCTATGGATTTATCCCCTAATGCTCCTAGGGATCATGGACCTCAGATCAAATAATGTACCAAACTCTGAGCATCCATAAGCTCTGCCAACCTGGTGTAGAACAATCCTAAGTTTGGCATAGGGCCTCCTATGCTCTCTAGCCGGTGTCTTATATTATGTTGGTGGTGGAGGCAATACAACAATCCTCCTGTAGTCCTCCTCTCCATCTGAGGCTAAGAGGGGGTGAAACCTACTGCCACTCAGAAGTGGAGAGGTCTCACGAGGAGAACCCTCCTCAGCAGCATGGGAAGTCACATCAAGCTTCCTGCCTGCTCGCTCATGATCCCGCTTATTATTTTTATTTTTGTTATGGCATTGTGTTCGGGTGAGCAAAGTAGAGCGAGAGCTGAAACCTACCTTGAATATGGGGGAGACTATCTTGGAGGCCAAGATAGCCTTCCCCTTTGAGGTAACCAAAGAGGAGGTAGCAGCTCTTATTGGAGTTGCGGTAGGGGCAACTTTACGGGTAAGTACTAAAGTAGTTGGTACTGACACTAGCACTGATCTTATGTGTAGGAACCATGGCAGCCTTCCTCTTCAATGAGGGGAATTCAGAATCAGATGAAAGATCAAAGCGGATGACCAGCGCCTGTCCCTCCACCTCCTCCCTGCTGATAGTCATGAGGGCCGGCCCCTCACAAGTAACTTGTATGACCTCGAAGCCACAGTTGAACTAGATCATATGGGTGGTAGTTAAGGATTGTATGGCTTTATCCAAGACCAGATTCACACCTATTGAGAAGAGAAATGAGTCTGTTGAAAGACATCTTGACTGAATTGATTGAAATCTGAAGGACCGACTATGCTGAAATCACTACATTTGTAAAATTATAACAGACTCAGACCCTTTCTTTGAGGTTTGTCATCAATCATTGACTCTTAGATTAGATTTGGAATTTTAACCCACACTTAACAAATTTAGGTAACCTAAATGGGGTTCATTGAATTTTTAGAGAGATTTTTTTATGTTTGAGGAGAGACTTTGCCATATGATTTTGAATTGGAACCCATACTCAACCAATTTAAGTAGATTGAGTGGGGTTTAAATATTTGGAGAGACTTAAGAGATATATATATATATGTGTTGTATGTATTATTTTGAAATTTGATTTGAATGTATGTTGTATGCTTTGTTTCAAATTTTGACTTGGAAAACCTTTACTTAGCAAATTTGGTATGCTAAAAGGTTTTCAATTATATGTATAAAACATTTTGTGAAAACATATTTGCTTGTGATGATTGTTTGTTATGTGTGTCACATATGTGTTTAATTTGATTTGAAATGAGGCTTACTTAACGAATTTGGTATGTTAAGTAAAGGCCAAATATAATTGATATATGTGTTTAATTTGATTTGAAAATGCCAATCTTACTTAACAAATTTGGTATATTAAGCAAGAGTCAAATGTGTTTAATATATGTGTTGTTTTGAAAATGGGGTTCTTACTTAACAAATTTGGTATGTTAAGTAGGAGCCAAGTGTATTTGATTTGTGTTGATTTGAAAATGAAGCCCTTACTTAACAAATTTGGTATGTTAAGTAGGAGTTAAGTGTATTTGGTTTGTGTTGATTTAGTCCCTCTTTTGGAAAAGAGTGGAAACTCTTTTTTGACAAATATGGTATGTTAAATAGAGTTCAAATATATGTGTTTGTGTTTTGATGCTTTGGAAGTGAGTTCCATGCTAAAAAAATTTGGGTATGTTTGGATGGATTACTTATGTGTTTGTTGATTTGTTTTGATTTTGGGGATTGAATTTCCATTTAAAAAATATGAGTATGTTAAATGGAATTCAATTGTGCTTGCTTCTTTTGATTTTATTTTGAAAAAAGAGGATCTTCACTTAATGAATTTGAGTACATTAAGTGAAGTTAATGTTTTATTTTAATTTGAAAGAGGGAATTCCTATTTAACAACATATGAATATGTTAAATGGAGTTCAATTATATCTTGATTTTAGCTTTGAAAAAGAGAACCTTCACTTAATAAATTTGGATATGTTAAGTGAGGTTCATATTTTGATTTTAATTTGAAAAAGGAATTCCTATTCAACAACATATAAATGTGTTAAACAGAGGTCAGTCATATCTTGATTTTGGTTCAAAAAGGAAACCCCATTTGACAAATATGGTCATGTTAAATGGAGTTCATTATTTGATTTTGAAATGTGCTTTTGAAAAATTTCTTTTTAAAATGAAAGGATTTCAATGATGTATTTTTCCTAAAAAAGTAATCCTTATTTAACAAATTTGAGTATGTTAAAGGTTTGATTTTTTTTATTAGTTTCAAAGAGGTTTGAAAATCTTATATTTTGCAAATTTTATATGATGTGAAGTGCATGACTTTATTTTAAAAGAGTGCTTTTGAAAAATTTATGATTTTGTAAAAAGACTATATTTATTTAGTTTGAATTTTTATTGAACTTTTCTTAAGCATGGGATGAACCTTGCCTCATCAAGCTAGTGGTAAAAAGGTTCTAATTTTAATCATCTCCTTTTATTAATTTATTTATTCTCAACCTATTGGGGAACCTAATAGGGGGGTTTCAAGACCTACATGGAGTGAGGTCCTAAAACCTAAAAGATGTTGACTAGCTTTGCTTAAGGATGAAGTAAGCTAAGTGCCAACGAAAAGAAATATATTCTTGGGCTTATATGAAATATAAGTCCATTATCGATGTTTGGAGATAATAATTATCTATTATAGATGGAGACAGGAACAATCCCCAGCGGAGTGGCCAAAAAAATCTATGGTGTTTATTTCTTGATGTATGGAGGGGACACCATGCTCATCTGAGAGGGTACTCACTGAAATGATTTGGTATGACATTGAGGTATCACATACTAACTCGAAAGATAGGGTTATCACCCTTTAATGGACCTAATCACCTAATGAGGACTCCTAAGGCATGATGGGTCTTCAAATATACTAGAGATCTTTCCCCTCCTTTACATGGATGAATAAATTAGGGTTTATTTAAATCAGGTTCTAAAGTTCACTATGGGGGCATGCCCCCATAGTTAATTACATCCTAAGGAATATGAATCCCTTAGGAATACTCTCAATTAAAGTAGGTAATTATTATCTCCAAAGATTTAAAGGGTAAGACTATCAATAAATTAGCTATATTTGGAAAATCAATTGGGATAGATCAAAAGGAATGACTTATTATCAAAGCCAAAGGAGATGAGTAAGGAGTGCTCATGATACTAGAAAACCTAGTGAGCATTTCAACCTATCCTATGGTTGGGCTTTATATATTTGAAATTAAAGAGAATTTTTTGTTTGAGTTGAATTTTATTCGATTGCAAGGACTTATAATCCAACAATACAAGAATGTAGAAATGCTAAGATGTGAGAACTTATGCTAGTAACCCGAGAGAAATAGCAATCTCAAATCCTAATCTAGAAAACTTTAGTAAGGGCTAAAGCATGACCTAAATCCAAGCAAAATGGGTATATGGTTTATCTCCATAAGAGAGAATAAATCACCCGACTACTCGACTTATAATCACCTGGATTGATAGCTAGCTAACTCCTCTTACACTTTAAAACTATATGGTCAAGTCATATGATTTTTCAAGATAGTTAAGTTATTATTATTTATAAATAAACTAAAGTCCTTAAACTCACTCCCTAAAAGACTAGAGTATGAGTGGTATGAGCAATGACTTAGCTAATGCAAGTCTTTTCAACTTTTATTTGATTTTGACTCTTTGTTTTGATAAAGGCCATGGAATTTTTGTATGTGTAAATGCATGTTGAAATGAGTTATGGGCTACATCAGAGAGAAATAGGTATTTTCCACCACAGAGGAGACCCTCAAAGGTCAAGTCTTCCCCTATCATTTAAGGATGGAAACCCACTCTTAATAGGAGTAAAATAATATGGATGCATGATGTTAAACATACAATATTCAACTAAGGGGTTGATAAATCTTTTAGTTATCTTGATTTAATGTCTAGGCTTTATGTGAGGTTATGAGTTATTTAAAATTTTAATTATGAGTCATAGTTGGGTAAAAAGATTTATTTTTCCCTTAGAGCCTAATCAAATCCATGCCACACATTAAATCATCATTCATTTAAGAAACTATGAAGAGGAATGCCATTTATATTGTGCAATGTTTAAATAGAACATCAATCAACTTTATAAATCTATTACAAAAGAATAAAAGGCTGGTAGTCGGGTACCATCGTACAACCTGAAAAAGAGAAATGGATAGCCGAACTCTACCATTATACAACCTGGTATATGAAATAATAATTACAAACTACACATGATAAGTTCTATAGGGGTCTTTAAATCTCCAAGTCTTCATGTCTCCTTCATTTCTTCATTTGATTTGCTTCTTTTGATTTGGTAGGTTTCAAGGCATCACATGGCACCCCCCAGGACTAAACCTTCTGGCTAATGTTCATCCTTAACCCCCATAAAACTAACCCTAATTCATAATACAAAATTACATTAATAATAGGAAATATAAGTCTTATTATACATGTAAAATAAGTGTTAGCTAAACACATAATACAACCCAAGCAGCTATATGAATAATTTAGACTTAACACCATGAATATGGGTAACCAAGCCTAACTGGCTTAATTTAGATTATGCTTAGGGGTTAAGCAACCTGCAAAAGAGAGCATTTATATTTATTTTAAGCACCCCTTAAGCATAATCCCCTACATAAAATATGATTAGGCTAATCATGGCCTAACATCTAGTCAAAAATAATACATCATGAAACCAAACATACATTACTCCATACACCACCATAACATAAAGCTAGAAGAGGCGACTTAATTCTAATGTGTGTGTATTAAAGCTTGTGTGGTATGCCTTAGCTAGGTTTTGTTGTAATTTTCTAAGTATGAAAGGGAGTTTAATCATAAGATGTTGATTTCACTTTAAGTGGTTTAGTTAATTTGAGAGATTTTTACTTAATGCCTTCTTCTATTTCATTTGGCTTACACTTAACAACTAAGAGTTATAAAGAGAAGATAAGAGAGGATTAGTCTCTTTCATCCCTACCTTAAGTCATTTCTAAAGCATATTAATTAGACTTAACTCTCTTTGGTGAATGGCTTATTATATATTTTAATTAATCCTAAGTTTAGGTTCATTTTAACTAATCTCATTCAATAAGAAATGCATCTTAAGATTAATTAGGACTAATTACTATCACATGATACATGAGGGTGTACTTATTAAGGTGATCGAGTATGACATTAAGGAATAGTGCACTATCTCGAAAGATAGAAATCACCATCCTATAATGGACCTAATCACATAATAAGGACTCCTAAGGCATGATGGGTCTTCGAATATACCAAATATTTTCCCCTACTTTACATGGATGAATAAAGTAGGGTTTAAGTTCTAAAGTTCCTTGTGGGAGCAAGTACCCATAAATAATTACATTCTAATGAAGGTGAGTTCCTTAGGAATACTCTTGATTAAAGTAAGAAATTATTGTCTCCAAAGATTTCAAAGATAGGACTATCAATAAATTGGTTATATTTGAAAAATAAAGTGGGATAAATTAAAAGGAGAGACTTATTGAAGCCAAAAGGAGATGAGCAAAGGATGTGCATGATACTAGGAAATCTTGTGAGTATCCCAAACTATCCTATGGTTGGGCTTTATATATTTGAAATTAAAGGGAATTATATGTTTGAGTTGAAATTTTATTAGAAACTAGGACTTATGATTCCACAACCCATGATTGTAGAAATCCCTAAGAGATAAGATTTATGCTTGTAGCCCGAGGGAAAATAGTAACCTCATATCCTAAATCTAGGGAGCTTTAGTGAGATCCAAAGTATGAACTAAATCTAAATGAAGATGGGTATATTATTTACCTCCACAAGAGAGGGTAAATCTATCGACTGCTGGACTTATAATTGTCTGGAGTGGCAACCAGCTAACTTCTCTTATATTTTAAAACTATATAGTCAAGTCATATATTTTGTAATATGGTTAAGTTGTTATTATTTAGAAGGAAACTAAAGTCCTTAAACTCATTCTAAGAGACTAGAATATGAGTGGTATGAATAATGACTTAGCCTAATGTAAATTTTATCATTTTTTGTTTGATTTTGGGCTTTTCATTTTGATGAAGGCTATAGGATTTTATATGCCTAAATGCATGATGAAACAGTGTTACTGGCTAAATCAAAGAGAAAGAGGTGTTTTCCATCACAAGGGAGACCCTCAAAGGTCAAGCCTTCCCCTATTATGCGAGGATGGAAACCCTCTCTTAGCAAGAGTGAAATAAGATGATATGCATAATATTAAGCATACAATATTCAGCCAAAGGATCGTAAAATTTTTTAATTTTCTTGATTTAATACCTACAGATTAAATGAGGTTATGAGTTATTTAAAAAAATTAGATTATGAGTCATAGTTGGGATAGAAAAATTAATTTTCTCTAAGAGCCTAACCGAATCCAGGCCAAACATTAAATCATCATACATGAAGAAATTAAAAAAATACATGCCATTTTTATAGCACAATGTAAACAAATCATCAAATAATTTATAAACTCAATGTGAAAGAATAACAGGTCGATGCGGTCCGGTACCGCCGTACAACCCGAAAAGGAAATGGGTAGCCAATCTCTACCCTTATACAACCTAATATATGAGAGAATAATTAAAAATTATAAATGATAAATGTTATGGGGGAGTCTTCAAGTCTTCCTGGTTTCTCCATTTCATCATTTGATTTACTTCATTTGATTTGGTAGGCTTATATGCATCACATGGCACCCCAGGATTAAACCTTCTGACCAATGTTCATTCTTAGCCCCCATAACACTTAACCAAAATCCTAATGCATAATTACATCAAGAATAGGAAAAGTAAATCTAAATACACTTATAAAATAAATATTAGCTAAACACACCATACAACTCAAGCAATTATATGTATAATTTTCACTTAGTACCCTACACATGGGTAACCAAATCACCTGTCCTAATTTAGATCATGCTTAGGGGTTAAGAAATCTATAAAAGAGAACATTTATATTTATTTTAAGCTCCCCTTAAGCACAATCTCATGTATAAAATATTATTAGGCTAATCACGACCTAACATCTAGTCTACGAAATATACACCCTAACATAGACTCTCAATAATACATCACAAAATAAAGCATACATCAAACCATGCACCGCCCTAACATAAAATTAGAAGTAGTGACTTAATTCTAATGTGTGTGTTAAGGATCGTGTGGTATGTCCTAACTAGGCTTTAGAGTTATGATTTTCTAAGTACGAAGAGATTTAATTTGAAATATGGTTTAACTTTAAGTGGCTTAGTTGATTTATAAATTTTACTTAATGTTTTTTTTAATTTCATCTTGGCTTACACCTAACAACTAATTGTTATAAAGACAAGAAAAGAGAGGATCACTCTCTTTCATCCCTACCTTAAACCACATCTAAAGTAAATTAATTAATCAATTCTCTTTAGTGAATGGCTTATTACATATTTTAATTAATTTTATGTTTAGGTTAACTTAAATAAACTCATTCAATAAGAAAGGCATCTTAAGATTAATTGGAATTAACTACTATCACATAACACATGTTTGTTCATTTCTTTCCGTCATATATATGGCATACATATGATTAAGTCCTAAACATACCTCTAAATGCAATTTGTATCTTAGCACACTTAAATGATGAATGTAAGTAAATATACTTGGAATTGATATTTCATTTGGTACAATTATTTTGTCATATTAGTTTAAAGCTCTATCTAAATTCTTATTCAAAAGCATAAGAAATAAACTCTAAATCATATAACTAATCAACCCAACCACTTGAAAAAAAAATATGAATGCATGTCTTTTTAATAGAAAATTGGGATTTTCATTCGTTAGCTAAATACACATTAAAATGAATAAAAGTTTTAAGCAAGTACGGCTCCATTATTCTGCACCATGGGAGTGCGGTAGGAATCTCCTTGGGGCTACTTAAACCCATGTGTCCCCAGAATGTCAAGACTAAAATACCTGCTACTCTTAAATACATATGAATGTATAAACAATTATAAGAATGAAAATCATGGAAAAGTATAATTTAATTGAATTGATTTATTTATGTAAATGAATTAAAGCTCTATTTCAATTCCAATGTTAAGATGCATAAGAATGAAATCAAATCAGTATTTTGTTATTATTTTGCACTGGGGAAGTGAGGTAGGAACCTCCTTAGGGCTACTTAAAGCCGTGCATCCCCGGAATGTCCAGACCAATATACCTATTAACATTCAAACTTATGCAAGTCAACAAATGAATGTAAGAATGAGACTTCACTTCATACACTAAAGTTATATTCACATGCTTCTCCTAATTATGTATAACTAAAGTCACAATATACATATTATTCTTCATTAATAGGCTTTTGAAAATACATTTGAGATTTAATAGTGATAATAGCCACACATATTTCTAATTAAGTAAACACATGCAAATTGACATAAAGGAAATCATTTTCATTTGATTAATTTGAAAGAAATGAATATATGAATACAAGTGACATATAACATTTTAACATGATTGGAAAAAAAAAAAAAAACACAAGAATGTAATTTCATTCAATCCAACTAAGTCCTGAGGACAATCATATTAAATAAACTGATTTAAAATAAACCAAAATTCCTTAAAGTTATTTTTGATCTTTATGCTTGGTTTGATTTGAGAAATATAAAAGAGTTTGCTAATCTTATCTCATTCCCCATATGTCTGAGTTAATTTGATTCAATGAAAAGCAATTAAGTTAATTTTATGGCTTAATTAGGTTTCAGTATGAATTAAATTAATTAATTAAACCCTTACCTATATCTCCTTAAGCTAATTAACTAAATAATGATGAGCCAAAGTGAGATGAAATCACATAAAAAGTAAATTAGCAATGCTCCTAAGAAATGAAAGATGCCTAATGCAATTGGCTCATAATTAATAGTTAATTAAGCTTAAGGGACTCACTTAATTACTTTTATGGTTTTCTCACACATGTGAAGTAACCATAATTTTATTAGCTCTCTTTAGGTTATTGAACCCCCAAAGAGCTACCCAAGAGTTAATTAAGGAAGGTAGGTTTAATCAAGTTAATTAAGCTCATTAATTATCTAATTAAATTCTAATTATTCTTAATCAATAATATGAAATGGACCTAGGGGAAAAGAAAAAGAAAGAAGCCTAGTATTTTCAATTAGTTAATTAAAGTTTAGATATAATTTGGGTTTTGATTGAATTAGTTAATAAATTAATGAGTCTTAATTAATTAATTTTAAAGAGGGAATGAAGAAGGCTTAAGGAAAAGATTAGAAGAGGGGTCCCAACCCATTTCCCTAAGTTTATCCACTGTTAATAGAGGCTAATAAACTCAATTGATGGATTAATTCATTGTTCATTTGATTAATTATCACTAATTAAGTTAAGAGAGTAATTAAGTCTTAATCAATCAATTTTCCTAATTGTTTATCCAATAAATTCCAAGAAAAATAGGGGAGGTAGAGGTCATCCCCCTAAACACTCTGAAAAGTTTGAAATTAATTGCATAATTAATCAAAGAATAATCAAGCTAATTAATTTTTTAATTAAACCTTAATTTAAGTATAAATTACTATTTAAAATTAATTAATAATAATTTTAATGGATTCCCCTCTGAAATACCTTTAAAATGAGCCCTCATTCATATTTTTATATTTCTCTAGAATTAGTTATGATTTTAGAAAATTTTAGCCTTAAAAATTAATTAATATAGCCCAAATTAACCCTTAATCCCGTCAGTGCCACGTGGTTGTTGATGCAGAGTGTGCTTTCCATGTGACGTGATGGGATAGGGTATTTAAGTTATCAAATTAGGAAGTTGACTTGGATTACGATGAACACGCTTTCGTGGGTATGTCCGTCGACGGCATCAATCATTGTTTCAAAGAATTAATTAAGAAATCTATGCATAATTTGATCACGACCGTCCATTCCAATCATGCGTAACATATGGCCCTTGATCCATCTTCATACGAGCGATGAACAACGGAGCCCGTCCGCCATGGATCGCTCGATTCGAGCTTGGATCCACTCCAAACTCAATCCACACCTCTACACGAAGGATCCATAAGGATCCAATGGCTATGATGGGTTCAAATGCAAATTTCTCTCACAAAGCTCCAAACCATTTTTATTCAAGGATCAGTTTTGAGAAATTAACTCACCAAAGCTTGTGACTAGCAATTCCAATGATTAAGGAAGCTTCATTTGGTAGAAATGAAGCCTTGTTGAGCCACACGAGCTTTGATTTGAGGTATCCCAAGGCCAAGTTCCTCTCTTTGAGCATTCACATTTTATCAAAGTAGGGCTTCCGATGGCTATGGAAATCAAGGGATGATTTTTCTTGGCTTCGATTAGGTGTGGTGAAGGTGTGTGCAAGTTTAATTGGAGTTTGGTTGAGAAATGGGTGGCTTTGACTCAAGAGAGGTATCACCTATTTTGGATTCACACATAGAGGATAATGGCTGATCGAGGGAGGACTGGGGTGCTCTAGGAGGCTTTAAGGGATTTTGAAATCACTCAAGGGACTTAAAGAATGCGAATGATGACAATTGTCACTCTAACCAAAATTGATTGTAATGGACGAACGGGATCCATCCCTAAAATTTTACTAATTCATCGCCATGGAGCCATCGGAGGGGTTGCCGACAACTCCACGTGGCTTGTCAGGAGTGGAGGAAGCTATGGCAAGGAGCTTAAGGAAAGATACGGACGGATTGAGTTGGGTTGGTTCTTTGGGTGCTCAAATTTAGCTTGAGAGGGGAGGAGGTGAACTCTCCTTGGTCAATTGTTGATCCTAGCTATTCTAGAGTGGGCTAGGAAACTTAGGTGCACCTCATTTGGCACTTGGATGGCTGCCAAGGTGATAGGAGAGTGGACCTTGTCTCTTATGGCAAGAATCCAATGCAAATGAGCTTGTCTAATGGTTAATTCCCTTTGGTTGGGTCTCACTTGGATTTGGGTTGGTTTGGGAATGATCTAGGGCTACTTTGGGTCGGTTTTAGCAAAGTCCTAGGCTCCCATGGGTTGGTTTGGGGTGGTTTGGCTTCATATGTTCAAATGAGTTCAAATGGGTTAAGTTGGGTTAGGTTAACGGATTAGTCAAATTGGGTTAAATCAAAGCTTGGGTTAGGTTCAAATGATATTTTGAAGAGTTTTGGCTTAAGTGGTTTTGATTAATTTAGCTTAGGTTTGATTTTAGCTCATTTGGATTCAAATAGGTCAAATGGACTAAGTTGACCAATTTGATCAATTTGACCAAATTGGGTTGGGTTAGGTGTTGGTTCATGTTCAATTAGTTAATTAAAAATGATTGTAAGCTTTGGTTTGGTTTGATTTTAGTTTAATTTAGATTTTTTCCAATTTGACCTTTTAGATCAATTTGGGATAGGTTGGGTCAAGTTGACCAATAGGTCAAATTAAGCTCAATTGTGGCTTTGGTCAAGTTCAATAAGTGATTTGGAATGAACTTGAGCCATTGGTTTCAACCAATTTGGATCAAATCATGATTTGATCGATTTTGGCTTTTTAGGCCAACTTGGGTCAACTTAGTTCAAATGGCCAATTAGACTTAGTTTGGCTCAATTGAGGGTTTGGTCATGTTCAATCATTGATTATGAATTAGTTTGAATCAATGGTTTCAATCAATTTGGTATATGGTGGGTTTTGGCTAGTTTGGATTTCATTTGGGCTAAAGGTTGACTTACTTTGACTAGATTCAAGATTGTTGATCACCCTAGGATGATTGTTGGTCATGATATGAAGTTTGGATGGGCTTAGTTTAATCCAATTTGGGTTGGATTAGAACTTGGCTCATAAATGGTCTTTAAGTCACTTTGGGTCAAGTGGACCTAAATGGGTCAATTAGTTTGATTTTGTCTATTTGAATTTGGATTTCATTTATATTTGTTAATATAAATGAAGGAATGATTGATTTATAAAGAAATCAACCAAGTTTGATTTGGTTTAAAGGGAGTTTTGGCTAAGCATATGAAGGTGGTTCGTATGGCTTTGGCAGGGATTTTGTTAATTGAATTTGTTTTTTGGTTTCAATTATTTGATTTAGAATTTGGGTTAGAATTTGATTTGAGATTAAATTAGACATTTGAGAAAATCAATTGGATTGGGGTTGATTTGAACTTGGTTAAGGCTAAGTCCATAAGACAAAATCAAAGGGCTTACGGAGGGTTTTGGAATTTGAATTTGATCATGGGTTTCAATCATTTGATTTGGAATTGGTTTAGGGATTTGATTTGAAAGTTTGGTTTGAAGAAGGAAGTAAGGATTGAGTTTAAGGCTATAGGGTAGGCAAGTATTCTTAAATCCCTAAGGCACAACCTATTCATATGACTAACTCTTCTAAGTGTCTAGCCTTAGGTTAAGTGTTCACCTAATCATTAGAAGTGTCTTAAGACTAAAGAGCTCTTAGTGTCTACAAAAGTCCTAGATCTATGACAAAGAACTTGAGAACCACTCCAAAGGTGAGATCAACAAAAGGGCGCCCAATAGGTGTGGTTTAACATACTACACCGCTCGTATTGGTGTTGACCGAGATTATCAACAACGTCCAAAAGATTGCAATCACTAACAGAAATGATCAACTCCTAAACCCAAGTTGTAGACGGAATCAAGATCTTAGTGCAATGCAACTCAACTTATGCCAAAAACATAAGAGAGGAAGGAAGGATCCATTGAGGGATCAAGTATGTGAACCTTCCACTAGGGATGGGGATTAGATTTAGATATGATTTGGGGAGAAAAGATTTATTAGGGATGAGTGCATGAACCTCTCACTAGGGAAGGTTCAGATTATCCACTAGGGATAGAGATTTGATTTAGTTTGATTTTATGAGGGCTTCATTGGGGAGAGGATATGATTCGTGCTTCACTGGAAAAGAATTTGATTTGATTTAATTGGTGGGACATCCACTGGGGATGAGAATTTAATTTGTTCATGATTTGAGGCTCCATTGGGGGAGGATGTGATTTGGTTTTGAGGGCACATCTGCTAGAGATATGAGCTTGATCCGTTGGGGATATGATGGATTTAGTTTGGATTCCACAGAGGAAATATGGTGATTTGATAAAATGGACCCTGTTGGTGTGAGACGGATCTACTAAAAAGGGGCTAATATCAACCTAGTCTTGTCTTAGATTTACAAATCCAAAGGGATAGTCTACTGGCCATCAAGTAGGACCAACTAACCTATGGTCATGTCAGGAAGAAAGCTTGTAAACTTATAACTTCTTGAATAAGGAACCACTCGGTGATCGATTGATAGCACAATAAATCAAACTTGACCTAAGGAGACTATTGAGCGAATGTCATTATGGACTCACATCAACTCAAGAATAGTCAAGATCAATTTAATTTTAAATGGACCATATCAGGTGCAATGGATCTACTAAGAAGGGGCTAATATCAGCATTGTCCTATCTTAGATTTACAAATCTAAAGGGATAGTTTACCGGCCGCGGGGTAGAGCTAACCAACCTAAGGGGTGCCTTTCTATGTGCAACGATCAAGTTAGGAAGAAAGCTTGTAGACTTACAACTTCTTAAACAAGGAGCCACTGGGGTGATCGCTTGATAGCACAATAAATTGATCCCGACCTAAAGCTGCTCGTCGGTGTGCAACGGTTGAACTGGAAAGAAAGCATGATAGACTTATATCTTCAAAAGCAAGGACAACTACCGGGGTGACCTGTTGATGACACAACTAGTTGAACCTGACCTAAGGGCGACTACTGAGTGAGTGCTTACCTAAGGACTTATCTCAACTCTAAAGTAGTCAGGCGATTCCTATAGGGAGTTTTGCTGACACTGACCTAAAGATAGGATGCCTACTTATGAAAAGGTATCGCTGGGATTTTTCTCCTAATCCATAAGCGAAGAATATATATATATATATATATATATTATTTTGTTTATATATTTATGTGAACCTTATTGGAGGACCGATCGAGAAGGGGCTTATATCAGCCTAGTCCTATCTTAGACTTACTCGACCAAGGGAGAATCCTCATATCCACAAGACAAATTATCCAACCACTCGGGTAGCTACTAAGAAAGGGGGATTGTCCAATCCAAGAGTAACCGAGGTAATGTCTAAATGGGGTCGGTAAGGATGTAATCCAAAAAGAGTGCCCATAGAGGAGGTGTCGTTAGGGGGTTTATCCAGAACACTGTAAAAGAAATCCTACAGGAATACAGTGGCCAACGCCAAGAGAATTCTTGTAGAATTACATCTTCCACGAGTGGTGTATCCACCGGGTGGGTCACCATTAGCATGCGATAACCAACCAACCTAAGGTGTCCATAGATTTATGATGACCAATCTAAGAAGAAGGCTTGTAAACTTACATCTTTACAGACAAAAATGATCATCAGGATATTCTATCGTCGGTGAGACAGGTGCTATCCGACCTAGGGTGACTACCAATTGAGGAGTCACATACAAGGACTAGACCTTGACTTGAAGTGGTCAAGAGGAAAAGAGCCACTAGGGGACTTATCATAAGCCTCAAATATACTCGACCCAGTCACTGTATGATGGCTAGTTCAAGAAGAAAGTGTGTAGGCTTACATCCTCTTAAACTAAGTCAACACGAGGTAGCTTACCGATCGTGCAATAAGGCATACCAAACTAACAAGGCACTCTTTAGTTTGCAATGGTCAAGTTAAGAAGAAAGGTTGTAGACTTACATCTGTCGGATAAGTAACCACTGAGGTGACACGCTAGCAAGGTAGCATGTCAGCTCGACCTAGAGCATCTAATGAGTGAGTGCCACAAGGGGCTTTATCCCATATCAAAATAGCCCGAGATAAAAGATATATGTTTATTTTATGTGATTGTGTGTAGTTTTTATTGGTGTTGTGTCACTAAAGGATAGGACACCGCTTGGGTTCCTTACACCACCCTAAACACATCGTGGTAGATTCGCAAGCAAAGATATTTCTTAACCAATATAAAGAGATGGAGTTTCAGATGAAAGAAATGTTATTAATAATTGATTTAAAAAATATTTACGGATAATATTTCTTTAAGTAGAGCCCGTTGATTGGAAGCATTAGTCATTTTCTCTTACAATTGTTGACATCTCTTTTAGAGTAAGCTCTCAACTTCTCCATCTTAGACAAAGGACTCCTTTATACACTAATAGTTTCTTAGTATTAAGACACTTCTAGTGAGTAGGTGAACACATAGCCTAACCCTAGAGACTTAGAAGAGTTAGTCATAGGAATAAATTATGTCATAGGGGTATTAGGAGGACTTGCCTACCCTATAGCTTAAACCCAATCCTTGCTTCCCTCCTTCAAACCAATCCAAATCAAATCTTAAATCAATTTCAACACAATTGATTTTCTCAAATCATGAATCAATTCCAAATTATTTAAACCCATAATCAATTCCAAATCAAATGATTGAAACCCATAATTGAATTCAAATCTCAAAAATATTTCCTAAGCCCTTTGATTCTATCTTATGGACTTAGCTCAAATCGAAATCGAAATCACTCCAAACTCAAAAGATTTTCTCATAACCCATTTATATTTACAAATATAAATGAAATATAAATTCAAATAATCAAAACTAAATTCAAAACTCAAATCCAAATCCAACTTAAATCCAACTTATACTCTTTCAAGTCAAATCCTTGAACTTAGCCAAACCATCCTCAAATCAATCCAAACCCTTGGATTTTCTGTCCAAACAATCACTTCTTCAATCACATGCCCAAATATAAACATAAATTATAATCATCAAACAAAAATCAAACTAACCCAAGTCAAACTTATGTTCACCCTTTTGACTTGAAATTGTCAAATGAACCAAAATCCATTTGACTTCAAATCACTTGCAATTGGATTTATATTTCTATCAGAAGTCCATATGTGAGTTCAACCAAACTTGAATCAAGCTTTGATCAAGTCAATTGACCCATTTAGGCTCACTTGACCCAAAGTAACCTAAAGCACCTTTTTGAGTGAAATTCTAATCCAACCCCATTTGGATTGAACCAAACCCATCTAAGCCTCACATTGTGAGCAACAATCATCCTAGGATGATCAATCACTCAAATTGGGTCAAACCAAGTCAAACCTAGCCTTCGACCAAGTCAACATTTAGCCCAAATGAAACTCAAACAAGCCAAAATTTACTATCAGCTAAATTGATTGAAACCATTGATCTAAACTAATCCATAATCAATGATTTAACTAGACCAAGCCATCAATTGAGCCAAACCGAGCCTAATTGGCCACTTGACCTAAGTTGACCCAAGTTGACCTAAAAAATCAAAATGGGTCAAATCTTGATCTAAGCCAAATTAATTGCAACCAATGGGTCAAATTCATTCTAAATTGATTATTGAACTTGACCAAAGCTTCAATTGACCAACTAGACCCAACCTAGCCCAATTGACCATGAACCCAACTTGACCTAAAAGGTCAAATCAACTTGAAATCAATCCAAATAAAAATTGATTGAAACCAAAGCTTACAATATATTTCAAATGATCAACCAACCCATGACCTAATCCAATTGGATCAAATATGTCAAATTGGTCAACTTGACCCATTTGACCTAAATGAACCTAAATGAACCAAAACTAAATCTAAATCAAATTGAACCAAACCAATGATACCCATAGGCTCCAATTGATCATTTGAACTTAACCTAACCCGTGATTTGAAGCAATTTGACCAATTAGTCAACTTAACCTAATTTGACCCAACTTGACCTAAATGGGTCAAATTGAACCAATTCAAACCAAATGAACTCCAAATCACTTGAAATTTGGCCCAACCCACTTTTGAATTATTTTAAATCTATCCACATCAAAATCAAAGTCAAATAACCACTTTGCCCCTAGGTCAAAGGGTATCCTATGACCAAATTCACTTGGAATTTAGTCACATTCTTTCTCAAGGCCATTTGGCATCCTTTTAGTGGTCCACTTGGACACCAAGGAGGGTGGTGAACATGACCCAATGACTTTGGGTAGGCCATGACCCAACCCAAGGCCAAACTGACCCCTCTAATGGAAATTGAGCACTTGGATCACCCAATGCACTCACCTAGCACATGGGCACTCACTCTCCTCCACTCCTCTACCCAAAACAAGTCACATCGGTTGATTTGCAATCAAAACCATCCCTTCAATCCAAGCAATTGAGTTAAAATGTTAACTCAGCTCTCGTCCGTTCGATCCAAGGTGGGGGAGATATAATCCCCCTCATTCCCACTCAAACCACAAGCACTCAATTCGACTGTGCTCTAAGAATCGAAACTAAGCATCCCTAAGCTTCCCAAAGCCATTCCAATCTCTCTTGATTTCTCCTTCTCGATTTTTCCTAAAGCCAAAATAGGGGAGGTCAATCCAAAGCCAAATTCATCCAATTCTCCATCAAAACCAAATTAACCTTGCAAGCACTATCAAGAGACTTCATCGAGCTCAATCAAATTATTTCCCAAGTCATCAAGTCATAGGAAGGAGGACTTTGATCAAGGTAAATCACCATTGAAGGGGAGCTTGGTCAATCGAACCATCCACTCCAAATCAAGACTTGATACCTTTAACAGGGCTTCATCTCTACTAGACAAAGTTACCTCCTCCTTTGGAAGTGCCGGCGATAGCCTTTGGCGAGGTATTGCTCAAAACCATAGCCATGGGAACTTTTGCTTGGTCTTTTGTTAAGGAAATTATAATCCCATCAAATCTTCACAATTAGATACATTTCTTGTGCTTCCTTGAAGGTGTGGGGTGAGTTTGATCTCCATCTGAGCTCGGGTGAGCTTGAATCGAGCAATGATTGATGGATGGCATCTGTCTCTCGCCGCTCAAGAGAAGATAGATCACACATCGTCCATTCCACATGATTAGAATGGATGATTGTGATTAGATCATGATATATCCCCTCCGATTTTTTAAATCACAAGATTAAGTGGAGAAAGTGTCCGATGTGATTGTGTGGATGTGACAACTTAAATAACCTATCCCATCATGCTACATGGAAAGCGCATCGCGTCAGCCGCCATGTGACCCAAAAGGATTAGGGGGTTAATTAACCTTAATTAATTCATTTTTAATGTTGAAACTTCCTAAATTCATAACTAATTATAAAAAAATTTCAAAAAATACAAACTCAAGTTCATTTTAAAGATAATTCAGAGAAGAATAAAAGAAAATTAAAATTAATTAAATTTGAATAATGATTCTAACTTAATTTAGATTTTATTGGAAATGTAATTAGGTTAATTACTTCAGTAATTAATCCTAAACTTTCTAAGGTTGATTAGTGGGATGACCTCTACCTCCCATAATTATTTTAGAATTTATTGTTGGATTAATTAGAGGAATTTCTTGTTTCATCCCTAATCACTTTTTTAATAAATTAAATGATTAATTAACCTATTAAATAGTGATAAATACACTAATTAAGCTTCCAAATCATCATAAAATAGTGAGTGGACTTAGGGAATGAGATTAGGATTTTTTTTACAATATTTTCCCCTAAGTTTATTTCATTTGGATAAATGCTTAATTAATTTACAAATTGATTAATGGATTAGTCACTTCATTAATTGGTTTAATTAATCAAACTCAAAACTAAATCACTCCAGAACTTAATCACTTAATTCTTGGGTAGATTCTTATACATGTGTATGATAGTTATAAAAGTACTTAATTAAACTGCATGTGTATGATAGTTATAAAAGTACTTAATTAAACTCTTTAGCTTAATTAATCAATAATTGTGAGCCAATTTCATTAGGCCCCTTTATTTCTTAGATGCATTACTGATTTAAATTCTATGTGGTTACATATCATATGTTGGCTCATAATTATTTGGTTAATTATGTTAAAGTGGTGTAAGTAAGGGGTAATTAATGGATTTAATTCATACTTTAACCTAAACAAAACATAAAATCAACTTAATTGTTCTAAAATTAAACTAAACTAATTCACACATGGGGGAAATGGGTTAGGACCATCAAACCTTTCTAACAATTTCTAAGTCAAATCAAATTCAAAAATAAAAATCTCCTTAAAGAATTTTGATTCACTTTAAATAATCTTATTTTATAGGATTGTCTCTAGGAATTAATTAGGGTGAATGAAGTCATATACTTACATCACTTTATTTTTTTTTCAGGCATGTTAAATATTATTTTCCATATGAAATAATGCATTCATTTTTTAAAAAATCAATTAAATAAAATATTTTCCTTTATGTCAAATTGCATGTTTTGGCTAAAGTTAAGAATATGAGTGATTATTTTCACTATTAAACCAAAATTTATTTTCAAAACCTATAAATTAAAGATTATGAATGCAGGGGTGCTACTTATAAGTACTTATAAGCTTGCATTCGATTATAGCATAAGATGTGTTTTATGTTATTTTCTTCTCTTCTCCTAACATCGATTTGCATAGGATTTTTAAAGTGTATAGTTCATTTGAAAAGAACATAACAGTTGCTTAAATATATTCCTATGCAGTCCTATGTTATGGCTTAAGAAGGATCCTCACATTACACATGAAAATTATACAATCAAATCAAACATAAAAATCTTTTGCATGATCCTTCATCCATTTATATCTTTTTGTACATTTACATATATTTAAGAAAAGTGAAATATTAGTCTAGACATCTTGGGGCTGTGAGGCTTTAAGTAGCCCTAAGTAAGTTTTGTACCTTACGCCCCTGGTGTAGAAAATAATGGTACCGTACTCACTTATATCTTTTATACATGCAGATGTGCATTTTGTTAATGGATGAGAAATCTCCCTTTTCTACATAATAAAAACATGCATCAATGGAACATCCAAAATTTCAAATTATATCTCTTAGCATTCATCATCAAAGTGTGTTAAAATTTGCATTACAAGTATAGCTATGCTTAGGATCATTCATATGCATGGTATACATGGTGGAAAGAAATAAATGGTTATGTGTGGTGGTAATCCACCTTAACTAATCCTAAGATGCCTTTCTTATTGAATTAAGATATTTAGAGCAAATTTAAACTTAGAGTTAATTAAAACACATAATAAAATATTCACTAAAAAAATCATTAATGAAGCTACCTTAGAAATTACTTAAGGTAAGGATGAAAGAGAAGTCCTCTTCTCTTTTCTTCTCTTCACAACATTTAATAACTAAATGTAGGTTCATTCAAATCAAATCAAATCATCAACTAAAATTGACAAATCAACTAAATCACTTAAAATGAAACCACCCTCTAAATTGAATCCTTAACACTTAGAAAATTTCAACCTTAAAGCTTAGCTAAGACTTGCCACACAAGCCTTAATAAATGGCACACACATTAAGCTAAGTTATCATTTCTAGCTCTATGTTAAGGTGATGCATGGTTTAATGCTTGATTTTATTTTGTGATGTAATATTGTTAGACTGGATGTTAGCATGTATGTGCGTAGTCTGAATGATAGGACGATCTTAGCCTAATCATATTTTTTACAGGGGGTTGTGCTTAAAGTGCATCATAATAAAAATATAAATATTTTTGTTGTGCAGGTTGCTTATACCACTAACCATAACCCAAATTAGGGCAAGTGGACTTGGTTACTCATGTGTGAGGTGCTAAGTCTAAATTATTCATATAACTACTTAGGTTGTGTGGTATGTTCAGCTAATCTCTATTTTCCAGGTTTAGTTAGATTTATCTCTCTCTTTTTGATGTAAATTTTACAATTAAGATTTGGAATGAATGTTATGGGGGAATTAGGATGAACATTAGTCATAAGACCATGTCTTATATACCATGTGAAGTCTTAGAGCAAACTACATCCCAAGTCAAAATGAAGAATGAAGACCCCCCATAACATGAATTCCTTCTAAATTATAATTTTTTATTTCTAATATAGGTTGTATAAGGGTAGAGCTCAGTTATCCATTTTTCTTTTTGGGTTTATGCGATTGAGCCCGACCACATCGGCCTTTTATACTTTTACACTAATTTTATAAATTGATTGATGTTTTGTTTATGATTGTGCAATTAGGATGGCATGATTTTCCTAGTTTCTTAATTGCTTGATGGTTGTTAAATTGCCAAGATGCAATTAGACTCTTAGGAAAAGATAAATTTTTTATCCAATTAATCAACTCAAAATTAAAATTAAACAACTCATTACCTCACGTAAAGCCTAGGATATAATTCAAGATAATAAAAGATTTAGCAACCCCTTAGCTAGATCTTGTATGTTTCACATCATGCATAAATCATATTGCTTCACTCTTGCTCATGGAGGGCTTCCACCTTTGCTAGAGAAAATGGCTTGACTTTTGAGATTCATGGCGAAAACACACCTCCTTCTTTTTAATTTTGGCCCATAATCAATTTCTCATGCATTAGGCATATGAAATATCTTAGCCTATGTCAAATAAAAATGTCCATAAATCAAAAATAAAACTTAAGAAAATTTGTATTAAATTTAAGTCATTATTCATGCCCTTCATGATCTAGTCTCTTATGGGGTATTTTTAAGGACTTAGTCTCCTTTCCTAAATAAACAATAACTTAGCCATCATATAAAGTAAGACTTTCCTACATGTATTTAAAATCGAAAGAGGAGTTAGTTGGCAGCCACCCTGAGGAGATTATAAGTCCAACAGTCGAGTGGTTTACTCTCTCTTGTAGAGATAAACATATACCCATTTTTGCCTTAGATTTAGGTCATGCTTTGGCCCTCATCAAAGCTCCCCAGATTTAGGATCTGAGGTTGTCATTTTTTTTGCCGGCTATAAGCATAAATCCTCACCTCTTAGGCATTTTCACGATCTTGTATTGTGGAATTGTAAGCCCTAGAGTTCTAATGAAATGTCAACTCAAATAATTAAACTTTCCTCAAATTTCAAAAATATCAAGCCCAATCATAGGATAGTTTGGGTTGCTCACTAGACTTCCTAGTATCATGAGCATCCCCTACTTATCTTCTTTTGATTTCAATAATATCTCCCTCCTTTTGATCAATCCCACTTGATTTTCTAAAAAATAATTAATTTGTTGATAGTCCTATCTTTAAAATCTTTAGAGATAATGATCATTTATCTTAATCAAGAGTATTCTTAAGAAATCTCATTTCTTAAGATGTAATTAACTATGGGGGCTTGCCTCCACAGGGAACTTAATGAACCTGGTTTAAAATAAACCCTGCTTTACTTTTCGTGTAAAGTAGGGGAAAGATCTCTGGTATATTTAAAGACCCATTTTCCTTAGGAATCCTTATTAGGTGATTAGGTCCATTGTGGGATGGTGACTTCTATCTCCTAAGATAGTACATCATTCCTCAATATCGTACCTGATCACCCTAATGAGTACATATGTGGATATACGTGGTGTCCCAACTATACATTTTCTTTATTTAACAAAAAAATAAAAATACACCACAATAATTTATAAGGTGATAAGATCCTCCTTGGTAGGTCTTCTCTATAGCAAAAAGGCCTTCCAAAGTGGGTTCAAACTTGCCTCCCATCTTTCGATGGGCAATAATTAGTCTCCTTAGAACTAAAACAAGCTCTCCTACATTAAAAGCTCTAGGATGGACCAACTTATTGTGAGCTTGAACCATTTTGGCTTTATACAACTCAAGGTTCTGGCGTGCCCAAAGGCATCTCTCCTCCAAACCTTCGAGCTCTTCTAACCGCAACTTGACGTCCTACTCCATTATGATTTTACTACCCACAACTACCCTTAATTATGGGAGTTAGACTTCTAATGGTAGAACTACTTCATACCCATACACTAAGGAGAATGGGATAGATTGAGTTAGAGTTTTGTATGTGGTGTGATAAGCCCACAAGGCTTCAACTAACTGCTCATACCACTACCGCTTGTTATCGTCGAATATCTTCTTTAATATTTATATGAGAGTTTTATTAAAGGTTCCTACTAAGCCATTTGGCCTTAGGTAATAGATGGTCTTTGGGAAAAGCTATTGATTTTAGTGCTCTTAAATATAGTATGATTATCAGATATAATTCATCGAGGCACCCTAAACCTATATTGATATGGTTCCTAAAAACTAGAGCACATGCTGAGTTATGACCTCTCTGAGTGGGATTACCTCTATCCACTTGGAAAAGTAGTCAGTAGCAGCTATAATGAACTGATGATCCTTGGAAGAAGGAGGATCGATCAGACCCACTATGTCAGTACCCCCAACACTCAAATGGCCATGAGGCCAATGTAAGATATAGAATATTGGGTGGTTGGTGTAAAACCACACCGTGCACCAAACACTAGTGACATCTCCTTGCTACATCCATGTAGTCTGTGATCATTGAGGGCTAGCAATATCCTAGTCTTTTGATCTTAGCTTTCATCTTCAGACCGGATTGATGTGCTCCACATAAACCTGAGTGTACCTCAGTCAGAATTTTATGGGCTTCGTGTTTGTCTAAGCAACGTAACTATATATGATTGAAACACCATCAATATAAGGTGCCATCCATGAGAGCATATGAGAAGGCACTCTGCTTCACCTGATGTACTAATGACTTCTCCTAAGGTAGTTTGCCTGTATTTAGATAATTCATGAATGGTTGCCTCCAATCTAACTCATCATCCTTTTTTTTAAATAGTAACATCTCCTTCAAGAGAGAGCCTCTCAATGAGTTCTACATCAATAAGGGATAAGACTTGCCTATTTTGGACCATTATTGATATGGACTCATCTTCTAGACATGCCAGCTCTGTAGCAAGCTTGGCCAATGCATCTGCTACTATATTTTCTCCTCGAGGAATCTTATAGATGGTAACCTTTAAGATTTGGGCCAACAACTTTGTGGTATACTTATGGTAATGATGGAGCTTAGGCTTTAGAACTTTGTAAGACCTAACGATTTGGATGATAAGTAATTGAGAATCCCTAAAGATGTTGATGCTCTGGACGCATAGTGTAATGACTAACTCTAGGCTAAAAATTAGAGCCTCATATTTAACTTCATTTTTTGTGCATGGATTGGATAAATGATATGAGAATCTCATCACATCATGATATGGAGTTAGGAGAACTATTTCTACCTCTGCCCTTCTTGGAAGAGTATATTGTGATTCTTCTCCTTTTTGAAAGGAAGCTGCACCATCAAAATACATCACCCAGCGATGAATGCTAGTGTCTCTTAAGTTCATGATTTGTTCATCAGGGAGGTCATTACTAAGCAGAGAATCAGCAGGAAGTGGGTGAGCTACTAAGAAATTCACTAGTCCTTGTCCTTTCACCACACGAAGGGGTATGAAAGTGATGCCAAACTGTGACAAAATCATGGACCAATGCACCAACCGTCTAGATAACGTCGACCGTGCCATGAGATATTGCAGTGGATTGATCCTGGAGATCAGATTCACCTTATGAGAAAGCATGTAATGTTGTAGCTTTTGGGATGCAAAGATTAAAGCTAGGCAGTGCTTTTCAATAGGTAGGTAGTTTGCCTCTGTAGCAATTAGATGAAGACTGAGATAGAAGAGTGCATTCTCTTTCTCCTCATCATTGGTTTGTGCTAACAAAGCACCAAGGGAGTCATCTAATGCAATAGTATATAGGAAGAGTGGCTTACTCGGGATAGTGGCTGCTAGAATTGACATCATCATGTAGTACTTGATGTCTCCAAAAGTATGCTGGCACTTGTCATCCCACTTGAACTTAGCATTCTTTTTGACAAGTGTTGAGAATGGTTGGCACCTCCCTGATAGGTTGGAAATGAAGCATCTTAGATACGCCAACCACCCTTGGAATGATCTGAGTTGAGTTAGACTTTTAGGGGATGGCATTTCTAAGATAGCCTTGATCTTCTCTGGATTGATTTCTATTCAGCGGTGCCAGACAATAAACCCAAGGAATTTCCATGAAGCTACTCTGAATGCACACTTCAGGGGATTCATTTTAAGGTTCAATTATCTTAACCATTCAAAAACTACTCTCAAGTTAAAGAGATGGTCTTCCTTTTTCTTACTTTGACTACAAGATCATCAACGTAACATTCAACCTGATAATGAATGAGTTCATTGAAGATTAGAGTCATGGCCTACTGGTATGTAGCACCAACATTTTTAAGGCCGAAATGCATGATCTTGTAACAATAAATTCTGATCGGGGTTCAAAAAGGAGTATTTTTCTCATCCCAAGGGCCATGTTAATTTGGTTGTAGCCAAATGAACCATCCATGAAAGAGAAGACTACATGAGATGAGGCAATGTCCACCATCAGTTTTGAGATTGGTAGTGAAATTCATCTTTAGGATATGCCTTATTTAGATCCCTAAAATTGACGCATATGTGAATTTGGCCATTCTTTTTCTTAACTGGAATGACCTGGCCAACCAAGTAGGATATTTTTCTTCCCGCATGAAGCCAGCATCAATCAGTTTCATGATTTAAGAAATGACCTACTGCCCAATGTCTAATCGTATGTGTCTAGGAGCCTACTTGATAGGGTCAGCATTAGGATCTATTGCCAGTATGTGGATTTCTACGTCAGGAGATAAACTGAGCATTTCTTCATAACTCCATGCAAAGTAGTCCTTAAACTTAGTCAATAGTGAAACTAAGTCATTGGTTTCTTCTTCATTCAACAAGGAACTAATGTATGTCAGTGGATCTTCTTCAGTTACCAAGTTAATTTCCTTGAGTTCGTCAATAGTTGATATGATCTTTTCTTCAAACTCTGGTGGTGCATCTTTGACTTTAAACTCATTTAGATCATCTGAAGTTTCTAAACACACCTCCTCACATGAGTTAACATGATTTAAAAAGAACCTATCAGACTCCAAATAATTGGTGATGACTAGGCAATAATTATCATCATCGACTGGACCCACTGTGTCGAATCCTAGTCCTGGTCTTGATTGAGAATATCTACTTTGGTTGTCCCATAACCTTTCAAAGTGATGCGACCTATGTTTAGACCAAGTATATGGGATTAATCTCTTCAATACAAAATTAAGAACACAAGGTGAATACCAATCAAAAGGCAATTGTATTAGATCTTCATATGAATCATCCTCAGGTTTCATATCAGCTTCCTTACTTGAGGATGATGCTACCAACAAAAACCTTTTTAGCTTGACATCAGTGGATGACTTGGGGGCCTCCTTAACTAAAAAACCTCAAGTTTCTGAGAGAAAAGTGGGTTAAGTTAAGGTTCCCAACTACTATCTGCCTATTTTACATAATACTAACTCAGATACATTCATGCTTTCTTGGAGGCCTAGTCTTCATCATTGTTTGGCTCGAATATCACCTCAAAGGGACTCGCTGAGAGAGGTTGATTAGCGTTGTAACCACATGAAACTCATCCTCCAAACTGGATTCTAAGTCTATGTGGATAGCAGGGGTATTCTATGAGCTGGAACATAACTCCTACTGGCTAGCCACCAACAAAGAGGACTGTCACCTCTGGAACCACCTCTAGATGCCTCTTCCTCTACCTAGTGGGGGTCGAGTCATCCTACCCATGTGTTCGTATCAAGAAATGAACTGTGGGTGGAATCTAACTTCAAGCTCTACTTCTTCCTCAGTGTCTATTTCTCACTCACTTGCATTTTCTTTTTCTTTTTCTTTTTCTTTTTTATTTTCTTTTCTTTTTCTTCTTTTTCTTTTTCTTTTATTTTTGAACTTTGACCAAGTTTACAAGAATAGACTTTCTAAGTTTGAGGAAGATAGTAGGTCGCGTCCTCATATATCTCGACCTCTTTAACTGAAAATGGCTTCAAATCTACTTTGACATAGTATTTGATTCCACCTCTTCAAAACTTGATGCACTAATCTAGAGAGAATGGAACCATCTTGTTCTCATGTATCCAATGCCTACTGAGCAAAGCAGTGAAAGATGTATTTTTTTATCTCATTTTTAGAATGAGCTCTCAACCCCTCCATCTTTGACATAGGACTTCTCTTAGACTTTAAGAGTTTCTTAGTCTTAAGACACATCTAGTGATTAGGTGGATACTCAACCTAGCCCTAGAGACTTAAAAGAGTTACATATAGGAATAGGTCATGCCTTAGGGGTGTTAGGAAAATTTTTCTACCCTTAGCTTAAACCATTCCTCACCTTCCTTTCTCCAAGTCAAAATATGTCAAAACTTGATCTAAGCCAAATTGATTGAAACCAATGGGTCAAGTTCATTCCAAATCACTTGTTGAACTTGACCAAAGCCTCAATTGGCTAACTAGACCTAACCTAGCCCAAATGACCTTGAACCCAACTTGACTTAAAGGGGTCAAGTTGAGCCAAATTCAAACTTAACCAAAATTGATTAGAAATAAAGATACCAAACCACTTTATATGACTAACCAAACCTAAACCTACCCATGACCTAGCTCAAATAGGTCAAATGGGTCAAATTAGTCAACTTGACCCATTTGACCTAAATATGAGCCAAACTCAAAACTAAAATAAATTAAATCAAACCAAAGCCACCAAAATATTTCAAATGGTCATATTAACTTGACCCAACCCTTGGTTTGACCCAATTTTACCAATTAGTTAACTTGACCCAAGTTGACCCATTTTGACCTAAATGGGTCAACATCAGCCAAACCATATCAAATGAACTCCAAATTCAATGAAACTTGGCCAAACATATTTTCTCAACATACCCAACATATTCAAGTTCAAAAATCAACCAGATGATCATTCTACCCATATGCCATAGAACAAATTTTGGTCAAATCCATGGGAAATTTGGTCAAGTCCTCTTCATACCAATTAGATACCTTCCTAATAGGTCAAATAGACCCTATGGGGTGGTGCACCCAACCCAATGGGTTTGGGTCAGCCCAAATTGACCCATGGCCAAAACTGAGCACAAGGCTCAAATTAGCCATATGGAAAACTTCCCTCCACTTGATTTGAAGCACATGGGAGGTTACCACTCCACTGCTTAGCCCAAACCAACCGTGTGCAAACTTCTAACAACCCTTTCAATCTTGACAATTGGATCAAAATGGCAAATAATGCTTCGGCCATCCGATTGCCATAGGGGGAGATATGCTCCCCCTATTCCACTTGAATTCAAAAGAGGCAAAGTCGATTAAGCAAGAGAGAGAGTGTTGAGATCCATCCTAGACTAATCCTAAGCTTCCTAGAAGGATTTCAAATTTTCCATTCTTGGTTTTCATCCTTTGAAAACAGGGGAGCTCCATAGATTGGAAAAGTTTCTCCACACTCCAATTCAACCCAATTGCCTTTGCACACTCCACCAGAGGGCCAAGTCGAGCTTGCCTAAGCTCTCTCTCAAGCTCCAAAGGCAAAAGGAGGGTTAATTCCATCAAATCCGCATGGGAGCTAAGGAGGGGTTGGTCAATAGAGTTAGCCACTTAACCTCATAAGCTAATACTTTCACCACAGCTTCGTCTCAACCAGACGAAGCTCCTCCAAGGGAATCGAGCACCGATGATCACCTCTGATGAGGTTAGGCATTTTTTGATCACTAAACTCTCTGGGTGTTGGTCCTTTGTGAAAGAAATTGTAATGGCATGAGATTTTGACCTTTGGATAGGCTTGCCATTAGGGTTAGATGTTGTGTGCAAGATTTCATTCCAATCCGAGCCCGATCTTCCCTTGAAAGTGGAGGGTCTCCATTATTCCACAAGGAAGAATAGGGATGATCTCGGTCATCCATCCGTGCATTTTGGATGGACGACCGAGATTGAATGCACATTTTAAATCCTATTTCACTTTTAAAACTCTGGGTTAATTCACCATTCGATCCTAGATCGAACAATGGATATCAAACTGCGTAGCGCCACCACGCGTGCTACGACAGGACATTTAACTGGCTACTCATGTGTTGATGCATGGAAAGTGCCTCTAACTCAGCTGCCTGCGTGTCATGCTATGGATTAAGGGATTGATTAGTGTTTAAATAATTCTAATTAATCCTCTAAACTTCCAAAATTCATATCTCTTTAAAGAAAAATTAGAAAAATATGAGGTAAATTGTCACTGAAAGATAATTAAATCTAGAATATTCTAAAACTGGTTTAATTGATTTTGAATTGCATCTTTCTCTAATTTTACCTTTTAATTGAAATTTAATTTGCTAATTACTCCCTAATTAATCCATTGATTAATCTCAAACTTCTTGGGTATATTTTAGGGGATGACTTATGCCTCCTCTAATTTTCTTGGGATTTATTGATGGCTTAATTAGGGGAATTACTAATACATTTCCTAATTAACCCTTTATGTAATTAAGGATAATTACGGGATTTATTAGTGTTTTAATCACTTATTGAAGTTGATTAAGGTTAGATCCATTGAATAGGAGGTTTAAGGAATAATTTTGTGGTATTTTCTCTAAGCTATTTCTTAAACCCCCCCCCCCTTTTCCTTTCTTAATCTTCTCTTAATTAAGGGTTAATTCACTAATTACCCTCTTAATAAATTTCTTAAAATTCTAAAACCTTTTAGAACTTAATTAATCTACTTTGGGCAGATACTTAGGTGTTCAAGAGCCTAAGTTCAATTAAGGAAATCAAAACTCAACTCATATGTGTGAGGGGTGTTTTGAAATTATTTAAGTTAAACCCATTAGCTTAATTAACCATTAATCATAAACCAAATTACATTAGGCCCTTTTCTTCCTAGGTGCATTGCAAATTTAAATTCCTTGTAAGGTTTTATGTCATCTCATTAGCTCCTAATTATTTGGTTAACTATGCTAAGGTGGTGTAGGTAAGGGTTAATTAACATGTTTAATTCATTCTTTAACCTAATCAAAGTATAAAATGAATCTAATCATCTAAAAATTTAACAAAAATGTCAAATACAATTGGGAATGGGTTATGAACAGCAAACTCAATCCACATTTTCAAAATTAAATTAAATTCAAATCAAACAAAAATCATACCAAATGAACTTTGATTTACTTTAAGCTTTCTTGTTTCATAAGATTATCTTTAGGATTTAATTAAAGTAAATGTGTTTACATGATTTCATTGCTTTAGTTCCTCTCCAACATGCTAAATATGTATATCATGTGGTTTCATGCATCCATGCTTTTCAAAAATTAAATTTAAAATGAAAATATTCCCTTTAAGTCAAATTGCATGTGTTGGCTAAAGTAAGAATATGAGTGGCTATTATCACTATTAAATTCAAATTATTTTTAAAACATATGAATCAATTATCAAAACTGAAATTGTGTTACTTATATCTTAATTATAAGTTTTCATGTGAATAAAATATAAGGATGTGCTTAGTGTAGGTTTTCCTTCTCTTCTCTTTTAGTATAGTTTTGAATAGGATTTGGCAAGGTGTATGGTTCATTTGAAAAGAACATAAAACTTGTCTAATTCTATATCCTATTCATTCCCATACTATCACTTAAGAAGGATACATATGCTTGCATACATAAATTGCATAAATAAATCAACTAACATCGACTTTTGCATTCTTTATTTTCCATTCATTTCATTTCTACACATGTTTGTATTTAAGGAAAGTGGTATATTAGTCTAGACAACCTTGAGGTTATGAAGCTCTAAGTAGCTCTAAGTAGGTCTTGTACCTTACACCTATGGTTAACAATGGTGCTGTACTCACTTATGCATTTCTTACTTTTATGTGTCCATGTAAAAATTGGATAAGAAATCCCTTTTCTACTTAATGAAAAGCATGCATCATAAACTTTCAAATTTCTTTAAATGAATTGCTTAGCATACAACATAAGGTGTGTTAAACATTCTCATTTGTGTGTATATATATGCTTAGGACTTATTCATATGCATGTTATACATGTTGGGAAAGAAATAAAGTGATGTATATTTTGTGAATTTAGTTCATTTTACTTAATCTTAAAATACCTTTCTTTTTGAATAGGTTTGTTTAGAGTTCATCTAAACTTAGGATTAATTAAAACACTTAATCAAAACATTCACTAAATAAAATCTAGAACATGAATACACCTTATAAATTACTTAGGTTAGGGAAGGAAAGAGAAGTTCCCTTCTATTTCCCTCTATTTATAACTTAGTAATTAATTGTAGGATTCACTTGAACCTAATCAAAATATGAAATAAAATAAACTCAAAATAATTAAATCACTTAAATGAAACCCTCCTCAAAGTTGAACATGCTTTACACTTAGAAAATTTTAACTTAAAGCCATAGCTAAGCATACCACACAAACCTCCAAAGCACACACATTAGGCTAAGTCATCACTTCTAGTTTTAGGTTAGCGGTGCATGGTTTGATGCTTACTTTTATTTTGTGATATATGTTTTAGTCTAGATGTTAGGATGCATGTACGTAGAATGAATGGTAGGGCGATCTTAGTCTAACCATTATCTTCTGTAGGGGATTGTGCTTAAGGGGCGCTGTAATAAATAAAAATATAAATTATTTTATTGTGCAGGTGCTTATACCCCTAAGCATTATCCAATAAGCCAAGTGGACTTAGTCACCTATGTGTGGGGTGTTAAGTCTAATATACATGGCTAGGATTCGTGTGGTTTGTTTTAGTGAATCTCTATTTTGCAGGTGTTGGTTAGATTTCCATTCTTTTCCTTTTCATGTAATTTTGCAATTAGGATTTTAGAATGATTATTATGGGGATTAGGATGAACATTGGTCATAAGATCTCATCTTATGCGCCAAGTGAAGCCTTGGAGCATCCACCTTCCAACTATCCAAAAGAAGGAACCAAAGAAGAAAGAAGAAAAGAAGAATGAAGAAATGAAGCTTGAAGACCCCCATAACAAGGAATTTCTTACTTAATTATATTTAATTCATTTGTAATCCAGGTTGTATAAGGGTAGAGCTCGGCCACCCAATTTATTCTCGAGTTTGAGCGGTGGTACCCACCACAATGGCCTCTTATTCTTTTATGATTAGCTTTATAAATTGATTGATGATTTTTTTTAGCTTGTGCATTAAGTGGCATCCTTTTTCTAGTTTCTTTCTTGCTTTATATATGGCCTGGATGTGGATTAAGCTCTTAGAGAAAAATAAATCTTCTACCAATTTTAATAATTCAAAACTAAAAATAAAAAACTTATAACCTTACCTAAAGCTTAGGTTAAAATCAAGATAAAAGAATTAGCAACCCCTTAGCTAGATGAGTACTTCTTTTATAACATCATGCATAAATGCATATTGTTTTCACTCTTAATTGGAGGGCTTCTACCTTTGCTAGAGAAACTTGGCTTGACCTTTGAGAGCCATGGTGGAAACACACCTCCTCCCTTCTCACTGATTTTGGCCAATAATCTCATTTCTCATGCATTAGGCATATGAATCCTATTAGCTGAAAAAAATAATTATCCAAAAATAAAAATAAAATGAAATATGAATTGTATTAGATTTAGGTCATTTGAAGGATACCCTTATATGATCTAGTCTCTTTAGGGAGTGAGTTTAAAGACTTAGTCTCTTTCTAAATAAATAACAGCCTAACTATCTTGTATAAAGCATAAGACTTGCCTACATGTATTTAAAATCATAGGAGGAGTTAGTTGGCGGCCACCCCCAAGCGATTATAAGTCCAAGCAGTCGGGTGGTTTATCCTCTCTTATGGAGACAAACCAAAATACCCATTTTTGCCTTAGATTTAGGTTGTGCTTTTGACCTTCGCCAAAGCTCCCTAGATTTAGGTTCTAAGATTTCTTCTCCCCTTTGCGGGCCATAAGCATAATTCCTCATCTCTTAGGCATTTCCATGATCTTGTGTTATGGAATCATAACCCCTAAATTTCTAATGGAAACTTCAACTCAAACAAACTAAATCAATTTCAAAAATGCAAAGCCCAATAACAAGATAGTTTGAGATGCTCGCTAGTTTCTAGCATTGTGGGCATCTCCTACTTATCTTCCTTTTGGCTTCGATAATAACTCCCTCTCATTGATCACTCACATTTAATCTTCCAAAATAAACTAATTAGTTGATAGTCCTACCATATTGAAATCTTTAGAGACAATGATCATATACCTTAATCGAAAGTATTCCTAAGGGATGCCATCCCTTAGGATGTAATTAACTATAGGGGCTTGCCCCTGTAGGGAACTTAACGAACCTGGCTTAAAATAAACCCTACTTTGCTTCTTCATGTAAAGTAAGGGAAGAATCTTTGGTACATATGCAGACTCATTATTCTTAGGAGTCCTTATTGAGGTGATTAGGTCCATTATAGGGTGGTGACTTCTATCTTTCAAGATAGTGCACCTCTCTCCAATGTCGTATCTGATCACCCTCAATAAGAATATCTGTAGATCTACATGGTGTCCCAACAACAAAGCGTATATTCTTTTATATATTTCTATTTTTATTTATCCTCTTTTTTAAAAGGAGGGGGATAGATGAAGAAAGAAATGCATAAGAGAATATTTTTCACCACATGTATCTGAATCAATTATGTAGAACTTGGCTTCTATCTTCCTATCATCTATCTCTAATGGCAACACTATGGAGCCAAAAGCTCTCTTGTCATGCTCATTGAATCCTCAATGTCATCTGATCTCCTCAGAGTTCGGATATGTCAATCTTCATGTAGGCAAGGGTCTTTAAACTCATAATATTTATTGATGCACCTGGATCAACTAACACCCTGGAGAGTCTAAATTTGTCCATATCCACTGTGATATAGAGGGAATGATTGTAATCAATTATCCCCAAAAGAAGTTCTTCATCAGTGAATGTAACTCCATAATCTTCTCTTGAATAACATGCTTCCTCTCCAATAGCAGTCAGCTGAGCTAAACATATTTCCAAATCAAAAAGGGATTTGATCAATGACTCCCTCATCTCATTGGATAGGATAAGGGCATCATATATGCTTAGCTTACCTAGCAACTTTTTCAGGTGAGTGAGGACATTGTAGTCAACTCTAGGTTGATTCTCCACAAGCATATCCATAGGTGGAGCATCTTGTGGAGGGGCTACTTTATTGCTAAAACCAATGACTTGCTTACCCTTATCCTGAGGTCCTACCCTAGGAGGTAGAACTTTGCCACTGTGAAGGTTGACTTCAGTGACTTCATGAGATGGTTGAGTGGAAAGTTCTACTTGCTTATCAGGTTCACCTACAGCTTCTCCTATAGGATCATTGAAGTCATATGAGTCCAAATCAATCTCAATGGGAAAATCTAAGTGATTCAAGAATGGATAATCCATTTCTAAATCAGAAGAATAATGATCAAAACTATAGTTATTATTAATTAGACTTGGAGAGCTTTCCATAGGAATAAACTCAGGTAGATCATTAGAAGTGACACAAATGTAAGAGAAATCAGCTTTCTTCATTGATTTCTTAAATTTGGATGGAGGTACAAAGTAGAAATCATGTAAAGTAAGTGGAGTGAGAGATTTGGCAACCCCCCCCCCCACCCCACCTCATACAATATAACTACTAGAAGAAGAGTTGACTGGAGGAACTATAGTCAGAACTATGGAACCATGGTTCCCGACTATCTCGCAAGTGGAGGTCACCACTTGATGTTGGGCTCCTACCTTCCTCAAGTTGTCCTTAATAACTTGTGAACCTTCCTTGGAGTTGGAGGTTTGAGCTACCTCCGGTGCCTCCAAAGGTAGTTTCCTAATCTTAGAAATAATTTTCTTGGAGGTTCGGGATAGGGAGATATCGCAACCTTCTTTTATCTTAAGAGAGTCATATGTATCTCCAAGGATTACTCTAACAGAATTAGAAGATTGTTCTAATAGGTATTCCTTGGGGATGATGATGGCACCCGACTTGTAGACAAGCTCAAGCCAGTTCTTAAAGGTAATGTAATCCTCTAATACATGGCCTAACATGTGGTGGTAGGAGAAATAGTTTGGATCATGACTCTTGCACACTTCCTCTGACCTCTTAGGCTCTAGTAGCTAGAAATTAGGCATCTTTAAGAGATTTTTAAAGATCTTTCTAATTACCACCCTCTTGAATAAAAAAGGCTTATTCAATCTATCAACAAGAGTAGGTAAGTAATAGATACCTGGTGACGGGTAAGAATATTACTGCTGAGGATGTTGATGAGGAGGCAGCGGTGATGGCTGTTGTGGCAACTAAGGTGGCCGGTATGGCAGCCGACGAGGTGGCAAATGAGGTGGTAGAGGGGATTACTGAGCTCAGGCCTATCTAACTGAACCCTAGCTAACTACTTCCCCTTATCAACTGCTATGACTACCCCCAATTTCTTCTCAAATGCCTTCTAAGGTTTGGGTTTGGCTGACTGGTCCTAGAAAGGTAATTGTTTAGCTTCCTCTTGTAGACTAGCTATCTTGTTGATTAATTTCTTAAATATTTTGATTATAAACCAATTGGGCATGAAAGTAACTGGGCCATGGATATTCCTCAATAGAATCTCTATTGTGTGATATTCAAACACCAGTGGTACACTTTTCATACTCAATTTTTGCCACCTAAGAATGCAATCAATAAGGGACACGTTGGGATTTTCCTTTACTACAATGAGGTCACCTACAGTAACCCTTTACTAAGCTCTAGTAAACCTCTTGATGAAGAGGTGCTCCAACTTAGCAAATATTTTTACTGAACTATTGGACAATTTAGCATACCAATCAAATGCAACATCCGTTAAACTGCTAACAAACAATCTGAAAAGAAGGGTGTCGCTACCATCGGCATTACAGTAACCAGCCCTGAAATGTGCAATATGTTGGTGAGGGTTCCTACTTCCATCAAAGATTTTGAAAAAGGAAGCATGAAACTCTTAGGATATTGGACTGCATCAAATTCCTCTAGGTAGGGTCTACCCTTTGGAACAGATAAGCCCTTTGGAATAGATAAGCCACCTCGGGCTTGTTCCACCATGTGTTTTATATCTTTCTCATGCATGGAGATACTATCCACCACCTTCCTATGCAAGCTACCACTATCTTCCTCTACAAGAATGCATCTAGGATGATCTGAGGTATGTGCCAACTCTGCTCTATCAGCTACTATGGGAGAAGGCTGTGAAACTAGGGCTAAGTTGTAATGCTAAAACTACTGCCATCAACTCCTCAATTTTCTTCCTCATCTTGTTAATATGATCATCTTTGTATCTAAGTTGATGGAGGAGGTGCTGAGTTAAATGGACAGCATCATCCTCTTCAACCACAATACCTTTGACTCTACTGATCTTTATGGAGGGAGCTCTTAGTATCGACCATGTGGACCTCGGCCGAGTCCTCCAACAAATCATCCTCATCAAGGTCAAAACTAACCTTCCCCTCCTCATAATCAGATCGATCACTTCTTAGGATTTCTCTCTCCTCTACAAAATATTGTGCTAGAATGTCATCCAAGGAACAGTCTAACTGTGCTAATGTGAACACTCATGGCTGTCCAGTAGTAGGGCTATGCTCACTAATAGAAAGATATCTAACAATGCCTGCCACTGGAGTGCCATCTCTTGGAGAACTATGCTCACTAGAAGATACATGCTCATGACTACCCACTATCGGTGGAGTGTTGCCTCTGGAGGGATCTACTACCATAAGAACTACAGAATTTTTGCCCTCCCCCTCTGCTACTACTGGTACTGCCAACTGTGGCGGAGGTGGTGGAATGACTATAATGCCCTTGGGTCACCATTCCTTCTTCACCATGGTTAAAGTGGAATGTCGAGAAGGAGAGCTAGACCTCACCTCATTGGGTGGAGTAGATGGAATGGGACCCTGAGGCTATACCTGGATCACCAACGGGACTTTCTTCTCCCCCGATGTTGTCTTCTATGCCTTGGCTAGCATAGGGGATGCTGGAACATTGAAATTAATTAATAATAATTTTAATAGATTCCCTTCTAAAACACCTTTAAAATGATCCCTCATTAATAATTTTTATATTTTTCTAGGATTAGCTATGATTTTAGGAAGTTTTAGCCTTAAAAATTAATTAAAACAACCCCAATTAACCCTTAATCTCATCGGCACCATGTGGCGTGATGGAATAGAGTGTTTAAGTTATCAAATCAAGAAGCTTTAGGATTGCAGTGGGCACACTTTCCCATAGACTATCCGATCTAAGATCAAACGGCCATGATCAGATCCATGGTTTCAAAAGATTAATCAAGGGATCTATGCATGATTTGATCATGACCGTCCATTCCAATCATGTGAAATGGATGGCCCATGATCCATCTTTTTATGAGGGGCGAACGATGGAGCCCATCTTCCATGGATAGTTTGATCTAAGCTCACCCGAGCTCGGATCCACTCCAAACTCAACCCACACCTTCGCGCATCAGATCCACAAGGATAATGGCTAGGATGGATTCAAATGCAAATTTTCTTCATGAAGCTCCAAACTATTTTTATTCAAGGATCGATTTTGAGAAATTACCTCACCAGAGCTTGTGGCGGTAGTTCCAATGATTGAGGAAGCTTCGTTTGATAGAAACAAAGCCTTATTGAGCCGCACAAGCTTTGATTTGAGGTAGATTGCTCCCAAGGCCAAGTTCCTCTATTTGAGCATTCGATCTTGATCAAAGTATGCCTTCTGGTGGATTTGGAACTTAAGGGATGATTTTCTTGGTTTTAATTAGGTGTGGTGAAGGTGTGTGCAAGTTTAATTAGAGTTTGGTTGAGAAATGGGTCGGTTTGAATCAAGAGAGGTCTCTCTTATTTTGGTTTCACACATAGAGAATGATGGCTGATCGAGGGAGGCTTGGGGTGATCTAGAAGGCTCTGAGAGATTTTGAACTCACTCAAGGGACTCAAAGAATGTGAATGGTGACAATTATTGCTCGAATTATCACTCGAATTATCTCTCAAATTGAGGGAGTATACCTCAAAATCGAGTGTGATGGATGGACAGGATCCATCGCTTAAATTCTACTGATTTTCCATTATTGAGGCATCATAGGGGTCACCATCAGCTCCACATGGCCCGCCAAGAGTTGAGGAGCTATGGCAGGGAGCTTAAGGCAAGATATGGGAGGATTGAGTTGGGTTGGTCCTTTGGGTGCTCAATTTTGGCTTCAGAGGGGAGGAGGTGAACTCCCCTTGGTCCATGGCTGATCCTAACTATTCTAGGGTGGGTTAGGAAGCTTAGGTGCACCTCATTTTTCACTTGGAAGGCTGCCATAGTGATAAGAGAGTGGACCTTGCCTCTTATGGAAAGAATCTAATGCAAATGAGCATATCCAATAGTTAATTCCCTTGGGTTGGGTCCCACTTGGATTTGGGTTGGTTTGGGAATGATCTAGGGCAAGTTTTGGTCAGGTTTGGTCAACTCTTAGGGTCTCATGGGTTGGTTTGGGTTGGTTTGGCATCATATGGTCAAATGGGTTGAAATGGGTTAAGTTAGGTTGGTTTGACCAATTAGTTAAATTGGGTCAAACCAAAGCTTGGACTAGGTTCAAATAATATTTTGAAGAGTTTTGGCTTAAGTGCATCCAAGAGGAAGCCATAGGCATGCGAACGGGAGTGAGTGACTGAAGAAGAAGGGGGGGAGAATCGGGTTAGCCCATGCGTGACTCTGGACGAATGACGGTCATAAGCTTAAGGTAATAAAGGTAACCAAGAGGTAAGGTCTATTTATGAATTGAAATAAACTTTTGATCAAATCAACATTAAGATTAAGATTGTTTAAAGCTATATTAAAGTTATCTAAAGATGTATTTTATCAAATTATAAAACATTTAAACAAATGAGCCAAAATCAAACCTAAGCTAAATTAATTGTGGCTTTAGTCAAGTTCAATAAGTGATTTGGAATGAACTTGAGTCATTGGTTGCAATCAATTTGGATCAAATCA
This sequence comes from Cymbidium sinense, assembly GCA_021442155.1. Classification (NCBI taxonomy): domain Eukaryota; kingdom Viridiplantae; phylum Streptophyta; class Magnoliopsida; order Asparagales; family Orchidaceae; genus Cymbidium; species Cymbidium sinense. Next base: position 53,103,138 of record CM038225.1, on the reverse strand, counting down.
TGATTTAACCCATTTTAACTATTTAGGCTAATTTGGGTCAACTTAGGTCAAATGGCCAATTGGACTTGATTTGGCTCAATTGAGGATTTTTGTCATGTTCAATCATTGATTATGAATTGATTTGAATTAATGGTTTCAATCAGTTTTGTATATGGTGGGTTTTGGCTAGTTTGGGTTTCATTTGGGCTAAAGATTGACTTGATCAAAGGATCAAGTTGACTTGGTTTGACCAAATTCAAGGTAGTTGATCACCCTAAGATGATTTTTGGTCATGGTATGAGATTTGGATGGGCTCAATTTAATCCAATTTGGGTTGGATTAGAACTTGGCTTAAAAAGGGTCTTTAGGTCACTTTGGGTCAAGTGGATCTAAATGGGTCAATCGGTTTAGTTTGACTATTTTAATTTGGATTTCATTTAAATTTGTTAATATAATTGAAGGAATGATTGATTTATAAAGTAATAAACCAAGTTTGATTTGGTTTAAAGGGAGTTTTGGCTAAGCATATGAAGGTGGTTCATATGGCTTAGGTAGGGATTTTAAAATTTGAATTTGATTTTGGATTTCAATCATTTGATTTGGACTTTGGGTTGGAATTTAATTTGAGATTGAATTTGATATTTGAGAAAATCAATTGAATTGGGGTTGATTTGAACTTGGTTAAGGCTAAGTCCATAAGACAAAATCAAAGTGCTTAGGGAGGGTTTTGGAATTTGAATTTGATCATGAGTTTCAATCATTTGATTTGGAATTGGTTTAGGGATCTGATTTGGAAGTTTGGTTTGAAGAAGGAAGTAAGGATTGGGTTTAAGGTTATAAGATAGGCAAGTATTCCTAAATCCCCTAAGGCACAACTTATTCCTATGGCTAATTCTTCTAAGTCTCTGGGCTTAGGTTAAGTGTTCACCTAATCACTAGAAGTGTCTTAAGACTAAGGAGCTATTAATGTCTACAAGAGTCCTCGATCTATGATAAGAAAGTTAAGAACTCATTCTAAAAGTGAGGTCAACAAACATGCCCATGATTAAATCCTAAGTATACCTACACATACAATATATCTTTAGCACACTTAAATGATGAATATGAACATGTATATATAGAGCTTATATTTTCCTTTTAATTGAATTATTTGTATCATATTAATTTAAAGCTCTATCTTGATTCTTATACAAAAATACATATAGATGAAATTAAACAGGTACGTGTCATTGTTAACTAGGGAAGTGAAATAATCAAATGACTTCATGGGCTAGCTAAACCCTCGTATTTATGGGATGTCCAAACTATATACCCACTTGCATTCAAATATATGTAAATTTGCATACATAAATATAAGAAAGAGAACACCATGTCATATGATTAATTAATTATATCACTTGAATAATTACAAATGCATGTATTTTAATAAAAGAAAGATGGGTTCTAATTCCATAATTAAATATGCACACACATGTATAAGAGACATAAGCTAGTATATGACATTGTTAACCAATGAAGTGAGGTAATCAAATGACCTCCTTAGAGCTACTTAAAGCCTCTCATTCTCGGGATGTCCAAACTAAATATTTATTTTTCTCAAATACATATGGATGTATACATAAATAAAGGAAGGAAGACCATGCAAAAGTTGTATTTTTATTTGATTGAAATATTTATGCATATGGAGTAAGGTCTTATCTAAATTCTAATATTGAAATATGTAAGAATGAAATCAAATGGAGAACGTGTCATTGTTAAACCAGGGAAGTGAGGTAATCAAATGACCTCCTTGGGGCTAACTAAAAACTCATATTCATGGGATGTTCAGGCTATATAGCCATTAGCATTCTTACTTACATTAATCAATACATGAATGAAAGAAAAGATACTTCACTTCATATACTTAGGCTATAATCACATACATTTTTTATGTATTCATAACTAGCATTCATAGCATATATAATCATTCATTTTTAAGTATTGGAAAATATATTTGGATTTAATAATGATAGTAGCCACACATATATTAATTTAAATCAACACATGCAAGCTTGACATATAGGAAACCATTTAATTTAATTAATTTTTGGAAAAGATGATTGCAAGACTCAAGTGACATACAACATTTAATATAATTGGAAAGAAATAAAGGGACATAAGCACATGATTTCATTCAACCCAATTAGCTCCTAAGGACAATCAAATTAAATAAGCTCATTTAAAATAAATCAAAATTTCTTAATATCACTTTTACTTATGTTTAAGTTGAGAAGAGGTTTGCTAATACTAATCCCAACCCATATTTGTAAGTTAGTTTGATTCAATGAAAGATAATTAAGTTGATTTTATGGATTGATTAAGTTAAGCCAAGAATTAAATCAATTAATTAATTTGATCCTATTTGACTAATATGAACTCAAATGAGCCAAAATCAAATCCAAGTCAAATTAAACCAAACCAATTGAACCAAAACCTTCCAAATACTCATTTTAACTTGACTCAACCATTGGTTTGACCCAATTTGACCAATTGGTCAACTTGACCCAACCTAGCCTAGTTTGATTTACATGGGTCAAATTGAGCCAAACCCATTCAAACCAAGTCCAAATCCAATGAAACTTGGCCTAGTCCTTCCTTAGGTCACCATGGATCAGCCCAAATCCAACCCAACCCATGCTTGACCCGAATTGACCCAAAACCTAATGGGTAAAGCTTGCCAAATGGGACAAATATTCCATTTGAATGGTCAAATCCACTTCCCCTCCACATGGCTACCTCTTAGGCCTCCACCTAAGCAATTGGGACACTGGCTCACCTGACCTAAGGGTAATTAAATCATCCATGAGCCAAGTGGAGGTGACTTCACCCCTCTCTTCCCATTGAAACACTTTGAAACCAAGGACACCCACTTCTCCTCCCATGACAGCCACTTCCCCTTACTCACCCACTCAAATCGAGCTAACTTAGCACCTCCCTACCACCCATGACCACCTGTAGCGGTCGGAAGACCACTAAAATCCAAAGGATCCACACCATCCGATCCAAGGGAGGAGGGGGTATACCCCCCTCATTTCCATTCAAACCAAACAATTGAGTCATTAGAGAGCCCTAGCCCACTAAGATGAGTCGCCAGAGCTTCCTCCTGAGTTCCCTAAGCATTCTCATCACTAGAGATGATGGCACTAAGCTAAACAAAGGCTTAACTTTAACCATCTCTACCAAAACTCAACCCCACTTCAATTAACTTTTCACACATGTTCACCAAGCTCTGGCGAGGTGAAACAAATCTTCTTTTGATCGATTCAAGCACTAGAAGTACCTCCTAGACCAACTCCAACAAGTTTCTTGGTGACATTTGATCCACTGAGTTGCCAACGGGGAGGCATCATGCCAACTTCTCAACAGGGCTTCGCCTCTTCAAGGAAAAGCTACCTCGGTCGGTTCACCACCAGTCCAAAGCTCAAGCGAGGTATTTTCTGACAAACTGAGTATTTTCCAAAAATTTGTGGGCCTTTTCAAAGAAAATATTGATTATGTGTGAATCCAACCGTAGGATCCTTATAAATCAACCCTGTAAAGGTGTGGGATCGATCCTAAGCCCTCGCGAGCTTCGGCGAGCTTAGATTGAGCGGAGGAAGGTGAATGATGGCTGTCTTCCATCGCTTGGGGGACAATATATCATCCATCATCTATTCTGCATAATTGGAATGGACAGTCGTGATCTTCCTTTAGATTTAATCTTGATTTAATCATTAGGAACCACGGGATTAATCTCAGTTGTTTGATCTTAGATCAGACGGTAAAGACGAAAGCACGTCTGCAGCCGCCATGTCTGCGCTAAGTTGAACAATTTTAAATAATCAATCTCACGATGCCACGTGAAAAGCGCGCTACATGATGTGACGGGATTAAGCTTAATTATTTATTTTAATGGCTAAAACTTTAAAAAATTATAATTAATTGTAGAAAAATCTATAAAATATAAATAAATACTCATTTTAAATGTAAAATAGATGAGATTTAATTAAAAATATTTCCATATAGTTTTGAATAGTAATTAAGGCTTAATTAGGGTTTGAATGCATACTTAATTAGCTTAATTAAGCCCTAATTACTTGGTTATTTGATTCTAAATTTGAGGAATTGATTTAATGGGATAACCTCTGCCTCCCATGATTTTCTTAGAATTTATTTGCTTAGCATTCCAAACAGCAAGAATTAATTAATTAAAGATATTAATTATTGATTAATAATAAGTTGACGAGGGAGAGTGATTAGGACCTCTTTCCTAGTCTCTTTCCCAAGTTCATTTCATTTTAAGATGGTAATTAACTAAGTGTTTAATTGATCAATTAAGTGGTTAAATTGAATAAAATTGAAATGCAAACCACATCAAATAATTAACAATGAGATTAAGGGTTTCTCTTTATGTGTTTAATAACATAAAGACCCTTTAAGAAATTGTGATTAACCCATAAGTATGAAAAAATCATAAAAGCACTTAATTAAATTTTTTAACTTAATTAATCTTTAATTATGAGTCAATTGCATTAGATCCTTTAGGAGCATTGCAATTTTATTTTCTCAGAAGTTCTTATCATTTGTGGCTCATGATTAAATGATTAATCAAATTAAAGAAACATAAGAAAGGATAATTAAGTGATTTAATTAATGATTCAACTAAATTAATTCATAAAATTGATTTAATTATCTTTCATTTAACAAATTTAGATTGCCAACATGAGAATGGGATTAAAACAATAAATAATTTTTTTTCTTCTTTAAGTTTAACTCAAATTCAAAATCAAATTAATAATGAGCTTTGGTTTTCTTTAAACAATCTTATTTAATATGATTGTCCTTAGGAATTAACATATTTGAATAAACCATGTGTTTATGTTTAGTCATTCCTTCTCACTCATGTTAAATATTGTATGTCATATGATTCCATACATTCATGTTTTCAAAACTAAATGAATCAAATAGATTTTATTTACGCAAGCTTGCATGTGTTCGCTTAAATTAATGATATGTGTGGCTATTATCACTAATAAATTCAAATGTATTTTCCAAAACTTATAAATTGATAGTAACATAAGGAATGATGATAGTTTTAAACTCATATAGGACTCCATGTGCTTATAACTTAGTTATGTGAATGTGAGCTCTTTCTTGAATTCATATATAGATTTATATAGGCTTGAATGTTAATGGGCATATAATCTGAACATCTTGAGAATACAAGGCTTTAAGTAGCTCTAAGGAGGTCATTTGATTACCTCTCTTCCCTGGTTAACAAAGGCACACACCCATTTGATTTTATTCTTATGTATTTTGGTATTAGAATTTGGGTGGAGCTTTAATTCATATGCATAAGTGATTCAATCAATGAAAAATACATTCTTTGCATAGCATTTATTCTTCTAATTCATGTATACATTAATATGTATTTAAGATAGAAAGTATATAGTTTGGACATCCCTGGAATATGAGGCTTTAAGTAGCCCCAAGGAGGTCGTTTGATTACCTCACTTCCTAGGTTTGAACAATGGCACGTATTTGCTCACATCTTTTATACATGTGTATGTAATTAATGAATAAATACCCTCTCTTTTTCTACTAAAAATACATGCATTCATAATTACCTAAGTCAGTAAAACATGTAGTATATGGATGTAAAGCTTCTTTCCTTTATCCACGTTTAGAAATCTATATATGATTGAATGTTAATAAGTATATAGTCTAGATATCTCGGGAATACAAGGCTTTAAGTAGCCCAAGGAGATCATTTGGTTACCTCACTTCCTTGGTTAACATATGCACATACTTATTTAATTTTATTCATATGAACTTTAGTATTATAATTTGGATAGAACTTTAATCCATATATATAAATAATTTAATTAAGTAAAAATATCACCTCTTGCATGACTTTCATCTTTATAATTATGTATACATTAATACGTATTTAGGATAATAAGTATATAGCCTCGATATCCCTAGAATATGAGGCTTTGAGTAGCCCCAAGGAGGTCATTTAATTATCTCACTTTTCTAATTAACAATGGTACTTACTTGTTTATATCTTTTATACATATGCATGTATACTAGCTTAATCAATGAAATCCTACTTTTTCCACTAAGTATGTATGCATCTTTCATCATTTAGGAATGCCTATGTTGTATGTATATATATTCTAAGTGTTAAATCATGTACATGTTACTTGTGATAGAAAAGAATGATTTCAATTATATTAATCCTAAGGTGTCTTTCATATTGAATAGGATTATTTAAAGTTAACCCAAATTTATGATTAATAAGAAAATATTTAATAATCCATTCACTAAAGAGAACTAAACCATAAAATGTGCTTTATAAAATGGCTTAAGGTAGAGATGAAAGAGGATAAACCTCTTTCTTCTCATTATAATACTTAGATGTTAAGTATAAATCAAGAGGAATAAAATAAAAAATGAATTAAAATTTACAAATCATATAAATAACTTGAAGTGGAATCAACCTTTATGGTTAAATTAAATAATTTTTAAATTTAGAAAATCATAACTCTAATGCTTAGTAAGACATATCACATAGAACCTTAGCGCACACATTTGGATTAAGCCACCACTTCTAGCATTAAGTTAGGACGGTATATGTGTGATGTATATTTTATTTTGTGATGTAATATTTTAGATTTGATGTTAAGGTGTATGCTTTGTAAACTGGATGTTAGGTCATTATTAGCCTAATCATATTTTCTGAAGGGGATTATGCTTAAGGGGTTTCTTAAAGATAAATATAAATTGGTTGCAGGCTACTTATACCCCTAAGCATAACCCAAGTTAGAACAGTTGGGCTTGGTTACTCATGCGTAGGGTGCTAAGTCCAAATTATGAAATATAATTGCTTGGGATGTTTGTATGTTTAGCTAGCACTTATTTTACAGGTGTAGTTAGGTTTACTTTTTCTATATAAATGTAATTTTGTAATAGGAATTGGGATTAGTTCTATGAGAGATTAGGATGATCAGTTTCTAGAAGGCTTAGCCCTAGGGTGCCATGTGATGCCTTTAGAGCAAATCAAATCAAAAGAGGGAAGAAAGAATGACATGAAGAGGTGAAGAATGAAGACCCCCATAGCATCTAATTTAATTTCAATTGTAATTATTATTTTGTAATCTGGGTTGTATAAGGGTAGAGTTCGGCTACCCATCTTTTCTCTTTTCTGAGGTGTATGACAATATCCGATCACACCGGCCTTTATTCTTTTATATTAATTGATAAAATTGTTTAATGTTATGCTTAGATTGCGCATTAAGATTGCTTCATTTTCATAGTTTCTTCATGTTTGATATTTGAATGTGTGGCCTGAATGCGATAGGCTCTTAGAATAAAATTAAATTTTCTACTAAGCTAATAACTCGTAATTAAAATTTTAAACAAATTCATAACCTCATCATAAAACCTAGGCTCTAAATAAGATAATTAAAAGATTTAGCAACCACATAGATGTATGGTTATATATCTCACATCATGCATGTCATATTCCTTCTTCCATGAATAAGGGGGAGCTCCATCCTTGCGATAGGAGAATGCTTGACCTATAAGGGCATCCCTTGTGGTCGAGAACACTCTATTCTCTTTGATTTATCCAATAATCATATTTCATCATGCATTTAGGCATAATAAATTACAAAGCCTTTGTCCAAAATAATGTGTCAAAATGAAATAAAAATTGTAAATATTTGCATTTTATACTAAGTCATATGCTCATATCACTCATGCTCTAGTGTCTTAGGGAGTAGGTTTAGGGCTTTAGTTTCTTTCCAATTAAATAACAAGCCTAGCCATCTTATAATTTTATAAGATCGGACTACATGATTTTAAAGTGTAAGAGGTGTTAAATGGCAGCCACTCCAGGCGGTTGTAAGTCCAGAAGAGTCGGGTGAGTTTATCTTCTCGTGTAGAGGTAACTTTTATGTCTCTTTTCACTTAGATTTAGGTCGTGCTTTAGTTTGTGCTAAAGCTCCATAGATTTAAGATCCAAGGTTACTAATTTTCTTCGGGCTACGAGCATAAATCCTCACATCTTAGGCATTTCCATAATCTTGTGTTGATGAATTATAAGCCCTAGTAATCTACAAGAATTTCAACTCAAACAAATAAATCTCTCACTTTCAAATACATAAAGCCTCACCATATGATAGATTAGAGTGCTTATTAAGCTTCCTAGTATCATGAACATGTTTTACTTATTTTCTTTAGATTCTAAAATAAATCTTCTACTTGATCCATCCCACTTGATTTTTCAAACTTAACCAATTTATTGATAGTCTTAACCTTGAAATCTTTGAAGAAAATAATTGTCTACTTTAATCGAGAGTGTCTTAGGAAATTTCATTTCCTGAGATGTAATTAATTATAGAGGCTTTCCTACATAGGAAACTTAAGAACCCGGGTTAATACCCTACTTTACTTTTCCATGTAAAATAAGAAAAATATCTCTGGTATATTCGAAGACCCATTATGCCTTAAGAATCCTTATTAGGTGATTAGGTCCATTGTAGGGTGATATTTCTATCTTTCGAGATAGTACATCATACCTTAATATCATATCCGATCACTTCGATAAGTACCCTCTATAATCTGCGTGGTGTCCACCCACATCCAAATTAAAACACCACATATGTCGTTGTTTTTGAGTCACTATTTCATATTTTAAGGTATTAAATGATGTTATTAACTTTATCTTTGATTTTTTAAAAGATATTGTATCATTGAAAGATTTTTTTATAGTAATAGTATGAAGTTTATAGATATAGTTATATATATATATATATATATATATATATATATATATATATATATATATATATATATATATATATATATATATATATATATTGAATGTGGAGTGAAATGTTAAATGAAAAGGCTTGTTATTGGAACTCCAAATTTGGAAACAAGAGTCTAAGTTTAGCAAAGAATGAAGGAGAGATGTTGAAATGGTAAAGGCTGAGTGATGGTGAGGTTTTAATCAATTATAGATTGTAATGAAGATTAAGTTGCTAAGGCAACTAACCATCAAGATCAGGGGCGGACCTAAATACAATTGAGGAGTAGAGGGGGGTAATTGTCCTACTTCAATTTTATAATTTTTTTTATATAAGATTTTAAATTAGTCATTTTTTACCTTTTATTTTTGTCCTAAAATATAAACTTTCTCCTCCTGAAAAGTAAGGCTAGTTCCGCCACTGATCAAGATAGTCTACAAAACTATTTGCCCATAAATTTTGGAAACTTAGGGATTCCATGTAAGGTTATTCTTTTTTGCGGGCTGTATATTGATGATGGTTAAGATATTACTCATTAGCATTTTGAGTTGAAGGAGAATGGAAACCTCTCCCATTTTAAGAGTTGTATTTTTGGTAGTATCAAGTAGTTGTCGATGAAAGAGTCAAATTAATTCTTGAAGCAGAAACAGAGATATATAGAAGAACAAAAGAGATGCAAAGCATAAATTACTCAATCCGTGACTTCAATAGATTAGATGCACTAGGAAAAGAAGAGAAAAAAGAAGGGAAGATGAGAAAGAGTATTTTATATTTATAATAATTCAACTATATTATACAACAATAGTATATAGAACCTAGCATATAGAATCTTGTTATAGTTAGATTTTGTATACAATGAATTATTGTGATTGATATGGATCTCAAAATACCACTAGTCAAAGCATAAATCTTGATGTCGAAAGCTATATGATTTTGAGTCAAAACCGATCGAGATCAAGCACTTAAAATATCATTGGAATCTTTGGGACATGAATTAAATCCCAAAACAGCTCTCAAATATGGGGTGTTTATAGTCAAATCGGCGTCTGTGACGGATCTAATGAGCCTAAGATCTCATAACTTCATTTGGGCATCCAAATGCTCAAAATACATTAAATGATCAAAGGAATCATCCCGAGCCGTCCAGAGGGGAGTGGTATGGGCCTTACATGAATTTACAAGAATGCCCCTCCTCTACAGAATTATATATAAATAGCCTTTATTCCTCACATGAAGAAGGCCAAGTGAAGCGAAGCAAGTGAAGAAGAAGAAGAGGAAGAAGAGGAAGAGAAGAGTCCAAAGGAAGAAAAGGAAGAGTCCAGTGAGGAAGAAGAGGAAAAGCCAAGTGAGGAAGTGAGAGCTCAAGCTTGAAGATCCTCCAAGCAGATCGCGCAAGATCGCACTCCCTCGTGACCATCAACCACCACCACAGATCATCTTAATTGTATTCCCACCAGTTACCAAAGATCTCCACCATCGGTGTGATTACAACGATCATTGTTACACAATTGTTATTTCTCTCTCATATGCAATTCTGTAATCCCGTTATCAGGAAGACTTTGTACTCTGAAACAGATACATAGTGGAAGCTTTTTACTGGGCTAGGCCTCATAGTTTTTCCCCTCTTTTCGAGGTTTTCCACGTTAAAAATTCTGGAGTGTCTCCTGTTCGCTCTTTAATTACCTGTGTGTGTGTTGGACTAATCGACAAGGCTAAGGCGTAAACTTTCACTCTGCCGCGACTGGTTTTCTAGCACGCAACAGTGATGTAATCGCTTCTTGAAAATGAATGGAGAGGATTAAGTTAAAGTAGTGTAGTGGTGACATTATTAACAGTTATAATCGTTTTAAATTGAGGTCTATTTGGCTGTTATCAAAACTCTCTTGAAGATTTGATAGATCTAATCAGATTGGCATGGGTGCACTTCAACTCCTCATTCCATGTTCTCTTTTGAGAATCCTACAAATACATAAAAATTAAAGTTATGGATAATCTAATTTAGACATGATGACCTTAATTTGATCCAAATAATTGGTTCTACAAAATGTATGGACTTTTACAAGCGACCTATAAAACAATAATTATGGCTATATATGTTAGTTTCAAGATTTTTTTTTTAAGTCTTTAGATACTTTTTTGTTAATATTATCTTGCTTTGAAACTAACTCAAGATCTACATGTTCTATAAATATGAAGACATTTTATTTTTTGTATATCTCCATTGTAGCTAATGAACTCTTAAGAAAATATAGAGATCCAACAAATCATGGAGAGCTAGAAGCGATGCTTTTAAATTTTGTCATCTTTTTTTTTTTCAAAGAAGAATTTTGTAACAAATAAAGTGCAATAGATTTCTTCACAAACAAATTGTATATCTTGAGTGCATACATTCTTGGTACAATGTGTAACAATCATTTTTTTATGATAGTCATACAATTTGATGATTCTAAAAGTGTTAGTAAATTAAAAAAAATAACAAATTGAAAATGATATGATCTAGAGTTGATTCAAGTCAAGTTCAGCAATAGTCTAATTTGAGTTGAGGCAATATTATGACATCTATTTTTATATGATTATAAATTGAAAATAAAAAAATAAAAAGAAAAGAAAAGCTTTGATCTACTTTTATCAAATATTTAATCATTTTTAATAAATTCTTAATCTCAACCCTACACCTGCGTCTAGAGAATCTAACTAGCATAAGTTTATCCCTTATTCTATGAACCTATCACTGCTCATAACCTCATAACACTCGAGCTCTCCATATGTCGTCTTGCTCCACCCCTTGTCAACTATATTTTTTAAAACATTTAAAATATATATCAAAATAATAATATTAACACAAATATACATTTTAAAAAATATATTAATATTAAATCAATTTTATTTTATAACTGATCAAATAACTTTTAATATTTTAAATATATTAAAAAAATTAATATTATACCTTGAATACACCTAAATTTTATCTACTTATAATGAAATTGTCCCCAAATTTCACAAAATACCTCCAATATTACAAAGTATAATTCTACTTTGATGGATTGGTAATTTTAATTTATCTAAAAAATGATCATTAATGAGAGATATGAGAGAGAGAGAGAGAGAGAGAGAGAGATGGGGACAGAGAATCTAGAAATAGCCTACAACGAGACGGCCAAATTCCACGGCGCGGACTTAACGACAGAGATCTCGCCTAAAATTCTCTCAAATCTCCTCCAACCAAATCCAATCATCTATTTTATTTTATTTTTTTATTCGTATATTTAAATTTGTAATGGAATACGTTACAGGATAGTGAAGTATGGCCACCGCCTTGTATGACCGACCCACGACGTACTGCGCACGCGCTCTCCCGCACGATTTCGCTTGTGCGGCATCACGCACTGAATTAAAAAAAAAAATCGTTATCATGACAAGGATAGCCACTTTCATGCTTGCCGGCTGAACGTGAATTTCTTATCGACACAAATGAGTCAAACTGCATACGAGAAATATGTGTAAAATATTAATAATTTTTTCTTGGAAAATATTAATAAATTTATAAAGAACTTGTAAAAATGAACAAGTTGAATTTTTCAATTAAATGGTTTAAAACTTTTAGGATTAAATTTACATTTTCTATCAAAATTAATTATTAAATATGACCCATGAACAAATTTGAATACGAATGAATATATAAATTTGAAAAAAAAAAAATCTATTTGAAAAACGTTGCATTTAAAAATTATTATTGTTTTATTTTTAAAATGTTTAATAATTTTTAAACTCATTCTAATATAAATTATATAAAAATATTTTTAAAAGAATATCATATATAATTCTTATCTATTTACATATCTAATATCATAAATTTGATATTTATACATTGTATAATAAGTCCATACATGAAAAGTATATCGAATAATAAAAATATATTCCTTGAGATATTTTTTTATATTAGGTTAAAGATTTTAATATTATGTATGCAAATAATAAGAGATATAAACGAGCCGAATATGAGTGAGTTGAGCTCCTATTTTTATTAGCTCATTTACATTATATTTTGTTTGTGTTGGGCTAGCCTTCAAATTAGGTTCTTAAGGAGACTATTGGTGTTGGCTCAATATTGCTCATATTGGGCTTTGTATTTGAAATAAGCTAAAAGGATATATATATATATATATATATATATATATATATATATATATATATATATATATATATATATATATATATATATATTCATTTCGAGTTAAAATGATCCAAATATTATTAAATAGAGCTTAAAATATTTACTCGTATTTGACTTATTTGCTTAATAAATAATTTAAATATGAGCTATTTAACAGGCTAAATATAAACTGTTCATGAAAATGAACTCTTTTGAAAACTCTAATAAATATAAAATTTAGATATTAAATATATAAATATATAAGAACTATATGATAAGAATATAAATATCCTAATATATAATATATATTTTATATAAAAATATTATTTAAGTTTCCGTCTCTTATCCATCACGTCTTATGATTTATACAGAGAATGTGCAGATATAATTAATCAGAAATGTTCATAGCCGATTATTGTCGTTTGAAGGTTTGTCAGAAATGATTCCCTCCCCACTGCCCATATCAATAGGGCTTATATATAATATTATATTTATGGAATACAAGATTTTAGAGATGGTTTTTGCATGCATTTTATTCTAGACGGATTCAAAAAAAAAAAAAAAAAAAGGCTCCCATTTTGGGTCAATTTTATTTTTCTTTAATTTAATTTTATTTTAAAATAAAATATATTTAATAGTAATTTATATTTAAAAAACGTAAAAATATTCTAAATAAATAATTTAAAATATAATATAGAGTAAAATTGATCCCAAACAAAAATTGACACATGCTAGCTTTTACTTAAAAAGGGCTATCACTAGGGCTCATAAAATCAAAGAGGCCGAATAGAACAATAGGCATAGCTGCAATAATAATGATTGTCTAACTAAATTGCTGATGACCATCACATGTAGTATTATTTCCTAGCGGTGTCTGATAAAAAATTAGGACTAATTAGAAATTATATATATATTTTTCATAAAAATGAGTTAAATTTGAGCGAATTTATTGTGTATTCTATTCTTATTTATTTGAATTTTTGTTTGTTCATGATTGACACTTGTTGAAGTTATTTATAGAATATTATATTTATGTTCAACTCGTTTAAATTGAAGTCAAATATGAGTGAATTTTGAAGAAATAAAAATAAATAATTTCTAAGTAAAATAAGATAGTATAATATCACTTATATTACAATTAATTAATGAATCTATAAATATATAATCATTTAATTATATATTTGTCAATAATTGGCAAAATATAATTGAATGAGACGTACACTGATTATATTTAATTTGTCAAAAAAAAAAAGTTTAAAATAGCCATGTGATATTAGATTACTTAAAGAAAAAAGTGAAAACGAAATTTATAGCAAGTTGAAAATGATTTATTCACAATAATGAACTTCTATTCTTGAATGATGATTTTTTTAAAATTTATTGATCACAAGTAATAGAGATGAATAATGATTCATTCGTGATTGATTGTATGATAACAATCTATGAGTTTTTTTTTTTTTTGGTAACGAGGTGTCCACCCCTAATCCCACCCATATTGTGGCGTGTGACTTCGGGCATGACTAATCCCCGGGCGAGCCTGGCAACCCCGAGCCCACAAGTATCGACCCCCCTTTTCTTTTCACCCGTTAAGGTAGTGCACTCCGCGCTGAAGGGGAATCGAATGCAGGGGAGTATCCAACCGCGTTCGCCCTCACCAATATTTTATTTGAGCGTTATATTTTTTTGCCCATAATCTTTACGATATCCAATAAGACTCATTTAGATTATATTTTTGTGTCATATTTGAGCACAATCATCTTCATTTAACCAATCTAGTATATTTTTTTATATATTTTTTTATATATACAGCACTAGCCCAAAAGTTCAAGCTAGCCTAAAAATATGCATTAGTTTATTCAGCATCTAAAAGTTAAAATGATAGAATTATTTATACTAAAACAATAAGAAGCAAATTGCCCTTTATCTGATTGCCATAAAATCATAAAAGCGATATAGAAGTTATTCATTGATAAGAATACAAAGAGGTCAATTATTCAAGTCATATATATAGTCTTCACATTATTATGTCTCCATGAATGTGTATTATTTGGGGCGCATTGGGAGAATTATATCAAATGATCAGCATATTAATTATTTGGTCCAATTAAGGAATTTTGAATTGTCACGTCCCATTTCTGCTTCAAGAGAATGACATTTTTATCCTGTAGCGTTAACTTGTTCAATTGAATGTCTAACACGAATCTTTTTACTCTAACGTGGCTTTATCACAGATGGCTCTCCTCATGAGACTTTTATCTAAAATAAGCGGTTAATTAAGATAAATTAGACTAATATTTTTCTTTTGGCCGCAAATAAAATTAAAAAAAAATTAGATAAATTTATTATGATCAATTTAAATTTTTTATTTATTTTAAAATGTGTAATATATCCGTGATTTAATTATCTTATATGTATTACAGCTATTTTAAAATAAATATAAAAAAATTTATTCTGACGCAAATTTGATAAAAAAAGTTTTGTTTCAGATTTTTTTTCTATTTTTGAAATATTATTTATGTTTTATTTGTTTTTCTTTTATCATTATTTTTTTTTTGAAAATATTTGAGTAAATTTAATCGTGAATTTATACACATAATATATCCTCTTAATTAAAAATCAAAATTCTTTACTTACGCCAGTAGTCTTTGAATTTTTTAAGTGATCAAATTTCGGCGGCAACAAAGAGAAAAAGTTCTATTTGGCACAGTTAGCTTTATTCTTCGTTCTATACACGTGGATTCAATTTCGTTACAAAAACGGAAATTTGTAACGTGTTAGTAACTTTTGATGTTTGGCATTCTTTGTTTCAATCAACAGTTGATTGAAATCTTGTTTTATTCTGAGAGATTTTATATTCGAATCTTAAAGAATGTGTCATATATCAATTTGTTATGAAAATAACTCAAATAAAAAAAAAAAAAACTTTGATGTTTGAATATTTTTTTTAATATTTGAATAATTTTCATTATAAATTCATATATTTATAAGTTTTATAAGATTCAAAAATTTCAAATTGTTACACGTTTCTTGTCAATAATAACGGACTTATCAAATATATTTTTTTATAAATTATTTTTTATAGATAAAAATATTAAAGCTGTCAATCAAATTCAGCAGCACAAGCCGAGATGCGAAATTACGTGAAAAGCCATCCGTATTATATAAAATTTATATGAAAATCTGTTGGACCGGAGAATTTAACAATTTTTCTCGTGCTTGTTATTTTATTTAATGAGAGACGCACGCTGAAGACGATTAGACTAAATGTATTAATAGAGAAAAAAAATTAATAATTAATTTATTTTAAAATAAGTATAATATTCATTATCTTATTTATATTCATCTCAATATAGACCAACACAAGTAGAGAACTATAAGACTATTAGGATATATTTGAGATAATTTTTTGTATGTTTTATTTTCCAAATCAATCAAGTACAATTTTACTTAATTATTAACTTTTTGGTTATTTTAAAAAAGATTTATGACAAAAAATTACTTTTAAAATTCAAGATTATTAGAATATGATGATGATTAGAAAATTATTATTTAAATTTTCTAGAAAAATTTATTTGTAAACTTTTAAAAACTATTTTATCCTTAATAACTTTAATAAATATTTTAAAAAATATTTAAATAATAATTTTTTAATAGACATCACATTTAGATTTTATATTATATAATAAGATATTATACATATATTTTAAAATAAAAAAATTAAATGCGAAAAAACAGACACTTTTGAAATGGCGTGCACGTGGCCTCAACTAATGTTAGCCAACGATGAGCGGAATCCAATACCGATTTCGCCGTCGCCGCCCACTTTGCCGTCCACCCACCAACCACATGACGATGAGCCACAAATCGCTCGACTAGGGCCGGTAATTATGCCGGCAATTTAAAATTTTAATTTAAAACATTATTTAAACTTTAATTGACACGTGATCGAAACTTTACGTATCCTGATCCTATACAAAGTAAATTCAATTTCATTTAAAATTGATCTGAGATATATAAAGTAAGTTACTGATTATAGGTTTTTCCATACAACAAAAGTAATCGTTCAATTCAAAAAAAGGTGATAAATTTGATCACAAATAAATGATTTATAACTTTTAATATATATATATATATATATATATATATATATATAATAACTAAAATTTGATATTTATACATATAGCATCTTCCTATATATGAAAAGTTGCATTTCATTTAAAAATAATAATGATGATAATATTTTTGATATCATATGAAAGATTTATATGATATTTATATAAATATTAAAATTTAAATATTATATATCTAAATATATATATATATATAAATTATGTGGCATGTCTCCTTAATTTTTAATGTGAATTCTAATTTTAAATTAATGACACATGATATGAGAGTTAAATATTAATGAATATTATCATATAGAAATTGTTTTTTTTTTTCTTACTTGAATCTAAACTAATAATATGCATTGTTAATTAAAATAAAATATATTTCTCTATTTAAAAACTATTGGGGATAGTATCCTAATGATAGTGTGGACACCGACTCAATGATTAAAAGAATAGGGAGAGAAAAAACGCATCTTGTAGGGATAATGGATTAGTTTGAGGTAGAGATTGAGTTCAACGTCAGATTGTGGTCGAAGACGATTTGCATTGGTTTAGAGATGATAAGGTTGGGTCAAGGATAAGGCAAGCTATAGAGTTAAGGGATGGGTCATGCAAGGACAATGAGCTATGAAATAACACGGTTGAGGTCATGTGGCGATGACATAGCCATGCGAGGTCAAGGCCAATGATGACAAGATCATGGACAATGATGTCATGCAAGTTTGACGCTAACAACAACGAGATCATGTCGAAGCGATGAGGCATGGGCTGCAAGAATCTCACATTTGATATTTGGTCATTTTTTGATGAATTCTAGATTCATAAAAAAATGAGCATGGTAAAGTATTAAATTTTTATGCATAAACACATTGCTTTTACCTCCAAATTAAACAATAAAAAATTTACAATTTATGTATTTCCTTCTACTCCACACCTCTCACACACTAAAAAAAGGATCCCCCTTAACAAAACTAAATATCTTCATTGGCAACTATCACCTCGCTATTACATGCATACAATATGCCCTGCAACTATCACCTACTACAAAAATGCTTGATTCAAGACGAATAATTGGCAATGATACTACTCATTGGAAGGCTAGAATATCGAGAGCCAATGCCTAATATATTAATCCAAGGAAATTTTATAAGGTAAATATGAGTCTTGAATTTAGTATCGTATCTGAGGGCATAAGTGACAAAAACAAAAAAAAAAACGATCTCTGAGAGAATGACATCTTAATAGAGACTGAGCTCTAAGCTATTAATTTTAGGAAAATTTACATACATATCACATAATTCTTATGCATTTACATATTTCACATCTAAAGTTTAATTTTTACAAAAATAATACTTTCCCTATGCATAAAAAAGTGCATTTCACTTAAAAAAGTAACAAGAGTGACATTTTTGATGTAATAATAAAGATTTAAGTGCTATTTAAGCAAAAATAAAAGTTTGGGTGTGAAATATGTAAATGCATAAGAATTGTGTGGTATGTATGTAAATCCCCCTTAATTTTGATGAAAGAAGAATTTTGAGATCAGTTATTTACTTGTTGGGTTTTTGTGGGCTGTACTGTAGGCTAATTTGGGATTAGTGGACCCATTATTAGGTATGATCCATAATAGAGAATGTGCTTTGGATCCAGCCAACTAATTATTATTCTCCTCCAACGAAGCTGTTCTTTTATGTCCGCTTTCATAATTTCTTTCCGTACTAATATTCTAAGAAGTTTCCGAAGGTATCTAAGAAGTTTCCGTAAGTATCAACGATTATTTTAAATTATTTTTTATTTCGTAGAAGTTATGAATATTGCCTGAAAATGTGTCTTATAGATCCAATTATAATGTTTTGTTGGGATGTGACGTGTCACCAAATATATCATCAGATTCAACATAAAATTTTGACATAATTTATTTATTTATTTATATTTAATTAAAAATAAAATATATTTAATATTCATAATGATTTTTAAAGATAAAAATAAAAAATGCAAAATAAATAAGATATTTACTTACATAGCACATATTTTATATATATATATATATATATATGCCCACCCAAGTTCATAAAATAGAACTTTATAATGATGTAGATTAAATTCAAATTCAAGATCTTGATGATAACTTTTAAAATTTTTATCAATTAAATTAATTGACACACAAATCGATATTAATATTATGCCTTATCAAGGTAGTCAATGGTGGCCCTAATTTTGATCCTTTAAACTTTGGAGAAATTGTTGAGGATGATTTGACTATCAAATGTTTCAATATGTCAAGTTCATTAAAAATCCTGATATCAAAAGTTTCAAAATGATATATTTTACTCGTTCAAGAAGACTTTACAATCTATTGTCATTTGCAAACAAGTCAATCATAAGGCTAGTCAACTCATTAGGTCAACCCATCAACTAATCAATTTTCTAGCCAGGAAAAAGTGTAATCATCAGCTACTGATAAGAATAAAAAATATTCTTATGTAATTGTGAATAAGAATATATATATATATATATATATATATATATATATATATATATATATATATATATATATATATATATATATATATATATATATATATAGAGAGAGAGAGAGAGAGAGAGAGAGAGAGATTTGTGGGTGATAGTTATTGATATAAATTATATCACAACGTCTGACAGATTAAAATTGTAAAATGGGGGGCGGGGCAAGATCCAAAAGTCATTTAAATTTGAGGATAGCCTGCAAAGGGTTGGAAGTGTGAGGAGACGGGTTAAGGGACTGAATGGGTAAGGTTGGAAAGCCGCAGAGCCAGCATTTGGCTGCAGGAAATGTGGCTCCTGCTTACCCAGATCCCAGCTGCAGCCACTCGTCCAAATGTCCCAATAAAGGTCTGGCAGCTAGAAATAAAACTTTATTTAAAGAATAATATCAAAATAATTAGAACAAACAGTTTGATCCCTCAGTGAAATATGCAGTTGGATGTAAATAAAAATAATATGAGGGATTCACATATATACGACAAAATTTTTATGTATTTATATGTCTAACACTTAAACTTTATATATATATATATATATATATATATATATATATATATATCAATCTTCAATATCACATCAAAAAATAACATTTTCATTTATTTTTAAAAGTGAATATATTTTCAAGCATATATATATATATATATATATAAATATATATATATATATATATATATATATGTAAATGTATAAGAATTGTGCTCTATGAATGTAAATCTTCCAAATAATTAATGCAGATAATTATATCTGAAAGTCTTTAATTTTAATAGACTCAAATTCTATATCTTTTGACTCGAATATAACTTGCTCAAAAAAAAAAAGAAAGAAAGTAACCTAAGAAAATATGTTTTTTTCCTACCTCGACCGGCAATGCCAACTGCAACAGGCAAGGTCCACTTCCCAATGGACATGAAGGGCAACATTAGCTCCTACCTGCTGAAGCAAAGCTACACTAAACGAATTTCAAATTTAAAATAAAATTGATGTCTTCAAGTCCAAAATTTAAACAGAAAAAAGATCTGCTGTCTTTGATGGAGTCATAAAGGCTTATCCCAACTATTTGAAAAGGGTTTATAAATCCTTCTAAATATTATCTGAGATATTACACATATTTTTCATAAATCATTTTGACAAATTTATATTTATATTACCCAAGATCTATCCTTTTCTTCTTCATAATCTACCAACGTTAATTTTATCTACTCATCTAACAATGTGTTTTCTAGCATCAAAACCATTTAAATTTAATTTCAATAGAGTGAATATTCCTCTAATATAATCAAGTATTAACTTAATCTTCCTATTTTAGCCCCACATCTTACAATTCTCATTTATATAACATTTAACTTAGCAACCAATGACCTTTTTACTTCTTAACACTCATTCATACAATATATCTTCTCTAACACAGTTTTATAAAATTAAGCCTTTAAATCTCCATAATATCTTCTATCATATAATATTTTAGAGGACTTCTCTATTTTAAGCACCCAATCTTAAGTCAAAGCATTATATCATTTGTCTAAATCCCTATTCTTTTGTAAAATAGCTCCAATATCCTTAAACATATTATATATAAATATCACTTTATCTTAAAAAAATTAGCTGATAATTATTTATTACCACATTCATTAAAATTACATATCATATACTCAATCATTATTAATTATACATTAATCTTATACTTATTTTTCTACATTGTTTTAACTTTTCAATTACTTTAGAAAATGTCTCATCGAGTAGTGTCCTCCCTCCGCATTAAAGCAAATATCATAACACTATCACTTTGAATATCCTTTATAAGCATACACATAAACAATACAAAATAGAAATAAACAAACTGTTGATCCTTAACATAATTATATTATAATTGAAATCTTTCTAGTTAATTCACAAAAACATAATTATATTATAATTTAAAGCTTTCTAGTTAATTCACAACAACTTCTAATACAAGTATTTGAAACACTTCTGTTTTAATACACATCAAATTAATTTTCATAATACTTGATCATATGCCTTCACAAGAGTAACAAAAATATCTCGTGAAAAATCCTTTCTCTATTATCTATACTCTTCATTAATTATCTTGTTACAAAAATCTCTTTAGATCTCTTGGCATGAAATCAAATTTATTATCCAAAATTTAAATAATTTTCTAAGTCTAAGTTTATTACTCGCTCACATAAAGTTCTATTATATGATTCATAAATTTGATTATTCTATAATAAGCATAATTATGACCTTCATTTATGTTCTTAATCATTATTCCAAAATGCTAATTTTCCAACTACCTAGCCTCATCTTAGTTTTCAAAATTTCATCTAAAATGTTTAATTAACCAAACTATCAGAGTATCCCTTATTCCCTCCAAATACTATAGATACCTACTATGAACCTAAAGCTTCACATTCATATATCTTTAATTAATTTTTTAGATCAATTTAATGTATTAAAAATATATTTATGATTTTATAATTTCACTTTTGTTACTAAGTATGCACTCTTGTTGTTTCTTAAAGTGTTTGTTGTTACAAATTCATAGGACAATAAAATCAAGCATGGTTAATCTCATTACATCTTTATTAAAAATTCAATACCCATCATGAATTCTCTTATAGCTCATCATACTAAAACATATATATCTATTTAAGCCACTCTAAATACATATTCTTGTGATATCAGACATTCCATCACTTTTAAAAAATAACTTTTTTAACTCTCTGTTAATCTAATTTATGCACTATAAACAGTAACCACATTTCTAATGTCTTCAGAATAATTATCATAAAAATAATAACACTCTCACTAAACCTATCACCAATCCCATTTTTATTATACGCATTTTTAATTTACAAAATACTTATAAGATTACCCAATATCTTTGGACTATTTTGTTTCTATTTTTTCTTATTATTGTTCTAATCACTATATCCATTGTATCCATGTATTCTCATCTTCTCATTAAAAGTTCATAAATTTCATATCTCAAATGTAATCTTAATTTTAGGCATAAGCATATATTGCATATTTTTTATCATGATTAAATAATTGCGGCAAATCACTTGACGTAGGGATGACATTTTAATCAATTCTTGCATATTTTTTACCGTAATTGTGTTCAATTATATCACATCACTATAGGTAACATCCTGCAAACTTACCTAATTCTCATCACCATCAAATTATATTGCAGTAACAACTAAAGAATGTCCTAATAGTGAGAAATTCAAAATTCAGCATTAGTTTTCAGAAAAAGACCCCCTTAAAACCTCTATGCCTCTTACCATTGGACAGTTCTCACATGATCAAAATATACTTAACAGATGTAGTTAAAATGCGCTCGAAAACTTGATAGAGAAGGCAAAATTACAACTTTGATGCCAAGGCACTGAACAGTGAGAGACGAAGAGCTTCAGTTTTCCTGGTTGCGTGATCTATTAACGTTATCATTTTCTATTTTCTCCAGCCATTTAGTTCCAACTAATACAAGCTTAAAGTATTCTTCAGCATATATTTTTGATTAAACCAATCATTTTCATTAACTTTATATGCAAATAAATCGAATGGAAATTAGATTACGTAGATGAAATACAGTAGATTAAGTACAGGAGAGAAAACTAACAAGGTTCTGATGTATCCTAGAAATATCTAAGAGTTTTAAATAGTGCAAACAAAGTCAATACAAAACAAGGAGATGAAATCATACTTCATATGGACAGAAGATTGAAAAGAAGGCACGGAACTTGTTTTGGATGTAAAGAGCTATGTCCGGATAGGCTGCTATGCTTTAGGAGAATCTTCCGCTTTTTTCTTTGTATCTTTCAGATATTTCCACCCACCTTTATTAACGCCGCTTATTTTCACAGGAACGTCAGAAACTGATATGCCTGCAACAAGAGGAAGAAACGAGATGTGGAAAGATATAAATTGCAGATTTCAAAACTTACTGAGACAATTTCGTTTATAAATTTGCTCTACATAAAAATTCCAAAGTTCATTAAAAAAATGTGAAAGTAAACTTATCCTATGACAACTATAGCCAAAGTTTGGGGAAGTTGAACAAAGACAAACTCCCAGACACTGCAGATGCAAGACATGAAGGGAAAAAAGATTGATCATATATGAACAAGCTAGTTTTTAGAAGTGCAAAATTGTTGGACTAGTGCAAAAATAAATGGTTTGTAGATTGACCAACAACTCAGGCTTACGATTTTTTTGTCTATTGCCCTTACAAGTTGGCCAAGATTATTACATATCCCAATACACTTTTTAACAAAATCATAAGATTTCATGACGCCTCACTAATTTTTTCATGACTTCAAAAGAATTTGGAAGTTGCAATGCCGGTTAGTGGCCAGTCCTTAACTCACAAGGAAAGATGCTTCAGTATTTTTCCATATTTTCATCGTTTCTTGAATGCCAATCTATGGCAAATCAACATAGGGATAATATTCCTTCTCTTCGCTTTAACAATTCATCAATCCATCCTCATAAGTTTCTCCTTGTTACTAACTACATGTTACCCATTTGTAATTCTTTCACGAGTTCTTGAAAGCTTTTGTATAAGGATGAAAGAGAAGGAAAGGGTATCTTATCATGACATGGAAGACACACTTCCATCTCTGTATTACATGTCAAGCTCAATTAGATATCAGATCAAGCTATGTTTCAACTTCAGACATGTTATGCGCTAGAATGTGCAACGTTTGACATACAACAATTTGGAGCATTTAGAAGCAAAAGAACTCAGAAGGCACTGCATTTTTTGTGCTTAAATGCCATCTTGTTAAACTAAAAAAGTGCTCGAGTACTATTGTCAAGCTCAATTAAGCTCAATTAGATATCAGATCAAGCTATGTTTCAACTTCAGACATGTTATGTGCTAGAATGTGCTAAGTTTGACATACAACAATTTGGAGCATTTAGAAGCAAAAGAACTCAGAAGGCACTGCATTTTTTGTGCTTAAATGCCATCTTGTTAAACTAAAAGAGTGCTCGAGTACTATTTCTAACCAAGCTTATCAAATTCCAGTATATAAACCACACTTTACGACACATGTATGAACTGAATGCAAGTTTATTGAGTCGGTAATCGTAATTCTAAACATCAATTCCCTCTGCCTTACTCCAACTTCCTCCTCACAGTTTAAAATTTTCAAACAAAAATGTAAGATGTACTAGTTTTAAATTCTCACATAATAAAGCTTGGATCTTTTTTAATTTCTATGCTTGTACAACCTGAGAGATTAACAGCAGAAATTCCAAGAAAAAAACCACGAATACAACATAAAACAAATAGCATCTTATAATGAGACAACGCTATAGTAATTAAAAAAGGTTATAGTTCCACAAAAAAGAAAAAAATAACTTTCTAAACAATGCTCACAAGCGCATATACAGCTATGATGCGATCACCAATCAATGCAATAGATTAATTATACATGAGTTGATATAGTAGCTAACAAGATTGCACATTAATGAGAACTATAGATTTACTAATCAGGACTAAAACAGAAAATCTCAGTAGAAACTTTCTTATGTGCATGCTCTGAAGTTTTCAAAAGCAATTAAGTTAAGGAGCACTTTGCATCTTGCATAAAAAATGTAACAAATTATATAGCTGAAAATATTACATTAAGAATGTCCTTTCCCTCTCTTAGAGTGCATTTGGGATAGCTTTCTGACTGCTTTGCTTTTTAAAAAACAACCACAACTGCATTTAAATACAAGTTTTTTGACTACTTTTTAGAAAGCTTTGTAGTGAAAAGCTGCCTTTGAGAACATGAGTTGTTAGAGTGTGATGACTATCAAAAAATTACTGTTTGAATTTTTTACCAAAAAAAAAAATTTCTGATACGCACAACAGCTTTTTAAAAAGTTACTTTCCCACATCAACTTTACAAAAAGCTATAGTTGTCCCAAACGGACCCTTAGTCTCTTTCATAAAAATTAATTTCCATTCTACTGTATCATAATCATCATTTCTTCCATGTTTTCCTACAAAGCTAGGTCAATATTTCAGCTTAAAAAAAACACTAATTCAAAATTCCCATGTATGAGACAAAGTGTGTAATATTATGTTCTCTAGAACCTATATCCAAGATTAAACATACTAAACCCCTAATAACTAAACATGTGACAAATACTAAACTGACTATTAAAACAATAAATTACATTAATTTCATTAATATTTTATCACATAATCATTGCAAATATATCTCATTAAGTAATAGCCTTTATTATTTCGCACCAAAATACTTGCCAATATAGGTTTGTAATCATAATCTCTCATATAGATTGAATAAGATATGTCAATCTTCAACCAACTATTATTTTCTTATAATCTTATAATGATATCAGAGCATAAAAACTCCAACGAGTTGATCCTCAACACCAATTCCATGGCCGATGAAATAACCACTCCTCTAACCACCCATCATCCACTCGTGTTCATAAATCTGGCAACCCAACTTCCACTCAAACACATGCCCAATAATTACCCATGATGGCGAGCTTAAGTGCAATCATTGCTCTAAGGCTACAATCTTCTTAGTTACATCAATGGCGATATTCCACAACCCTCTCCCACCATTACTCAAGGAGGTCTTCAAATCGCTAACCCAAATCATCCCGTTTGGGTTCAACAAGATCAACTCTTACCCCGTGTTCTATTTGCTTCATTATCCAAACTACTCATGGCTTACATAGCCTCCACCTCAATATCACTAATCAAGGCTTACATAGCCTTCGCCTCATTATCACGTGCTTACAATCAAAAGTCTTGTTGATCGGGGAACCATTGCAAAAGGACAATCTCATTCTTCATTGCTTAAATGGAGTTGGACAAAGTTTAAAAAAAATTACATTCATGTAAGAAACGACCCATCTCATTTGAAGCTTTTCATGACAAACTAATCTAATATGAAAAGTTCCTTAAAAGATCTTCCCAAGATAATAATCTTCTCACAATTACCATTAATAAATCTCAAAAATACAATTATAATCAAAATAATAGTGGCATTTTCAAAAGCATTCAAGTTAAAACCAAACATAACAAAGTCAATTGTCATCACCACATCAATCTAAAGACCCAAATTTGATGTGTTAATTCAGCGAAAAATGTGGACACATGACACGAGAATGCTATAAACAAAATGTTTGATACGCATTCCCATCCCGCTCAAAACTCATCATATTACCACAAATAATTGAGGCTCACGATCCACTTGCGCCTTGATAGTGGTGTCTCACATCACATCAAACATGAATAAACTCTCTCTACAAGAGCCCTATGAAAGTTCTAATGACATTGCTATTGAATTCGGGTATTCAAATCATATACATTATACTAGAAAAACCTTCCTTGAAAATGTCCCATGTGGGCCCAATATGAAGTAAAATTTAATATCTATTTGTCAATTGATGTGCATATTTTGTGCTACTAAATGCACATCAATTGAATTTAACCCTATTTCTTTTTTGTATCAAAAATCTCAATACAAGGGCACCACTAGCTCAAGGACGGAACCGGAATGTGTACAAGTGATCAACCATGTTGGAGATTCCATTAGATTACAAGCAAGCTCAGGTTAGCCTAACACCCAACCTCACATAATGCATGATTGCCTCAACCATTCGCCACCAAAAATCATATTGTTGACCTATGCATATGTTTCATAAATTAAATTAAGCATGGAAATTAAAATTCATAATTAATGAAGCCAATGTGGCATGAATCAAAGCTAAAATGCCTTAATCACGATCAAAATTGATCGAAACATCTACAATTTGAAAGTTTGATTGAAATTAATCAAATGAGACTTATCCAATTAATTAATGATCAATCAATTGATCAAAATTATTTTTTTAATATAATTACGCACATACCGAGATTGGGAAGCCTCGACAGCATCCAAATGATCTTCGTTCGTGAAATTGGTTGTATCGCTGTCACCAAAATATTGAAATCTATCTATCTACACCTTCCGCGATCAATTCGGCTAAATTTTCGCAAACATCAAGCGATTTGAATGCGACGTCATGCAATTTAAACTTAAATTCACTTCGATCGTCGTCCAAGTTGTCCAAATGACCTCCAATCGCAAAGCGAATATCGTCACTGCATCTAAAACATTGAAATTGCCTTAAATCAATACCCATATTGCCTAAATTCATTACACCAAACAGTTCGTCAAAAATATGCATGATTTATTAACAATAATAATTATTATAATGAATTCTAATAAACATCAATTAAAGTGATTAATAGTTGCCTAAATCCAACATAAATATCTGCCTTTTCATCTTACCAAATCTATCGCCCAAATCAACCAACCAAACTGGCCACCTAATTCTCTAATTAAATCAACTGCTCAAGTGGCCAATTGATTTTGCCGCCCAAGCAAGCTTATTAGCCATCGCTTAGTCAACCTATTAGAGAGAAGGTCATAGCCCAATTTGAACTCCCCATTCGCGCGAACTCTCCTAGGGCCGAAGCCCTCACTCTCTAGCTCTCCCATCCATCATCTCCCTGTCTCAGTTCGCACTCCATATGCAGAGCCAAACAAGCCCCGTTCATCCTCTTCTCTCCTGCGATTCCACTATTGTGGTTGCATTTGTTGTCTTATATGACTTGATTTTAACTTCATTCAGAGTTTTATATCAAAAGTAAGGTAACAAAATTTCAATCTTTAAAAAATCTAATCTTGCATTCTTCCTATTGTTGGAGGCTGAAATTTGGCTATGTTTGGCCATTAAATTCCCATTTCATTTGCTGATTTTGAGGAGAGTAATGATATTTTGATGCTTAATATGAAAAATAATGAAATGAGACTCATATTTGTTGGGAATTTATGCTATAGTTCATTGCTCGATGTACTCGAAAGGGTAAAGCTTGAACGAAAAAATGGTAAAAGTTATGGTATAATAGCATAATTTCACTATGTGAAGGTAAAATTGTGAGAAACATCAAAATTATTTGATTACCGGTTCACATTATTCTAATGTGATAGGAAAAGTTATTTTAAATTAAGTACTCATGCACATTGTTCCATATAGCTATGAAATATGCTTTAAAATAAGTACTCGTGCATATTGTTCCAATGTGGCATGAAAATGTATTTCAAAATAAGTACTTGTGTTAATGCTACAGAAAATTCTACGCTTTACACGATAGAATTAGGCCTATACGCCCTCTTGGCATGATAGGTAAATATATATATCTTTTTTTTTTCTTTTTTTTTTCCGGCCACGATGTCTTACAACACCTACCATACACGATTTCTACAGAATGAAAAAACTTAGCTCAAGTAGCTATCTGTGGATGACGGGAGGCTATCAAATTTTTCAGAGAGCGAAATTTACATTCCAAAAGTAAATTTTTAAGTGCAATGATAATAAAAATCATGATATAGCAAAAGATTTCATATATACTTCAATTTATCACATATGTGAATGAAAATTGCAACAAAATGTTAAAGTTATTTAAATACACGCGCACATTGTTCTAATGTGGCGGAGAAAAATATTTCAAAATAAGTACTCGTGCATGTTGTTCCAACATGATGGGGAGATATAATTTAAAAATAAGTACTTGTCAGCATTGTTCCAACGCAGTGAGAAAATTGTATATTTGCCCTTTTACATAGAAATTAAAGGCTTATGCACGCCTTTCTTGGCGTGATAGATACATATACATATTTTCGGTCGGGATATCACATGACACATACCATGCACGCCTTTCTTGACGTGATGGGAAGGTCTTGCTCTTCTGAAATAGCCCCTATGAGAGGATGACACTTGTAGGCAGCCGAAATTTCTAGTGAACTGAACCTACAAAAGAGTTTAATATTTTAAATGAACCTTTGAATTTTAATTTATTACAAAATGAATATGAATTAAAATTCAAATCATGAGATGAACATTTAGAATTATAACTAGTAAAACATCAAATGAATTGGTTAAAGAAGCTCAAAAGAATTTGATGACTTGTTCACTAGCAAGCATGGATAAACATTTTCAATGATCGCTTGGAATGCAATATATACTTCATTGAATGAATTGAAAGGGTTTAAGGGAGACTTGAACTAAGCTTGAATGACTTTAAGTTTGCAATCAAATGCAAGCTGAAAGTTTTAATATATGAACGTTCAATGATATTATATCATGCATTGTAAATGTAAAAAAGATTGAGTTCAAACTAGTTTTTTTCTTATGGAGAAGTAAATACAACTTAAATTGAGACATAAGAGCTTGCAAAAAGCTTGATAGCTCCTTTATGAACATGAGTAAAATTAGATGACTTATCAATGAATGTGAATGAGATGTCTTCATTAAACATTGATATAAAATGAATCTTTATTTTTTGAAGGATTTGAATGAATGTAATCTTGCACATACACTTGAGCAATATTATATATCTAAATTAGTGATTCATGATTTATAACTGAACCTGTGATCGTAATTTAGTGGTGTGGTGTCATTTGGCGGCAAACCATTCGATCAGAAGGCTTTGGTCGTAACTGCAATTTATTTGGTGTCATTTGGTGGTAAAATCACATGACAGAGGACACAGACTACGTCCTTACTAGTGTGAGATTATTTGAGTGTGAACATAACGATATACTTGATTTGACATTAACTCCTTTGTGAGTAAAAATTTTCTTAATTTATCACCCACGGAAAACGATTGTGAATGGGTGAATGAATTTTTTACTTTAAATTTAAATTATTAATTTCATTCAATTATATCTTTTAATTTGAACATATGATCATTTTGTAATTGATTTAAATTTGGACATGTAATTATTTAACATTAAAATTTTAAGAAAATTTGATAATGAAAACCCCTCTAGTTTAATCAACACGGTCATTGTTAGGGTAAATCTTGTCAACTCTGCCTATTTGTTCACAGAGGATCAGGTCTAGGATTTGTACTTATAAATTTAAATTTAAAGATTTGAAAAATAATCATCCCCTCCTATTGAATTCTACAATCAACATAGGCATTACTAAGGATAGACCTTATTAACTCTGTCTATTTGCTAGCAGATGATGGAGCTCACGACTTGCATTTATAAATTTGAATTTGATATATAATGATTTAAAATTTTGAATAATAGTGATCCTCTCTGGTTGAACTTTACAAACAACACAGTTATCATTGGGGAATTAGAAAATATTCATCTTATTGTCGTATGACAGAATTAGATTCTCAGAGTTTTTATTGAGAGGAGAAAACTATAACAACATTATTAGGTTTTGTTAACCCGGACCCAATCCGTAGGCCAAATTCAGAAATCAACCCGTGCAGCATCCTCAAACACCAAACTTAGACTTTAACACATGTCGGAGCACATGCGGATTATTGATTGATTTCGAATAGTCGTACGTATATGTTCATTCACTTCATATGGAACTTGCACAAATAAATTAAAGAAAGAGTTGCTTCAAAACATATGCAATAAAGTTATTCCCAGTGAAGCATATGTGCATATTTCAAAAGCTATAAATCAAGTGTAGATCTGTTTTGTAAGACATAAGTTTGACTCTTTCAGATATTTGCATAAATCAAAGAGATGCTTGAATTGATCAAGATATTGCCTCATAAAATAAGCATGGAATTCATCTCACTTGCACATCAAAGGTATTTAGATTAAATGGAATGCAATAACACGTTGAATATGCGCAATAAAAAATACTTCATTTAGATACTTAGCATGAAGCTCGAAGCTATGAATTCACATGAGATTATTCTATAATACATGCAAAGGCTTAGTTGCATAAATCATGAATCACTAATTTTATATGTAACATTGCTCAAGTGAATGTGCAAGATTACATTTATTCAAATCCTTCAAAAAGTAAAGATTTGTTTCATATCGATGTTTAATGAAGACATCTTATTCACATTCATTGATGAGTTGTCTAATTTTATTCATGCTCATAAAGGAGCTATCAAGCTTTTTGCAAGCTCTTATATCTCCACATAAGCTACATTTAATTCTCCATAAGAAAATAATTAGTTTGAACTCAACCATTTTTACATTTCCAATACATGATATAATATCATTGAACATATATTGAAAATTTCAGCTTGCAGTTGTTGGCAAACTTAAAGTCATTCAAGTTTAGTTCAAGTCTCCCTTGAGCCTTTTCAATTCATTCAATGAAGTACATATTGCATTCCAAGCGATCATTGAAAATATCCATCCATACTTGTTAGTGAGCAAGTCATCAAATTCTTTTGAGCCTCTTTAACCAATTCATTTGGTATCTTACTAGTTATAATTCTAAGTGTTTATCTTATGATTTGAATTTTAATTCATATTCATTTTGTGATAAATTAAAATTCAAAGGTTCATTTAAAATATTAAACTCTTTCGTAAGTTCAGTTTACTAGAAATTTCGGCAACCTTCCGACGCCATACCCACGTAAAGAGTTACTTCGGGAGAATAATGTCTTCCCACCACGCCAAGAAAGATGTATGGTGTCGAAGACAAATAAAATCAGATATATACCTACCACGCTAAGAAAGGTATGCATAAGCCTTCAATTCTACCTATGTAAAAGGGCAAGCATACAATTTCCTCATCACAATGGAATAAAGCGCACAAGTATTTATTTTTGAAATAAATGTTCCCGTCACGTTGGAACAACGTACACGAGTGCTTATTTTAAAACATATTTTCCCACCACATTAAAATAATGTGCGCAGTTATTTAAACAACTTTAACATTTTGTTACAATTTTCATTCACATATGCGATAAATTGAAATATATATAAAATATTTCACTATATCATGATTTTCATCACCATTGCACTTAACATTTACTTTTAGAATGCAAATTTCGATAGCCTCCCGACGTCATCCCCGTGATATATATATATATACCTACCTCGTCAAGAGGGGCATGCATAGGCCTTCAATTCTATCTGTGCGAAAAGAGAAAGCATAGAATCTCCTCGTAGCACTGGAACACCGTACACAAGTACTTATTTTGAAGCACATTTCCTCTTCATATTGAAACAATGTGCATGAGTACTTATTTTAAAACATATTTTCTCACCACATTGGAACAACGAGCACGAATTTAAAATAATTTTTTTTCTCACATTGGAACAATTTGCACGGATACTTAAATAATTTTGATGTTTCTTACAATTTACTTTCATATATGCATTGAAATGATATAATTAGAATGAAATTATGCTATCATACCATGACTTTTACCATCTTTTCGTTCAAGATTTACCCTTTCGAGTACACCAACCAGCGAACTATACTATAGATTCCCAACAAATATGAGTCTCATTTTACTATTTTTCATATTAAACATCAAAATACCATTACTCTCCTCAAATTCAACAAATGAAATGAGAATTTAATAGCCAAACATAGCCAAATTTCAACCTCCAACAATAAGAGGAATACAAGATTAGATTTTTTAAAGATTGAAATCATGTTACCTTACTTGCCATAATAAAGAACTTAATTTGATATAAAACTCTAAATGAACTTCAAATCACATTATACAAAACAACAAAGGCAACCACAATAAATCATAAAGAGATTCAACCCCCCCCACCCCCCCTTTCTTTTTTATTAAAGAGTTGGAATGATGCCTTGCACCTTTCATGGCTTTAATCTTTATCGACTTCATGTTAAAGTAAAAATGAACTGAATATTTGATATTAAACAAAGTGAAGAAAAGAAAAGCAAAGCCTAAGACACCCTTCACCTTTTCTTTTTCTCTTTTTCTTTAACATGCAAGTTATTTTGAAAATTGGAGTTCAACTCACATAAACTAAACAATCATATCAAATTCAACAAAATGTAAATCTGAAACTTCAGATTCGACTAGGTAGTTATTTGCATGATAGCAAGATTTAAGCATGATAACAAGCTCTAAGTGAGGTCTAAGATAAATATTGCTAAATGATGAAAAGAGGTAAAGAAGTAAAACGACCTCGTGAAAGTTGTAACCCTAATCTCTAATTTCATCCCTATTTAACGACTCAAATAGACATATAATGGCGCAATGTAAGTGAATGCTTGATAACAAAAGCAAAGCCACTTGAGTTATACCATATCAAACATCGTATATGTATCTTATTGCAATTTCATAGGGAAAACACAATTCAACTATAGAATATATGTAAAAGAGGGGAAAACACAATTCAACTTTCACAATTTAACTTTCACAAGCTTCAATAACATCCAAATGATTTTCGTTCGCGAAATTGACTGCGTCATTGTTATCATTTGGATGTTATTGAAGCTTCTCGACCTCGATATGTACGTAATTATATTAAAAATTTAATTTTTGATCAATTGAATGATCATTAATTAATTAGATAAGTCTCATTTGATTAATTTTGATATTTCAAATGCATTTATACCAAATTTCCAAATTAAAGACATTTCAATCAATTTAGATCGCAATTAAGACATTTTAGCTTTGATTCATGCGACGTTGCCTTCGTAATTATGAATTTTAATTTTCATACTTAATTTGATTTATGAAACATATGTATAAGTCAACACCTACATCATATTATCTCCAAAAATAAACTCCCTAGCAACCCAAAATCATCCAATATATCTTTTTGTGACTCAAGTCAATGTAACAAAAGTCAAAAACTACATTTTTCATACTTCAAGCATGACAAGTCGTCGTCCACTTGATCTATTGCATTATGATATTTGGGATCCATTCCCAATTTATTCAATGAATGATTTTTGGCTTTTTCCAATGGCACAAAAGTGGAATGTTCACTTTGTATTTTCTAAATTCAAATCAAAGGTTAAAAAATTCTTCAACACAATAATCACCACTATCTACATTGATAGTGACAAAGAATACCAAGAGCTAAAACGTTTGAGTGAAACTCATAAAATTCAGTATTTAATTTCCTCTCCACATACCACCAACATAATAGCATTTATTGAACAACATCACCATCATATCATCATAACAAGATTGACTCTCCTCCATCGTGCAGCTCTACCTCTTTTTCTATGACTTTACATACTCGACACAATAGTCTATCTTATTAACTACCAGCCCACACTAATTCTAAATAATAAATCCCCATTTGAATGTCTATTTCAAAAAATCCAAAACTATTTAATATTAAAAGATATTTTATTGTCTCTGCTACCCATGGCGCTAACCTTACATTAAATGCAAATTAGACCAACAATCTAAGCCATGTATTTTTATAGGATATTCAAACCATCATGATGCTTATGTTTGTTCTGAACCCATAAACCATCAATTTTTTATCTCACACCTGCTCAATTCGTAAAAAATTATTTTTTTTCTTAATCCACTCAATGATAATGATAAAATGAATTCATTCACTCTATCCAAATGGATTGCAATTACTCCACTAGCTTTCATATCAATTGAATCCCAAAATTCAAATTCAAAACTTTCACAATCACAACTTCGCATGATAAAAAAATTCCCAACTCTCCATCATCTATTGCCCCATCTCCCAATTCATCATGCATTAACACCTACAATTACCTTACTAATTTTGTCCTTAATGCCAATATCATTAATCCATCTCCCACCTCAATTCAAACAAGTCCACCAAGCAACAACCAACCACATTAAATGCAATTAACTCAACTCATAACATCATTCCTCCTCCAACATTAATACCTTTAAATGCAATTCAATCTCATTATAATTCTAGCGTCATTCTAAATATACAGCTGTTTTCCCCAACATCCTTAAATGCAAGTATATCAAATCTCGATAATCTTGATATTAGCAATCAAATGCAGCCATCCAACGCCACATTAAATGCAAAAAAATTCCCCTTCCCAACAACCAATTCACAAACCATAACTATGCCTAATCTTCATCCAAACACAATCAAACCACAATCGGCTATAAGCCCTACAAATAATAATGACAATGCCTCCTCAAATATCGTTGCCTGCCAATCCCACAAGCAAATATTCCAGATGGCACTCTGCAAAGATGCAATCAAATCACTCCAACAATGATGACTCTTCACTCCAATGAGCTGCCCTCAAAGTAAAACACTATTGCATCCTTTACCCATCTACTCTCCAAAGATGCAATCAAATCACTCCAACAATGATGACTCTTCACTCCAATGAGCTGCCCTCAAAGTAAAACACTATTGCATCCTTTACCCATCAAATGATTTCCTGTTCAAAAAATAACATCTTTAAACCTACTACCAAGCTTTCCTTTGCTGCCACCAAATATCTTCTACCAACCTCTCTCAACCCTACCACATCCAAACAAGCCCTTAAACATACTTAATGGAGAGAAGCTATGTGTGCTGAGATGGATGCCCTTCGTCAAAATAATACACAGGATCTTGTCAATCAAAATATAGTGGATTGTAAATGGGTTTTTCAGACTAAACATCATCTTGACGATAGTATTGAATATTATAAAGCTCATTTTGTTGCCAAAGGATTTCACCAAAGACTCAACATTGATTATATTGAAAAATTCAATCTAATTATCAAACCCACAACTATTCATTTTTGTTTTAAGCATTGCCATCCCACAACAATGGTTGGTTCATCAACTTGATAGCAATACATTCCTTCATGGAAATCTAATAGAGAATGTACTCATGGCTCAACTACCTAGCTTTGTAAATGAATCAAAACCGCATCATATATGTAAACTTTGTCGCTCTCTTTATGGTCTCAAACAAGCATCTTGTGCCGGGTTTGTTGAACTCAAACAATTTGTTCTCTCAATGGGCTTCACCAACACCACTTCGAATCCATCATTATGTATTTATGTTAATAAATCAGTGGTTATATATCTCTTGGTATATGTCAAGATATGTCAATGATCTACTCATTCACCAGTAACTTATCATCAGATATTTACAATACAATTGCTTCTATTGCTCGTCGCTTCTCCATCAAAAACATTGGTGATCTTCCTTTTTTTCATGGAGTCAAAAAAATAGTTGCGACAGAAGGACTTCTCTCTCAGCATGCCTATGTCTATGACCTTCTTGAATGATTTCAAATAGATAGTACAAATGAAATCATCACACTTCTTTAGCCCATTTACCTCTCTACAGCTCAATGATAGCACCGCCGCCATAGATGCCAAGACATATCGCAACCTTATTGATAACTGACAATACCTCTTGCTCACACGTCCCACATTGATGCATTGGATGGGTACTAAAAGACTACTTAGGTATATAAAGCATACCATAACACATGGTCTACTTCTTTATCGGTCTCCTTCACTCACCCTCATGGCATAATGCCGATTAGGCTCGCAACCAAGACGATTTCACTTCTATCTCAAAATGTCATTTTTTTGGGTTCAACCCTATCTCATGGTGTTCCAAGAAGCAATAAACTATTGCTCAATCATCAACAAAGGCTTCCGTCACTATTGAAATATGTTGGTTAGTCAATCTCCAGTCGAAGGTACATAGAATCCTACTCAGATCTCCTAATCTTTTATGTGACAATCTAGGAGCACCTTATATTTTTGTCAACCCCATGTTTCACTCTAAGATAAAACTTGTCAAACTTGACTATCATTTTGTTTGTGAGAAAGCAGCAAATGGTTCCCTAACAATCTCACATGTCTCCTCTCATGATCAACTTGTCGACATCCTCACAAAACCACTATCCAAGTCACGATTTCATCTTCTTTGGACCAATATTGGTGTCTTCGACGGAAACCTCATTTTGTGGAGCAATATTAAAGAAATATCTATTCATGATTCAAAAAATTCAATATAATAAATCACATTAATGTCATTAATATTTTATCAGGTAATCAATTGCAAAAATATCATATTAAGTGATAGCCATTGTTATTTCTCTCCAAAATCCATGTCAATATTGGCTTGTAATCATGTATATAATCTCTCGTACAGATTGAATAAGATATACCAATCTTCAGCCAACTATTGCTTTCTTATAATCTTATCATTGGCCAAATTCCAAACCAAGTACCATTCAAGGGTATTCATGCATTCAAGAAATAAATGTCACATGACAAGGGGGGAATTTTTTATAAAAAAAGATGCTGTTAAAAAAATTCTGACAAAATAAACTTAAAAAAAAAAAAAAGACTCACCAGCCTTGTATCTAATACCCCAAGCTTTTCCGTGACGCCCATCCTTGTAGAGATTTATCTTGGTGATCTCATAGGAGAGATCCCTCCAACTGCTCTTGCACATCTTGTACCCAATTCCCCAATTGGGAAGAAAGTGCGCAACGTCAAATAAATTCTTCTTCTTCCTCCGCTTGGGCTTGCTTGTTTCCACTTCGGATGCGGTATTCAAAGCACGATATGCCGACGCTTTAAGCTCCCCAAAGGCTCGCTGAAATAACCCGATGGATCTGCTTGCAGTAGCCGTTGTCATCGGATACGAAGAACAATTCCGCCGCCTTCTCACTTCAGCGTAGGCTCAAACAAATCTTTGCAGAGCACTCAAGATCTGATTAGGGTTTTGTGGAGGAGGCCGGGGAGGGTTTTGACGACATAGGAGGCTATTTCTCGGTAGAGCAAATGCCTCCAGTGAACTCAACTTCTTCGAAGAATTTTTTTTTTTAAATATTAAATAAATTATAATTATAATTTTAAGTATATATATAAAAAAAATTTAGTTTAGATAATCGTCCCAAATGGGCTGACTCACTCATCGAGGTGGCTTAAAGCCCTCGGATTCGGCTACTAAAAAGTCGGTCGATAATTGGTCTAAACTTTTAGCGTATCGATCAGCCTAATAAGGAGGATTTTCCTGATTATTTTTTTTTTTGAAAAAGAAGAAGTGTATTTTACAAAAATTGTATTTTTCTGCAATTTGTAAATATAAATTCAATCGGATATCAATAATAAAAGTAGTACTAGCATCAAATTAAAACTACTTTACATGAATTAATTGTACTACTAAATAAATTACTCAAAAAATTTCCATTCATATCTTAAGCAAACTCAGTTACAAATACAGAAAATACAGAACTATACAAAATACACAAAAGAGTATTCATTCATATTTGAAGTAGAGCCAGTCACAAATACACACAATACACATGCATCTCTGTATACTATTGCCTACGACGACGTCTATATGCTATCACAACACTACTTGGAGTGTAGTGCGTAGGTGGCTGCAATGGATGATCACGCAGCTGATGGGAGATATCATGTGGTCCCTGATCCTGGCCTATAACATCAGAACTCAGTCCTGACTGCGAGTCTCCTAAATACACCCAATCTTGTCAAGGTGCAACATTCATATGGTGCTAAGACTGAGAGCTCTCCTGAAAAGTGGAAGGCTCTGGATCAGTATAAGTAGATGGGCCCGCACCTATGTCCTCGTAGTCAGAAATGAATCACTCATGTGACATATGCTCAGTGTCGGAGCCTAGCCGTAATGTGTAGCGCAATCTCAAATCATGACATATCTTCTCATACCTATTTATAGCCAACTAAAAGTCCGAGTCACCTGAACGTCCAAATAAAGGCTGAAAAATGTCTTCAGCCTCTAAGATATGCTCTGTCTATATTAAACAAGTGTAAAATATTACTATGAAAATCTGTAGAGAGAGTACTTAAGTAAATTTGTAGATTGTAATATTATTTTATGTAGGCTCTCTTAGCACGTGCTCTGGGGTAGTATGTCATTGGTGGATCAATAGGCGCCTTAAGCAAGTACAATGAAGCCCATGACTTGAACCATAACATGTACTGCTTAAGGTCTTGTTGTACATCACCATCAATGTCATCTACAACGACAATGTGATCTCTCCAAGTCTCACAGTAGCGATATGCTGGCGATGATCGAACTGTCATCGACTTTCCTCTACCATCAACTCTTTTGAAGTCGGATCCATCTGGGCGACATCAATGCGTGGTAAGTGTCCAAAGCGTCACGTGAACTCTTCGGGGAAGGTCTTCTCTTAGGTTGATATACAACCCCAAGTAACCTGCATATATAAGTGATTGTTACACAGTACTGCATTAAAATTCAGATAAAATAGGTTTTAACATTTAAGAGTTGTACTTGGCATAGTAGTAGTTCATCAAGCTCATCCAGAAAAATCCTGATATTTCCAAAGGGCATCTGCCACACATACCGTTCGTTCCACCTAAGTAAACCAAATTTTATATACAAATTAGTTATTTGCAACTCAGTATATTAAAGCAATTGAAAATTAGTTTTGTCTGACCTGAACCCAATGCTCAGCCCATCAAGATCCTTAGGGTAGGGGACATGTAATGTTGGTCTTCCAACATGAAGTCGCTCAAGACCAGATCTGGAGCAACTGAAGAAAACCAGCCATGTTGGCCCTCTTGGTCTGATTGACTCATGCAGCTCGCTGTATAGGTGTGCCAACACTACTTTGCCTACTAAGAATGTGCTAAATATATCTAGATCTTCTAATAAAGGAAGGTATTGTAAGTGCACCTCTGAACCTAAAGTATTTGGCAGTAAGAAACTCCCCAAAAGGAATAACGCATATGCTCTTAAATATCTGTTGAACTCCATATCTGTGGGGTCTGTGTAGACTCCCTAAAAAATATCTAGCATAGCCATCTGAGCGGCATACAGGTCTGAGCGTGTGTTTGTCCCATCCGAAATGTAGAATGGACTGTTGGGTCGAAGGTGACATAATATACAGTGCCTGCAATAGGGTGCCCACCCAGCAACTCATCCAACTATGATAGGCCTAATGATCGGTGGTTCATCTACGCTCAAATCCAAGATCATCGCAATGTCCTACAATGTCATAGTCATCTCGCCTACATCGAAATAAAAAGTGTTGGTTTGAGGAGACCAACGCTCAACTAATACTGCCAACAGGTGATGGTCAACTCGAATGTATCGCATTTGACTAATGCAATATAGCCTCAATACGGAGGGCAGTTATGAACCGTGGGCAGGTAACAGGTCACTCCCTAAGCATAAGGAGATGTAAAGCTGTCTCCAAAATAGTACCTTGCAATAGAAAGAAATCACTGTCAAGTCAGGTTATCAGGTAAAATAGTTTAATAAAATAAGCTTGAAAGTAAATTCATACCGAATCTGAATGTGCGGCCCTATGTGTGCCACGCAAGAAGGCTATGTTGGGATAGACCTCTGAAGGTGCAGGATCTGGTGCGTCATCATCCATCTCAACATGCCTCTTCTACCGACGTTTAGTCGGCCTGGAAGGCTCCTCGGCCATCGTATCTGTGACAAAAAGAACAAAGAAAATGGGATAATGTTAGGAGTCATTAATATTAAAATTGTGCAAAAGTACAAAAGAAATATGTAAATCCCTAGACCCTATGTACATGATATTTTTCTACACTATCCATACTAACCTTCTACTAGTAGGGTTATGTGGGCACGATGTTCGATAATGACCAACTGATTTACAGCGCACATAGTGCTCGTCGCTCTCTTCATTGTGTTCTTATATCGACTTGATGGCCTACCGGATCACTTTAATAGTGGGTGGCGGAAAGGATCGTCCTATCAAAGTCTGACTAGTTATTTCGATCTATCAGAACATGAAAGTTCACGGAGTATGTACGCCCATATATTGCCATGGTGTAATACATTGACACATAAGCCAGATGATTCAATCTCCGATGGATTAAAGCAGCAATAGAATGATCACATGACATGTGATAAATTTGTGTTCGGGTACAACTACATGAACTGAACTTCTCAACTGTGAAGTCAACTCTGAAGGATCGACAACCCATGTCAAACACTTGCACTTCATTAGCATTGATATTGACTGGTTGTGGATAGTGTCTGGCCTCACACTCGAATCTGCTGAGCACAGCCTGTGCTCTAGGAGAGAATGTAAATTTATTAGTTGGTTCTCTCGAGTCCATGATACTGGCTCTCTTATAAAATAAACCCATAATATTATAATAAACCGTTATGATCAGTGCTTGAATTAGCAATCCCCGTGCTCGTTTGAGAACTTCATTGAAACATTCAGATGCATTTATCATCATAATACTATATCGCTTACCGCCATCATGAATCAATGGCCACTTGCACACATCACACTCTATTAACCATTGGTGAGCTTTAGCTTTGCTATTCTTTATTTCTGTCATGTGACGATTGAATATGTTTATGTCATTCGTGCTGCTAGACATATACATTTTCTTACATTAAAATTCAACATCTGCAATACCCATTCTCCGCACTATTTTTTTAAAGTTCTCCCTCTGATGCTTTAACCAATGACGATGCGCAGCCTAAATACCTCTCGACAACCATGTATCAACCCCACATGCTTATCTGAGATAATACATAAATGACTCCTTGTTGAAATAATAGGCAATAGCTGCTGCATGCACATAATGAACCAGAGCTAGGACTCGTTATTTTTAGACTCAACTACAGCGAAAGAAAGTAGAAATAATTCATTGTTGGCATCAATACCAATAGCCGTGAGTAATGTATTACGATACTTTCCTAGTAGGAATGTTTCGTTCATGCTTAGAACATGATGACAAAATTCTTAACCTAATATTGATGGTCTAAATGCCAAAATAATATTTAGAACCTACATATATTTGTTGATAAAATTCTATAAATAGTTCCTAGCATAATAGAGCATAACGAATCCATGAATAGGTCAAGAGAGTGGTACAAGTTCTCCCAACTCCAAAATATTGCTCTGATACTCTTACATCGCGCATCCCATGCCTTCATGTAAGGCACTTTAATATTAAATTTTAATTCCATCCTTCGAATGATCTCCCTTAGTTTCAAGTCTATCTGAGATCACATAATTGACATTATGAAATAACTAATGAACTTAGAAGTGCATTAACAATGTTTAGAACCACTGATAGTGCTAATGCATGTGTCCGGTGAACCTAACGTTGATATCCTCCAAGCACCTTTCAACCTTTTGCTCCTGCTACAGTGCATGCGTCATTGGCAAGATCTACTAGGATTGCTATGTTGTGCACATATAACAGTAAAATTCTTTTGATTCAAAGTGATGGTAAGAAACTGAATATTATTTAGCATTGATCAACCAGTGACTGCAAACTGAAGCTCTTTCTTATTTGAGAAACACATACCTTCATATAGCTCAACTGAAACTTCGATGTCATCTGAAAAACTTGAACCATCAGATGGATCATTAAACACACTATTTACATCTCAATCTTTTGTGGTTTGACATGTGCGAACATAGTCATTATTCTAGATCATAGCATCATCATTTGCAGAATTCTAGATTGAATGATTCTGAATAAGCTCGTGACCAACATTATTGTCACATAAATTATTATTACCAATGAAATAATCCTCTTCAGCATCGTTATCATCAGATGCATTGGCTGATTCGCTATTCATTGTGTCGTACTTGTCATCAGACAATACTCTATATGCACTAGGTTGCTCATGCAATCGTTCTTCAATAGGCATCTGAGGTTGAACCATAAAATGAAGACACTAACAGTGCTGTTAAGGTAATTGCTAACCTTAGTTCTAAGTCATCGTAGTAGTGTTGTGGTAGAGCAACTATTGATAAAGTAAAATCATGTGTGTAATCAGATAAAATATTATGCTGCATGAGGTCAATATCAGTTGCAGCTAAAGCAGTATATTGTGGCTTGACTTTCACAAAAAGAACTAATGTTTGACAGGAAGCTTCATCCAGTACAACATTGTAGACTTCATCGTTAAAAATTGTAGATGTTATGTATCCCGCGCCGATAAGGAAATGACACGTTAACTCCACTATAAAGTTATCTACATCATAACGTAGAGATCTAAGCACTTTCTGTTTTAAATCTTCTAAGCTTGCATGACGTGAGACTTGCATTGGACGATTTTTGCCACCGACATAACTTGGAATAAACTGATCATCAACGATCAGTTGTCCATCATAGAAGACGATCAAGGAAATGAGCTCCTGACTCATCTTAATATATGCTCAGCAACCAACCTATAGTGTTGAATGAATAAAATGCAAAACTGATATTTCACTAATCTCAAAATAAATCTAGTTAATTTCAAACGCATCCTAAAATAATTTTCAAACTCATCACTCATCAAACTTATTGCATCACTAATTCAAATGTAGTACATTGTGGAGTACCTCTCTTAAACTATGGTACTTTTCATGAGGACCACACTTTAAATCTTAATCTCACATACACAATCATACTAATCCAAGCTTATATATATTTTAAATTTTTTCCAACCTCATAATTAATGCCACATATACTATTATACAATCTATGGTGTGTAGCTAATAAGTTTAGATCATTGCATAAATAGCTATACATATTAAAAATTGGTGCTTCATCACATGAAATTGCTACTTATTTTCATTAAAGAGAAAGAAAAACTTGCACGTTTCACACCACAAAAACTCTTAAAGAGAAAGAAGAACATGCACCTTTCTCATCCTCTAGATGCTTGGAATGAATATTTTTCCCACATAGAGTTAAAAATCAATCACCAAATTAAAGATGAACTTGCCCCTTTCACACCACCCAAAAAAAAATGGAATACTAGGGAAACCAAAAATACACCTTGTGGAACGGGTTGTGCGAGCTGGAGCCGGGCGTAAGAGGTGGAGCTGAGAGTCGAACGTGAAGCCTTCAATGCGCGGTGGAGCCGAGACTTCGTGGTGGAGCCGGAATCTTGAGGTGGAGCTGAGAGCACCGCGAATGAGTGGGATTAGGTCATCGTTGCGGGGTCAGGAAGGAAAGAGACTTGGATAGCTTGCGCGCGGGGTCTACCATAGCAGCAGCCTAAATATTTAGGTTGTAGCCAGTCGCCCGATAATCGGTCGACTGGCTTTAAGCCACCTCAGTGATGAGGTAGCTGGCCAGTCGCCCACTTATGGGGCGATTGTACCTAAACTAAAATTTTTTTTATGTCTACTTAAAATTATAATTATTATTTATTTAATACTTATTTTAAAAAATTCTTCCAACTTCTTGATGGTTATACATAATTTCTTCAGTCTTGATCCAGAATAACCAGATTAAATGTTTCAACATGGTGTTGCAGAAATAAAATCCAGGAATTCGAACTACATATTAATTTGATTTTATATAAATTTGAAATTTTGTAAAACTAAAATAAATTAAGTTGAATATAATAGTGGTGTAAGTGAGCGAGTTAGGTGGAATTCGACTCGATAATAAGCTCACAAGCTCAAACTTAATTTGACTTGTATATGGGGCTTTTACATACAAAGTCATCCTATTTTTCTATATTTATAAATTAATCATCTTCAATCTTAATTTTTCAAATTGACTTTAAAATATTAAAATTCATAACAAAAGCTTAACCTA
This sequence comes from Cymbidium sinense, assembly GCA_021442155.1. NCBI lineage: Eukaryota > Viridiplantae > Streptophyta > Magnoliopsida > Asparagales > Orchidaceae > Cymbidium > Cymbidium sinense. The sequence goes on along the minus strand of CM038225.1, from coordinate 53,058,210 downwards.
TATTTTTCATTTTTGTAAAATTCTTAAAGATTTGATGGTGGCACATGCAAAAACATGAATCCGTTAGTTCAAAAAAATAAAGAGGGTGGTTAAATTGTAAATACACATATATTAAGTGGTTGATTTGTAAATTTCTCATATATATATAATCTAGTATGCATAAACAACTTATTTTATTATATATTTAATGCTTAGATATGCAAAAAGCTCTTGGTCCCTCTTTCTTTCTCATTAAATTCTTATTAAATACTATTTGTTTTTTATTTAATTTAAATTATTCATCTCTAGGGATGCAAACAAACCGAGCGTTCGACAAACTACTCGAAGCTCGACCCGATAAGAGATAGTTCATGATTATTTGATTAATTAATCAAACAAGCTTGAACACTTCTGAAAATACTCGATTGTTAAATGAACAAGCTTGAATAAATCATAGCTCGATTTGATTATGATCGTGAACAATATCAGTTAATGTTCATGAACAAGATCGTTAAGAAGCTCGATAAAGTATATCATTTAACGTTCATAAACAGACTGGTAAACAAGCTTGTTGAGTAGCTCTATTAATAATTTCATTTAACATTTATGAAAAATTATAAACATTAAATAAACTAATTTATATTTATATTTATATTAATTTTAATTAAATAATAATCACTATTATGTAATAAATATTGATTATTTTTTAAAATTTTTTTATTAAAATGCATTCGTTCGGTCTAGCAGACTGGCAGCACTGTCCTGTCTCAATCTCGATCACGGCTCAAGCTCACTCACGATCAAGCTAGGGCAGCGTGGCTCACCCATTAACCTTCCGTTCAGTGATGGACGATTAATGTTTCATAAGGTAAATAACACTTTATAACTTCTAACCCTAAGGCTCTTACTCTCCTACATCCCATCATCTATTACAATATTTCCTAATTCACATTTATTTTATTCGTACAGCTCATACTTCTGCCCCACAAAGAAAACCCTAGAGCCACGGAAGAGGAAGATCTTGGATACTATAGAGAGTTGATCTTGATATGTAGTGTGGCTAAGGTAAGTGATTTATTACTTTAGGGTTTTATGTTTCTTAAGAATTTTGGCGGATGAGAGGAAATGAACTCTGAAACATTTTATTTAGTACTGTGTCATTTAGTGTAGTGGACTCTTAATAATGAGAGAAAACTTTTTTCTAGAGAAGTTTGATTGATTTATTTCAATCATGCCATTTGTTTATTATTGTATCGTAAACAAATTACAAAAGTTTAGCAAATCTCGGAGGCCCGGAGCAATGTTTGATCACAAATTGCTAGTTTATGTTTAAGTTATCTCTTTTCTCTGATTCAATATTCGTGAGGTAAAATTTGGTTTATGCTTCCTGTTGTCAAGTTCAATTTTTCCATTCTTTGCAACCGTGCAAATTTATTCGGTCGGGAATCATACTATTTTTTTTAATCCTACGTGCATTGACTAATATTTCCAAGTAGATATATATTGCATTAATATAGAGGCTTGGATAGCTGCATTGGCAACGTGGTGTATTATCATTTATATGTAGGCTATTTTTCATTTCTGAAATGCAGATTGTAAGATTGTTAAACTTTGAAGTATTAATTACTTATTTTTTTCATCCTGCTAAATGAATAAAACTTTAAGTAGAAGAATACTTTATATTTTCACTTCTCAACAAAGAGAGTTTGAGAAAGCTAACTGTTATAGGGTAATTTCAATTTACATGCTTATTTTTCCTTTTAGAAAATTTTCTATTTGTTGGAGTTTTGGTAAGTAATAATTAAATTGGGAGAAAACTTGGGGTTTATTGTGCTTCTTATGATGGCTTCAAAATATATTGAAATGCATTTATTATTTTCTATAAGTTGCATTTAACTATTACTTAAGCTTTATGCTATTATTTTGCTAGTCAAATGACCCACATTATCTTAGAGTGTTTGGGGAAAGTTTTTGTGATCTTAATTAAATTAAGATTTTTTTGTGGTGATTACATAACACTCTGTATAATGGGCAGTGATTATAATCAACAATCTCTATTTATTTTTACTTGAGATTCAACCATGCAGCCTTTTTTTTTCTCTATTGGGTTTTCTTTCATGGAATGTCTATTTTTGTGTCATTATTAGATTACAAAATATTTTCTTCTCTTAAGATTTATTATGAATTGTTGGTTGCCATTAATAATATCGTGGAATGCATTACAGGTTCTTTTTGCTGCCTTTGGATGGAGTCTGTGATCGTAATATATTCTATGTTGGATTTTTTAGCCTTACTTTAATATCTTTTTTTTAAATCTCAAGTGAGGTCTCATTTTAAAATAACGCCCTATGAAATTAATATATTTTTTAATTATTATGTCTTTTGCTACTTGATCATATTTTATTATTTCTTATATTGAAGGTGTGTCTAGTAGTTCATCATAGCAAGATATCAATCTCATAAGATCTATTGTTAGTCCTATACAATTGCCTATAAGAGAATTTAGTGTTGGGTTATCATCAAGCCCAGTAGTAGTTGAGATGACTATAAGGAATATAATTGTGTCAATTGATGATAATTAGACAAATAATCTTTTTGCTAAGAAAGTAGGAAGAAAATTATCGTCAGTATGGAATGACTTTACTTTGATTAAATTTAATGATAAAACTGAAAAGGTATAGTGTAATCATTATAAGCGTAAGCTTACAAAAAATAAAGGTGATGCAACTACACAGTATAAGCGATATTTACCTCATTGTGGTAAAATTATGGTGAAGGCTGATGGGAAACTTAATATTTCAATTCAACCACCTATTATTGCAAGTACTACTAAGTCTGTGAGTATTTATAGTGTTGCTAATTAGAGATATGATCATGTTAGAATAAGGGAATTGGTTTCTCATATGATAATGGTGCATTAGTTGCCATTTAAATTCGTTGAATATGAGATGTCCAATATTGTTATGAAAGCTGCTAGTCCACATTATGAAAAGATATCACGGACTATAGTGAAAATTGATTATATAGAAAGCTATGAAATTGGGAATAAAAGATTGAAACATGTGTTAGATACTGTTAGTTGAATTAGTGTGACAACTCATCTATAAAAATTTGATCAAGATATACATTATATGATTTTAACATGTCATTTTGTAGATGCTAAGTGAAAATTGTAAAAAAGAGTGCTTAACTTTGATAGCATGCCCCCATCTCATAGAGCAACAAATATACATGACATCTTATATAAGTGTTTAAAGGATTGGGGCATTGAGAATAAAATTACAACAATAATCGTGGATAATACAATATATAATGCATTGACAGTTAATATGTTGAAAGCAAGTTTAGAGTTCCATAAAAAACTTCTTCTTGGTGGAAGAATATTTCATGTGCATTGTTGTACACATATTTTGAATTTGTTAATTCAAGATGGGATTTCTGAAATCATAAGTTCAATTGATTTGGTTAAAGATAGTGTTAAGTATGTGACCACTTCACAACATCAATTAGTGATGTTCAGCGAGATAGCTCACACAGTTACATTTTCCAAGAAGAAATTGATTTTAGATTTTCACTAGATGGAATGCTACTTATGCAACGTTATCTTCTGCACTAGAGTTCAGGAGATCTTTTTAAGGTTTAATGATAGAGATCATTGTTGTACTGTTTGTCCTAGTGAAAAAGATTGGGTAAAATTAGACAATCTTTGTTCTTTTCTTGAGATGTTTAACCAAGCCATGTAATTGATCTCAGGTTAAATTCTAAACTTTGCATACTTTCCTATTACTACTTAAATACATTTGCTTTATACTAAATTAACTAACTTCAATTTTATAAATGTGGTATTGTTGACCTTACTTTTGTAGTGAGTTCTCAATCCCCTCATCATAGATCTAGGACTCTTATAGACACTAAGAGCTCCTTATTCTTAAGGCACTTCTAGTGATTAGGTGAACACCTAACTTAAGCCTAAAGACTTAAAAGGGTTAGTCATAGGAGTAAGTTATGCCTTAAGAACTTAGGGAGACTTGCCTACCCTATAGCCTAAACCCAATCCATGTTCTCCTTCTCAAACCAAACCCCAAATTCAAATTTAAAATCAAATTTCCAAAATTCACAATCAATCCCATGATCAAATCTAAGCTCAAAATCCTCCTAAGCCTTATGATTGGATTCCATGGACTTGGCCCTAGCCAAATCCAATATAATCTAATTCAATTGATTTTCTCTAAGATCAATTCAATCTCTCAATTATTTATCAAATTCAAATCTAATTTCAACTCTAAATGATTGAAACCCAAAATAAAATCCAAGCTCCAAATACCTCTTAAGCCATGTGATTCACCTTCATAAAGCTTAACCAAAATCCCATTCAAATCAAGTCAAACTCAATTAATTTTCTTGCAAATCAATTATTCCATCAATTATCTTCTTAAATATAAATAAAATCCATATTCAAATGATCAAAACTAAATCAACTTAAACCAAACTAAATCGAGTCAAGCCAAGACCCTTCCTAAGCCATATGGACCTACCTCCATAAGCTTAGTCAAATCTTAACCCAAATCAACCCAAAATCAATTGATTTTCTCATAAATCAATTACATATTCAATCATCTTGACAAATATAAGTGAAACCCACATTTCAATGATAGAAATTAAACCAAACTAAATCAAATTCTCTTATAAGCCCTTTGTACCTACCTTCATGAGCTTAGCCAAATTTGCTTTCAAATTAGTTCAAACTCAAGTAATTTTCTCATAAGTCCATTATATATTCAATTATCTTCCTAAATATAAATGAAATATACATTTAAATGTCTAAAACAAAATCCAAAATCAAATCAACACCCAACCTGAACCCTTTAAGCCAATTCATTGGACTTAGCCAAATCTTATCTAAATCAAGCTAAAATCAATGGATTTCCTCTTGAATCAATCATTCCTTCAATCATCTATCCAAATATAATTAAAATCTATAATCATCAAGCCAAATTAAAATTAACTCAAGTCATGCCCAACTTAGCCCTTTTGATTTGAAAATCTCCAAATGAACCAAGATCCATCATAACCCAAATTGATTGCAGTTGAATTTATATTTCAATCCTAAGCTCATACATAAATTTAACTGGACCTAAATCAAACCAAAACCAAGCCAATTAACCCATTTATGTTCACTTGACCCAAAGTGACCTAAAGAACCCATTTGATTCAAATTCTAATCCAAACTAAATTGGATTGAACCAAGCCCATCAAAACCTCATACCACGACCATTGATCATCCTAAGATGATCAATTGCCTTAAATTGGGTCAAACTAAGTCAATTTAGTCATTTGACCAAGTCAACCCTTTAACCCATGTGAACCCAAACTAGTAAAAACTATCCTACACCAAATCAATTGAAACCATTGATTCAAATAAATGATTGAACATGTCTTGACCATCAATTGAGCCAAACCAAACCCAATTGACCATTTGACCCAAGTTGACACAAATTGACCTAGAAGGCAAAAATGGGTCAAATCATGATCCAACCCAAATTGATTGCAACCAATGGCTCAAGTTCATTCAAAATTGATTATTGAACTTGACCAAACCATAATTGAATCCAATTAACCAACTTAGCCCAAATTGACCTTTAGGGTCAAATTAGCCAAAATCCAAATTAAATCCAAATTGATTCAAAATAAAATCTATAATCATCTTTAATTAACCAATTAAACTTAAACCAACACCTAACCTAATTGAATTTGGTCAATTTGATTAATTTGGTCAACTTGGTCCATTTGACCTATATGAATCCAAATGAGCCAAAATTAAACCTAGGAAAAATTGATTGAAACCACTTGAACCAAAACACTTCAAACCATCATTTGAACCTAACCCAAGCTTTGGTTTGACCCAATTTGATCAATTGGTCAACCTAACTAAACCTAACCCAATTTGACCTATAAGAGTCAAATTGAGCCAAACCCTTTTGAACCAACCCATGTCACTTGGAACCTGACCAAACTCGACCCAAACCCACTTGGGATCAACCCAAAACTAGCCCAAACCCAATGAGATCTCCCTTAGATATGCCACCCCACGTGGGATTTTTCCCAAAACATCAAAGTCCACTTCCCCTTTCCACTTGCCAGCCCTCACACACCCCAAATGGGATTTGACCTAGCCACTTAGCCCAGCCCATGTGGGCTAGGTCTGCCATGGACAAAAGCGAGGTGAGTTAACTCACCTCTCTTACAAATTAAGAACCCAAAGGATCCAAGGAGAGCCATCAGCCCATCCCATGTCTTGAGCCACTACCCATGCCTTCCTCCAACCAAAATGAGCTAAGTGGATGTGATGGAGACAACTCTGACACTTTGGCGATGGCTGGTTAGCCAAAAATGATGAGCTCGATTCGTCCATCCATCACAAGCAATCGAGGGGGTATACCCCCTTAATTCGTACAGGAAACACAACCATTGACATCGTCTGATCTTTCTAAGTGAATTTTGAACTCCTTAGTGAGCTCCCCCAAGTGTTCTCAAAGCTTCCCTCATTGGGATTTTTTCTTCCCGAGTGAAGCCGAAATAGGGCACTCATTTCTCCGTCCAAACTCCACCAATCCTCAACCGAATTCAAATTCCCCTTGCACACGTCATCCCCGTACCTCATCAAAGCTAAATGAATTGTTTCCCGAGCTCTAAATCCATCGGAGGTAAGAGTTCGATCGAAGCTGAGCGTCCAAAGCACGAGAGCTGGCCATCTGAGCAATCCATGTGGAATTGATCTAATTGCTACTCAACAGGGCTTCGTCTAAACCAGACGAAGCTACCTCAAACGTGTGAGCTACTGGTCCTAGCTCCGATGAGGTAATTCCATGTGTGAGCTGATCTTAGCGGTTGGATCCTCCTAGATCCTTGGTGCAATGGTGTGGGTTCCATTTGGAGCCAATCCGAGCTCAGGTGAGCTCAGATCATGCGAACAATGGTGAACGGACGTCGTTCTCCCTCGTTCGCGTGGCGATGGATCATGCACATTCCGTTCCACGTGATCAGAACTGACATCATGATTAGATTCATTAGATCCGATCGATTTAATCATTCATTAACCACGAGTTTAATCATGGTCGTCCGATCTTAGATCGGACGGCATGAAAGTGCATCCCGCCGCCAGCTGACTCAACGTGGATGCGACAACTTAAATAGCCAATCACATGGTGCCACGTGGAAAGCATGTCGTGTCAACACGCCACATGGCACTGACGGGATTAAGGCTTAATTAGGCTTAAATAATCTAGTTTTAAGGTTTAAACTTCAAAATTTTATAATAAATTGTAGAAAATCAAAAAAATGTATATAACTACTCATTTGAAAGATATTATACAGAGGAATACATTAAAAATATCTTTAATTGATTTAAATAGTAATTAAAACTTAATTAGGATTTAATTGAATAATTAATTATCTTATTTACTCCTTAATTAATCAATCGATCAACCTCAAACTTTCTAAGATTATTTAAAGGGATTTATTGGTTAATTAATTAGGAAAATTAATTAATTAAGCTCTAATTACCTTCTTAACTTAATTAAATATTAATTAAACATATGAACAGTAATTAATTAATCAATTGCCTCTTAATCACTTCCTAATAGTGAGGAGCTTATGGAATTATGTTGGGACCTCTTTCCTATTCTCTTTTCCCTGAGTCCTTCTCATTTTATTTAAGAAATACTAATTAAAGATTACTTAACAAATTAATTATTTAATTAGTTAAATTAAGGTTCAATTCACATCAAATCTTGTTTAATTAAATGTGAGGACTCATGGAATTAGGTTTTGACCTCTTTTCCAACCTTTTCCTTATGTCCATTTCATTTGGAGGATAATTAATCAAATTTGGCAAATTAAGTAAGAGAAATTGATTAATTAATCAATGATTTCATTAATTAAATTAAAATTATAATCATATCTGACCTTGATTAATTAATTATGGGTGGACCTTTAAGTGTTTAATAGTCTAAAGAGAGTTAATGAAATTATGATTTACCCATATGTGTGAGAAAATCATAAAAATAATTAATTAAGTTCATTAATCTAATTAACCAATAATTGTGAGCTAATTGCATTAGGCTCTTTCATTTCATAGGACCATTGTTAATTTACTTTTTAATTCATTTGCATATCACGTTAGCTCATTGTGGTGTTTATTTTTAGAATGTATATATGGGGGAACACCACGCAAATCTGAGAGTGTACTTGTTGAGATGATCGGGTATGACATTGAGGAATAGTGTACTATCTCGAAAGATAGAAATCACTACCCTGTAATGGACCTAATCACCAAATAAGGACTCCTAAGGCATGATGGGTCTTCGAATATATCAGATTTTTCCCCACTTTACATGGATGAATAAAGTGGGGTTTATTTAAACTGGGTTATAAAGTTCCCTATGGGGGCAAGCCCCCATAATTAATTACAACTTAAGGAAAGTGAATCCCTTAAGAATACTCTCGATTAAAAGTATGTGATTTTTGTCTCCAAAGATTTCAAAGATATGACTGTCTATAAATTAGTTATATTTAAGCAATCAAAACGGATAGATAAAAAAGGAGAGACTTATTATCGAAGCCAAAAAGACATACGTAAGGAGTGCTCATGATTCTAGGGAACATAGTTAGCACTACAATCTATCCTATGATTAGGCTTTATATATTTGAGTTTAAGGAGAGCTTATATATTTGAGTTAATATTTCATTAGAAGGCTAGGAGTTATAATTCCATAATACAAGATTATGAAAATGCTTAAGAGGTAAGGATTTATGCTTATAGCCCAAAGGGAAATAATGACCATAGATCCTAAATCTAGGGAGCTTTGGCGAGGGCCAAAGTACATCCTAAATCTAAGGCATAAATGGGTATATTGTTCACATCCATAAGAGAGAGTAAACAACCTGACTGCTGGACTTATAATCATCTGAAATGACAGATAGCTAACTCCTCCTATGCTTTAAATCCATGTAGGCTAGTCATATACTTTTGCAAGGTGGTTAGGTTATTATTATTATTTAAAAAAGAAACTAAGTCTTAAACCCACTCCTTAAGAGACTAGAGCATGAGTGATATGAATAATGACTTAATCTAATGCAAATCTTATCATATTTTATTTGATTTTTGACACTTTAATTGACTTAGGGTATATGATTTTATATGCCTAAATGCATGATAAAATTGATTATGGGCTAAATTAAAAAAGAAAGAGGTGTTTTCCATCATAAGCTCTCAAAGGTCAAGCCTTTTCACTATCTGACAAAGATGGAAACCCTCTCTTAGCAAGAGTGAAACTAAATGACATGCATGATATTAAGCATACAACATTCAGCTAAGGGCTAAATATTTTATTATCTTGATCTAGTGCCTAGGCTTTTTATAAGATTATGAGTTGTTTAGAAAATTTAAATATGAGTTGTAGTTGCAGAAAAAATAATTTTTATCCTAAGAGTCTAATTGCATCCAGATTATACAACAATCACCAATCATAAATAAACTATAAAAAGACATGGTTTTTTAATGCACAAGCTAAACAAAAATCAAACAATTTTTATAAAGCCAACGCAAAAGAGTAAGAGGCCGGTGCGGTCGAGTATCGTCGTCCAACTTGAAAAAGAAATGGGTAGCTGAGCTCTACCCTTATACAACCAGGTATATGAAAGAATAATTACAAATTACAAATGATGAGTGTTATAGGGGACCTTTAAGTATTCAAGTCCCCGTACTTCTTATATTTGATTGGCTTCTTTTGATTTGGTGGGCTTCTAGGCATCACATGGAACCCTAGGATTAAACCTTCTGGCCAATGTTCGTTCATAACCCCCATAACACTTATCCTAATCCTTATACAAAATTACATTAAAAGAAGGAAAGTAAATCTAATTATAATTTCAAAATAAGTGTTAGCTAAACACACCATACAACCCAAGCAGTTACATGGATAATTTGGACTTAGCACCCTGCACATGGGTAACCACGTCCACCTGTCTTAGTTTAGATTATGCTTAGGGGTTAAAACTTGCAAAAGAAGTATTTATATTTATTTTAAGTGCTTCTTAAGTGTAATCTCATGCAAAAAATATGATTAGGCTAATCGCAACCTAATATCCAATCTACAAAACATACACCCTGATATCTAGTCTACAACTGCACATGACAAAATAAGCATACATCTAACATAAAGCTAGAAGTAGTGAATTAATATAATGTGTGTGTTATGACTTGTGTGGTATGTCCTAACTAGGTTTTAGAGTTAAGATTTTCTAAGTATGAAGGACATTTAATTATAAAGGGTGGTTTCACTTTAAATGGTTTAACTGATTTGCAAATTTTAATTAATGTTTTCTTTTTTTCATTTGACATACACTTAACAATTAAGTGTTATGAAGAGAAAGAAAGAAAGGATCGCTCTCTTTTATCCCTACCTTAAGTTACATCTAAAGCAAATTAGTTAATTAATTCTCTTTAGTGAATGATTTATTATATATTTTAATTAATTATAAGTTTAGATTCATTTTAAATATACTCATTCAATAAGAAAGGTATCTTAAGATTAGTTGGAATGAATTATTATCATATAACACATATTTATTTACTTCTTTCCATCATAAAGCCTAAGCATAGCTATACATACAATTTATATCTTAACATACTTAAATGATGAATGTGAGTAAATATATTTGGACTTAATATTTCATTTAATTGAATGATTTTGTCATATTAATTTTAAGCTATATCTAAATTATTATGCAAAAGCACAAGGAAAGAACCTTAAATAACATGACTAATCAACTCAACCAATTAAACAAAGTATGAATGCATGCCTTTTTAATAAAAAGGGAGGTTTTTATTCATTAGCTAAGTACACATTCACATGTATAAAAGTTTTAAGCAAGTACATCACCATTGTTCTGTACTAAGGGAGCGAGGTAGGAACCTTCTTAGGGCTACTTAAAGCCGTGCATCCTTGGGATGTCCAGACTAATATACCTGCTATCCTTAGATACATATGGATGTATAAACAACTATAAGAGTAAAAAGTCATGCAAAAAAATTGTATTTTGATTTGATTGATTTATTTTGTATAAATGAATTAAAGCTCTATCTAAATTATGATGTCCAAATGCATAAGAATGAAATCAAGCAGGTACGTCACCATTGTTTCACACCAAGGGAACAAGGTAGGAACCTCCTTAGGGCTACTTAAAGCAGTGTGTTCCTGGGATGTCTAGACTAATATACCCGCTAACACTCTTACTTATATAAATCAACACATGAATATAAGGAAGAGACTTTATTTCATACAGTAAATTTATATTCACTTGCATTTACTATGTATATATAACTAAAGTTACAATATATATGTATATTCATTCATTAATAAACTTTTGAAAATATATTTGAGATTTAATAGTGATATTAGCCACACATATTTTTAATTAAACCAACACATGCAAATTAACATAAACGAAGTCATTTTTTATTTGATTAATTTAAAAGAGATGGATGCATGAATCATATGGAATACAACATTTAACATGATTGAAAAGAAATAAAAGAGCATGAGTATATAATCTCATTCAAATCAATTAACTCCCAAAGACAATCAAACTAAATAAGATTATTTAAAATAAACCAAAGTTCTTTAATGTCATTTCATTTTCATGTTTGATTTGATTTAAGAATTGTGAGAAAGGTTTGCTAATCCTAATCCCATTCCCCATGTGTGAGTTAATTTAGTTTAATGAAAGGGAATTAGGTTAATTTTATGGTTTAATTAGGTTAGGATATGGATTAAGTCAATTAATTAACCCTTACCTATGTCACATTAAGTTAATTAACTAATTAATAATGAGCCAATATGATATGCAAGCACATGAAAAGTAAATTAGCAATGCTCCTAAGAAATGATAGAGGCCTAATGCAATTGGCTCATGATTAATACTTAATTAGACTTAAGAGATTTAATTAATTACTTTTATGATTTTCTTATACATGGAAGCTAACCATAATTTCATTAAATTCTTTTAGACTATTAAACATCTAAAGGGCTAGCCAAAATTGATTAAAGGTAATTAGATGTGAATTGAAGCTTAGATTGAGTTAATCCATTTGGTTAAGCATTAAGCATGTTCAATTAAAGAAATGAAATTAACTTAAGGAAAGGGATCAAGAAAGAGGCCTTAACCTCAATCCCTAAGTCCTATATTTGATCACTTGATTTTACCTAATTAATTAATTAAGAAATTAATTACTTCATTAATCATTAATTAATTTGGTTCCAAAAAGTAAAGAAAACTTAGGAAATGAATTAGGAAAAATATCCCAATCACATTCCCTAAGCTCTCTTATTGTTCAATAGAGGTAATTAGGCTTAAATAATTAATTACATCACTAATTAAATTAAGAAAATTATTAAAACCTAATCAATTAATTTTCCCAATTAGGCAACCAATAAAATCCTAGAAAAATAAGAGAGATAGAAGTCATCCCCCTAAACATCCAGAGAAAATTGGAGATTAATTGAGTGATTAATTAAGGAGTAATTGAGCTAAATAAATTTTTAATTGAACCTTAATTAAGCCAAAATTACTATTCAAATTTATTTAATAATATTTTTTTTTCTAGATTCTACTTTGAAATACCCTTAAAATGAGCCATAATTTATATTTTTTAGATTTTTCTATAATTTATTATGAATTTTAGAAGTTTCAGACTAAAAAAATGGATTAATTAACCTAATTAAAGTCCTAATACCGTCAGGCCATGTGGCAATTGACGTGGTGCGCTTTCCACATGGCACGATGGGATTGGCTATTTAAGTTGTCACATCATCACGCTGACTTAAATGGCAGTGAACACGCTCTCCCGTGGACCATCCGATCCAAGATCGGATGACTATGACCCAATCCATAGTTTATAGGAGAAATTAGAGTGGATTTAACGTGATTAGATCATGACCGCCCATTCCAATCACATGGAACAGACAGTCCGTGATCCGTCTCATTCGTGAATGGTGAAAAATAGATGTCATCCATCTTTTCCCATTCTATTTGAGCTCACTAGAGCTCAGATTGTCTCTAAATTGATCTCATACCTTTGAGAAAGGGAGACGCACACATCCAACGGCTAGGATCCACTGAAAATCACATTTGCTTCAAAAAGGACCAACTTATTTTTTCTAGGTAGCTTAGTTTTGCAAAATTACCTCACCATAGCTAATGTCCGTGGTGGGATCGACGGAGATAACTTTATCTAGTAGAGACGGAGCCCTGTTGAGAAGATTCGGGTTTGATTTGGTGTAGAACGCTTGGTCGACCAACCCACGTGCCTTGGACACTCATCCTTGATCGAACTCCAGTCTCTGGTGGTCGGGAAGGCTCGGGGATGATTTGGTTGCCTTCAATGACACACGAGGATGGTCTGTGCAAGAAGAATTTGGATTTGGTTGTGAAATAGGAGAGTATTGATCGGAAAGGACCTCCCCTATCTCAGTTTCACATGGGAGAGGAAAATTCCAATTTGGGAGAGCTCAGGAAGGCTTGGAATCACTCTAAGGGGTTTTGAAATTTCTTTGGGAACTCAGAGAATGTCGAATGTCATGTTTTCCGTTCGAATTGGGGGAGTATACCCCAAGATTGTATGTGATGGATGGATGAGATCACTTCTAGAAATTTGGCTGATTCACCACTGTCTATCCACTAGAGTCAACACCATTTGTGCCACGTGGCTTTCCATGAGTGGTTTAAGACATGTCAGGCTGCTCAAGGGAGGATTTGGGCAGATGGTGGGTGATTGCCTCCTCCTTGTGCCCATGGTGTGTTCGGCCATGAGAGGGGGGAAGGGAGAGATTACCTTTGGTCCATGGCCAATCCTAAGGTGTTTAGGTTGGGCTAGGAAGGCTTAGGCTTGCTTCATTTGGCAAGTGGAGAGCTTCCATGGGAAGGACCAAGTGGACTTTGCCACATATGGAAAGAATCTTATGCAAAAGGGCTTGTCCATTGGGCAATCCCCTTGAGTTAGGTTCTAAGTGGATTTAGGCTGGTTTGGGAGTGATTAATGGCTGATGTGGATTGGGTTTGATTAGCTTTTAGGGTCCCATAAGGTGGTTGTGGTAAAATTTTTATATATTCCTACCTTCATCTATTCCCTTTTTTTTTGAAAAGGAGGATAAATGAAAATAGAATATATAAAATATGCCTTGTTTGGAATGCCACATAGATCCGCAAATGTTCTTATTAAGGTGATCGGGTATGATATTGAGGAGAGGTGTACTATCTCGAGAGATAGAAGTCACCATCCTACAATGGACCCAATCACCCGAATAAGGACTCCTAAGGATAATGGGTCTGCATATGTACTGAAGATTCTTCCCCTACTTTATATGAAAAGTAAAACATGATTTATTTTAAACCAGGTTCGTTAAGTTCCCTACAAGGGCCAGTCCCCATAGTTAATTACATCCCAAGGAAGGGGATTCCTTAGAAATACTCTTGATTAAGGTAAATGATCATTTTCTCTAAAGATTTCAATAGGGTAAGACTATCAATCAATTAGTTCATTTTTGAAGATCAAATAGGATTGATCAAAGAGAGAGTTATTATCAAAGCCAAATGAAGATAAGTAGGGGATGCTCACGATGCTAGAAACCTAGCGAGCATCTCAAACTATCCTATGGTTGGGCTTTACATTTTTGAAATTGATTTAATTTGTTTGAGTTGAATTTTTTTAGAAATTTAGGGCTTATGATTCCACAACACAAGATTATGGAAATGCCTAAGAGGTGAGGATTTATGCTTATGGCCTATAAAAGGGAGAAGCAACCTCAGAACTTAAATCTAGGGAGCTTTGGCGAGGGCCAAAAGTACAACCTAAATCTAAGGTGAAAATGGGTATTTGGTTTGCCTCCACAAGAGAGGACAAATCACTCGACTACTTGGACTTATAACCACCTGGGGGTGGCTACTAGCTAACTCTTCCTACAATTTTAAATTCATGTAGGCAAGCCTTATGCTTTATGCAAGATAGCTAGGATGTTATTTATTTAGAAAGAAACTAAGCCCTTAAACTCACTCCCTAAGTGACTCGATCATGTACAGGCATGAGTAATGAACTAAATCTAATGCAAATCATATTACATTTTGTTTTCATTTTTGGACAATCATTTTTTGACTCAGGCTAATAGGATTCATATGCCTAATGCATGAGAAATAATGTTATTGGCCAAAATAAGCGAGAAAGGAGGAGGTGTGTTTTCACCATGACTTTCAAAGGTCAAGCTAAGTTTCTTTGGCAAAGGTGGACACTCTAGTAAAGAGTGAAACAAGATGCTTTTGTGTATGATGTTATAAAAGAATTACTCATTCAACTAAGAGGTTGCTAATTCTTTTATCTTGATTTTTAGCCTAAGCTTTATGTGAGGTTTTGAGTTCTTTATTTTAATTTTGAATTGTTAAATTTGGTAGAAGATATATATTTCTCTAAGAGCCTAATCGTCATCCAAGTCATACATCAAGCAAGGGAGAAACTAGGAAAAGGATGCTAGCTTAATACATAAGCTAAACAAAATATTACACATTTTATAAAGCTAATGCAAAAGAATAAAAGGTCATTTGTTGTCGGGCACCACCGCATAAACCTGAAGATAAATTGGGTAGTCGAGCTCTACCCTTATACAACTCAGATTATAAAAGAATTAAACACAATTAAGCAATGAATTCATTATTATGGGGGTCTTCAAGCTTCATTTCTTCATTCTTCTTTTCTTCCTTCTTCTTTGGTTCCTTCTATTAGATGGTTGGAAGGTGGATGCTCTAAAGGCTTCACATGGTACATACAATAAGATCTTATGATCAATACTCATCCTAATCCCCAAACAATCATTCCAAAATCTTAATTGCAAAAATTACATGAAAAGGAAAAAATGGAAATCTAACTAACACTTGTAAAATAGAGATTAGTTAAAACAAACCATACAAATATCAAGCATGTATATTGGACTTAACACCTCACATATGGGTGACTAAGTCAACCTGGCCTATTGGATTATGCTTAGGGGTATAAGCACATGCACAACAAAAGCATTTATATTTGTATTTATTAAAACACCCCTTAAGCACAATCCCCTATAGAAGACAATGGTTAAACTAAATCATCCTACCATTCAGTCTACACACATACATCCTAACATCCAGTCTAAAATATTACATCATAAAATAAAAGTAAACATCAAACCTTGCACTGTCCTAACCTAAAGCTAGAAGTGGTGACTTAGCCTAATGTGTGAGCTTTCAAAGTTTGTGTGGTATGCTTAGCTATGGCTTTAAGTTAGAATTTTCTAAGTGTGAATAATGTTCAACTTAGAGGAGGGTTCCATTTAAGTTGTTTAGATATTTTGGGTTGATTTTATTTTGTGTTTTGATTAGGTTCAAGTGAATCCTACAATTAGTTACTAAGTTGTAAAGAAAGGGAAAGAGAAGAAAACTTCTCTTTCCTTCCCTACCTTAAGTAATTTTTAAAGTAGATTCATGTTTTAGTTTTGTTTAGTGAATGTTTTATTATGTGTTCTAATTAATCCTAAGTTTAGATGAACTCTAAACAAACCTATTCAAAAGAAAGGTATTTTAAGATTAAGTAAAGTGAATTAAATTCACAAAACACACATCACTTGATTTTTTTCCAACATGTATAACATGCATATGAATGAATCCTAAGCATATCTATACATACAAATGGAAATGTTTAGCACACTTTTTGATGAATACTAAGTGAGTTACTTAAGAAAATTTGAATGCATATGATGCATGATTTTCATTAAGTAGAAAAGGGTTTTCTTATCCAATTTTCACATGCACACATGAATGTATGAAAGGAATAAGTGAGTACAATGCCATTATTAGCACTAGGGGTGTAAGGTACAATACCTACTTAGGGATACTTAAAGCCTCACAACCCAAGGGGTGTCCAAACTAATATACCACTTTCCTTAAATACAAGCATATGTATAAAAGAAATGAATGGAAAAGAAAGGATGCAAAAAGTTTGTATTTGTATTTTAGATTTACTTATGCAATTTATATGTGTGAATATGATGATCCTTATTAGGTTATAACATGGACAGGGTTAAGAATATATTTAAGCAAATGTTATGTTCTTTTAAAAGAACTATACTCTTTGCAAATCTTATTCAAATCCATGTTAAGAGGAAAAGAAGGAAGCAAACATAAGACACATTTTTATATTCACATGAAAACTTATAAATAAACAATAAGTAGCATACTTTCAGTTTTGGTAATTGATTCATATATTTTAAAAATAATTTGAAATTTAATAGTGATAATAGCCATTCATATTTCTATTTTAGCCAAAACATGCAATTTGACATAAAGAAGGCATTTCATTTTAATTTTGATTTTAGAAAAACATGAATGCATAAAATCCATATGACATACAAATTTAGCATGCTAGGAAAGAAATGAAGTGATCAAAGCAATTAAACACATTCACCCTAATTAATTCCTAAAGACAATCTTATGAAATAAGAAAGCTTTAAGTAAATCAAATTATTTTTAAAGAGGATTTGATTTTATTTTGAGTTTGATTTAATTTAAAAGGTGTGAGATTAGTTTGATATTCCCCATTCCCACATATGTTTGATATTTAAGTTCAATTTTTAAATAATTAGATGATTTTTTATATGTTACTTAGGTTAAGATATGAATTAAGCATGTTAATTACCCCTTACCTATACCACCTTAGCATAGTTAATCAAATAATTATGAGCCAATGAGATGACATAAAATCTCACAAGGAACTTAAATTTGCAATGCACCTAAGATGAAAAGGGCCTAACGCAATTTGGCTCATGCTTAATGATTAATTAAACTAAGGGGTTTTAACTTAAGTAATTTCATAACCTCCCCTCACACATGTGAGTTGAGTTTTGATTTCCTTAATGTACTTAGGCTCTTGAACACTTAAGCAACTACCCAAGGTAGATTAATTAAGTTCTGGAAAGTTTTATGATTTTATGAAATTAATTAAGGGGGTAATTTGTGAATTAACCCTTAATTAAGGATGGATTAAGGAAGAAAAAAGAGGTTTAGGGAATATCTATGGGAAAGTATCCCAAAATTATTTCTTAATCCTCATACTCACTCAATCAAAACTTAATTGACTCAATCAGAGAGTTAAATCATTAATTATGCCCTTAATTAAGCTTAATTACATTAAGAGAGCGATTAAGGAATGAACTAGTAATTCCCTTAATTAAGCCATCAATAAATCCCAAGAAAATTAGGGGAGGTAGGGGTCATCCCTTTAATTAAGAAAAAAAGTTTGGGATTAATCAATGGAGTAATTAAAGGGTAATTAACAAAATAATATTCCCAATAAAACCCAAATTTAGAGCAGAATATTATTCAGAATCCATTGAAATCAATTTTAAAATATTATATATTCAATTATCTATCAAATGCAATTTATTTCATATTTTTTTGATTTTTCTATACTTATATATGAATTTTGGAAGATTTGGTGATTAATTAGAAATTAAATAATCCCTAATTATATTATTAATCCCGTTGGCGCCACGTGTGCCGCTAATGCGGCATGCGCTTTCCATGTGGTGCGATGAGATTGGATACTTTCATCATTGTGTTTGCGTGGCGGCGCTTATCTTTCTCAGCTTGATCAAGGATCAAGCGGTTGAGATTAAAACTGGATCGGAAAATGTGGGAGGCTTGTTTAATCAGCCATCCATCCAAAATGCGTGGATGGCGAGATTCATCCCGCCACTCTGTGTAAGATGGACCATCCATCTCGATCATGATCTGAGCTCGATTGAGCTTGGATTGGAATGAAAATTAACCCACACCATCTATGCATGAGTACAAGCACACCTAATAGCTAGATCAACATATGATTGGAATCGACTTCACAAAGGACAAACATACATTGAACTTAAGCTCAAGAAAATGGCATACCTCGCTGGAGGTGATCGCCGGTGCTCAAATCCCTTGGAGAAGCTTTGTTTGGTTGAGATGAAGCTTTATTGAAAGTTTGAGGTCTTGAGATTGGGTGGTTGCTTCTAGAGACCAGCTCCCCTTTGCCTTGAGCTCGGTCTTGATCAAGGTGACTCCTCCTTGGCCTTAGGAACTTGGGAAAGAGCTTAGGTGGATTTGATTTGGTCCTCTGATGAAGCTCAGAGGAGGAGTTGGCTTGATTTGAGGTATGGAGTAAGTTGGCTCTTCAATGGAGGTCCCCTATTTTCAAGCTCTGAAAATTGAGAATGGAGATTTCAAACCCTCTCTAGGAAGCTTGGGAAGTCTCTCTAAGGCTTGCTCTGAGTTCCTATGCTTTAATTGATTTAGGGAGAGTGAAGATTCAAATGAATTAGGGGGAGTATATCTCCCCCTTTGGTAATCGAATGGCTGAACAAGAGCTTGCCATTTTTGATCAATTGCCTTGATTTAGTGGATTTGTTAGGTTGTTTAGGATGTCCTTGAATTCAGTTTTGTCCAAGGAGTGGAATGGTGAACTCCCCATGTGCTCAAAATAAGTGGAGGTATGATTCCTGTATGGCCATTTCAAGGCATGTGGTTAGTTTTGCCATTGGGCTAAGTTAGACTGATCCAAACCCATTGGGTTGGGTGCACCACACTTCCTAGTGCTCACTTGATCCACTAAGAGGGTGTCAAGTGGTTATGAAGAGGATTTAGCCAAATTCCAAGTGGAATTGACCAAAATTTACCCTATGGCCTAGGGGTAAAATGGTAATTTGACCTTGATTTCAGTTTAGGCATATTTGATATGATGAGAAAATAGGTTTGGCCAAGTTTCATTGAATTTGGATTTAGTTTGATGTGATTTGGCTCATGTTGACCCATTTAGGTTAAAATGGGTCAACTTGGGTCAAGTTGACCAATTGGTCAAATTGGGTCAAACCAAGGGTTTGGTCAAGTTCATATGACCATTTGAAATGTTTTGGTGGCTTTAGTTTGATTCAATTTGGTTTATATTTGGTTTTGGTTCAAATGAGTTCATTTAGGTCAAATGGGTCAAGTTGACCAAATTGACCCATTTGACCTATTTGGGTTAGGTTAAGGGTTGGTTCATATTTGGTTGGTCATATGGAATGGATTAGTATCTTTATCTCCAATCCATTTTGGCTAAGTTTGAATTTGGCTCAATATGACCCTTTAGGTTAAGTTGGGTTCATGGTCAATTAAGCTATGTTAGGTCTAGTTTGCCAATTGGGGCTTTGGTCAAGTTCGACAATCACTTTGGAATGAACTTGACCCATTGGTTTCAATCAATTTAGCTTAGATCAAGTTTTTAACACATTTTGACTTTTTAGGTCAAGTTGGGTCAAGTTGGGTCAAGTGGCCAATTGGGCTAGGTTAGGCTCAAATGTTGACTTGATAAAGTTCAAACATTGATCATGAATAAACTTAGATCAATGATTTTAATCAATTTGGCCTATGGTGGATTTTGGCTATCTTAGGTTTCATTTTGGCCAAGTGTTGACTTGGTTTGACCCAATTTGATTGATTGATCATCTCATGATTATTGTCGATCATGATGAGAGGCATAGATAGGCTTAGTTCAATCCAATTTGGATATGATTAAAATTTGGCTCATAAGGGTACTTTAGGTCACTTTCGGTCAAGTGAGCTTAAGTATGTCAAATGGCTTGGTCAAAACTTGATTTGAGTTTGATTGAACTCACATATGCACTTATGATTAAAATATAAATCCATTTGCAAGTGGTTTGAAGTCAAATGGGTTTTGATTCATTTGATAATTTTAAGTTCAAAGGGTGAACATGAGTTTGAGTTGGGCTTGATTTTTGAATTGAGTTTTGATTTGGTGATTGAAGTTTATGTTTATATTTGGATTCATGATTGAAGGATTGATTGAATCATAAAGAAAAATCAATAGTTTGGCTTGATTTGAAATTGATTTGGCTAAGTTCAAGAGTTTGACTTGAAAGGCTTAGGTTGAATTTTGAATGAATTTGAGTTTGAGTTTTGGATTTGGTTTTGGTTATTTGAATTTACATTTCATTTATATATGTAAATATAAATGAAAATATAAATGGGTTATGTGAAAATTTCAAGGATTTGAAATGATTTGATGACTTAAAGCTAAAACAAGAGAAGGACTTAGGAAAGATTTGAAATTTTGGATTTGAATTTTAAATTTAATTTGATTGATTTGAATTCATATTTCATTTATATATGTGAATATAAATGAGAATATAAATGAGTTGCGAGAAAATTTCATGAATTTAAAGTGACTTGAAGTTGATTTGAGCTAAGTCCTTAAGAGGAATTCAAAGAACTTAGGAGAGATTTTAAACTTAGAATTTCAATCATGGGTTTCAATCATGGATTTCAATCATTTGATATTGATTTGAGTTTGGAGAAAATCAATTAGGCTAGAATTGATATAAGTTTGATGTTGATTTGATTTAGAGTTTGACTTGAAGGAAGGAAGTGAGGAATGACTCAAGCTAAGGGTAGGAAAATTTTCCTAACACCCCTAAGGCATGACCTATTCCTATGGCTAACTCTTCTAAATCTCTAGGGCTAGGTTGAGTGTCCACCTAATCACTAGAAGTGTCTTAAGGCTAAAGAACTCTTAAAGTCTAAGAGAATCCTATGTTTAAGATGGAGGGGTTGAGAGCTCATCCTAAAAATGAGGTCAACAGTGGCTTTGTGTGGTTTGGCTCAATTTGTTCATATGGGTTCAATTGGGTCCATATTGGGCTGGGTGAACCAATTGGTCAAATTGGGTCAAACCAAGGCTTGGGTTAGGTTCAAATGATGATTTAGAATATTTTGGTGTGAACAATTTGGCTTGGTATCGCCTAGGCTTAAGTTTGACTCATTTGGATTTAAATGGGTCAAGTTGACTAATTTAACCAAATTGGGTTGAGTTAGGCGTTGATTCAAGTTCAATTGGTTGATTGAGAATGATTGTAGGTTTTGGTTTGATTTAGTATGGGTTTAATTTGAATTTTGGCCAATTTGACCTTAAAAGGTCAATTTGGGCTAGGGGTTAAGTTGACCAAGTGGTCAAATTGGGCCCAATCATGACTTAGTCAAGTTCAATAAGTGATTTGGAATGAACTTAAGCCATTGGTTGTAATCAATTTAGATGAAATTATGATTTGACCCATTTTGGCTTTTTAGGTCAATTTGGGTCAACTTAGGTAAAATGGCCAATTGGACTTGGTTTGGCTCAATTGATGGTTTGGTCATATTCAATCATTGATCATGAGTGGGTTTAAGTCAATGGTTTCAATCAATTTGGCATATGGTGGGTTATTGGCTAGTTTAGGTTTCATTTGGGCTAAAGGTTGATTTAGTCAAAGGACCAAGTTGACATAGTTTGACCCAATTCAAAGAAATTGATCCTTCTAGGATGATTGTTGGTTATGTCATAAGGTTTAGATGGGCTTGGTTCAATCCAATTTGAGTTGGATTGAAACTTGGCTCAAAAAGGTCTTTTAGGTCATTTTAGGTCATGTGAGCCCAAATATGTCATATGGATTGATCTTGGCTTGATTCAAGTCTAGTTGAATTGATATATGGGTTTGAGATGAAAATATAAATCCAATTGCAAGTGGTTTGGAGCTATATAGATTTTGGTTCACATTATAATTTCAAGTCAAAAGGGGTCAACATGGGCGTGACTTGGGTTGGCTTTGGTTTGGTTTGATAATTGTGGTTTGTGTTTATATTTGGGTAAGTGATTGAAGGAATGATTAATTCATGAGGAAATCTATGGATTCTGAATTGATTAGGATGTCATTTAGCCAAGTTCAAGAAATTGGCTAAAAAGACTAAAATTGAGAATTTGATTTGATTTGGGTTTGGTCTTTGTCATTTGGATATATACTTCATCTATATTTGTGAGTATAAATGAAGATATAAATGGTTCATGAGAAAAATACTTGAGTTTGGAGTAATTTGGGAGTAAATTTGACCAAGTCTAGGGATGTTGGTCAAAAGGGCTTAAGTAAGGATTTGATTTGGTTTGATTTAATAATGGTCATTAGAGGGTGGGTTTCATTTATATTTGTGAATATAAATTAAGGAATGGTTGATTTATAAAAAAATCAATTGAGTTTGGGTTGATTTGAATTGAGATTTGATTAAGCTCATGGAGGTGGGTCCATATGGCTTAAGAAAGGTCTTGATTTGGTTTTCTTTAGTTTGATTTGATTTGAATGGTTTGAGCTTGTATTTCTTTTATATTTGTGAATATAAATGAAGGAATGATTGATTTATAAAGAAATCAACCAAGTTTGGGTTGGTTTGAAGGAGTTTTGGCTAAGCATATGAAGGTGGTTCAAATGGCTTAGAAAGAGATTTTAGTATTTGAATTTGATTATGGGTTCCAATCATTTGATTTGGAATTTGGGTTTGGAATTTGGATTTGAATTTGAGGTTTTGGTTTGGAAGAAGGAAGTAAGGATTGGGTTTAAGTCTATAGGGTAGGTAAGTCTTCCTAAATCCCTAAGGCATGACCTATTCCTATGACTAACTCTTCTAAGTCTCTAGGATTAGGTTAATTGTTCACCTAATCACTAGAAGTATCTTAAGACTAAGGAGCACTTAGTGTCTACAAGAGTCTTAGATCTGTGACGAGGAAGTTGAGAACTCACTCCAAAAGTGAGGTCAACAAAAGGGCGCCCAATAGGTGTGGTGTAGCTGACAAGGCACACTGCATGTATTGGTGTTGACCTAGATGATCAACAACATCCAAAGGATCACAAGCACTAATAGAAATGATCTACCCCTAAACCTGAGAGTAGACAGAATCAAGATCTTAGTGCAATGTAACTCAACTTATGCCAAGGACATAAGAGAGGAAGAAAGGATCCACTGGGGGATCATGCACGTGAATCTTCCACTAGGAAAGTAGTTTCAAGTTATCCACTAGGGATAAGAGGTTTGAATTTGATTGAAAATGTGACTTAGGGAGAGTAGAACCGCTGGGGATTTAGGATGCATAATCTATCGAGGATGGTCACATGAACCTTCCACTAGGGAAGCAGGTTTTGGTTAAGATTTAAGGCTCCACTAGGGATAAGAATTTGATGATATTTCTTTTGAGGGTGCACCCACTAGGGAATGCAAGTTTGAATTGGATTTAATTGACTCCACTGGGGTGGTTGGGATGATTTATGTCTTGGGGAGTTGATTGTTTGTTTGTTTAATTTTTTGAGATGGACCCTATCGGTTTGTGATGGACCGCACTGAGAAGGGGCTATGTAGTCCTTGGCCTATCTCAGATTTACGAATCCAAAGGGGTAGTCCACTAGTCACATGGTAGGACTATCCGACCTAAGGGGTTTCCTTTCAGTGTACAATGATTGTGCTAGGGAGAAAGCGTAGTAGACTTACATCTCCAAAAGTAAGGGACAACCACTTAGATGCAACAAATCGAACCCGACCTAGGGCAACTACTGAATGAACGCCACTGGGGGACTTATATCAGCACAAAAGTAGTCAGGATAATGTCATTTGATTGAATTGCATTTATTTTAATTTGATGAATCTCGTCTGTGTGCAATGGATACACTAAGAAGGGATTAATATCAGCCTAGACTTATCTTAGATTTACAAATCCAAAGGGATAGTCTATTGGCCATGTGGTAAAGCTAACCAACCTCAGGGGTGCCTTTCGGTGTGCAATGGTAAAATTAGGAAGAAGGCTTGTAGACTTACATCCTCCTAAATAAGAAACCATTAGGGCAATCGGTTACTTGCGCAATAAATCAAACCTGACCTAAGGTTTTCCGTCGGTGTGCAACCATCGTGCTAGAGAGAATGCGTAATAGACTCACATCTTCCAAAGCAAGGATGATCGCCAGGGGTACCTTTTGGTGGCATAACAAGTTGATCTCGACCTAAGGGAGACTACTGAGAGAGTGTCGACCCGGGGACTTATCTCAACTCAAAGTAATCAGACGATTCCTATAGGGAGTTTTGCTCACACTTCCCTGAAGATATGATGCCTGCTTGGGAAAGGGGCCACTGGGGGCTTGAGTTCCTAATCCACAAGTAAAGATATATTTTATTTTATGTTATCGTGGCTGTTGGTGTGCGAAGGACCACATTGAGAAGAAGCTTATATCAGCCTAGTCCTATCTCAGACTTACTGGACCAAGGGAGAATTCGCGTATTCGTTAAACAAAATCTCCGACCATAGGGGTGGCTACTAGGAAAGGGGGACAGTCCAATCCAAGAGTAACTTGGGTGGCATCTAAAATGGGGTCGCTAAGGATGTGATCCAAATAGAGTGTCCATAGGAGAGGTGCCACTAGGGGCGTTATCCTGAACCTTGAAGAAAATAATGCCTATAGGTATTTGGTGGCCAACTCAAGGAGAAAGTGCGGAGACTCACATCTACCAAGAGTGGTGTATTCACCTGGTGGGTCACTGTCAGCATAGCGAACACCAACCAACCTAAGGTGCCTATCAGTTTACAAAAATCAGTCTAAAAAGAAGGCATGTAGGCTTACATCTCCCTAAAGTGGATCTGATTGTTGGGATAGTCTATCTTCAGCTCGATAGGGGCTATCTGACCTAGGGCTGCCCATCGGTGTGCAACGACTGTACTTGGGAAGAAGGTGTAGTGACTTACATCTTCTAAAGTAGGAATCAACCACTGGGGTGACCCATTGACAGCATAATAGATCAACCCGACCTAAGGGCGGCTACCAAGTAGGGAGTCACAAAGATGGACTGGAGCCAGACTTGAAGTAGCTAAGAGGAAAGGAGCCGCTGAGGGACTAGCTCTAATATTCTACTCGACCAAGTCAGTGCATGATAGCTAGTTTAAGAAAAAAGCGTGTAGACTTACATCCTATTAAATAAAGTCAACATGGGGTAGCTTAATGGTTGCACAGTAAGCCCTACCAAATTGACAAGGCGCTCGTCAATTTATAATGGTAAAGTTGGCAAGAAAGCATGTAGACTTACATCTGCCATACAAGTAACTACTGGGGAGACACACTAGCAAGGTAGCATGTCAGCCCAACCTAAAGTAATTAATGAGTGAGTGCAGCAGGGGCATTATCCCACATCAAAATAGCCCATGATAAAGATATGTGTTTTCGTCTGTGTTATGAAAGAAGGAATAGGATGCCTGTGGTGTCTATTTTTGATTCTTTATTTTAGGGTTTCATTGCAGGGGGGGGGGAACCACACAAATTTGAGGGTGTACTTATTGAGGTGATCGAGTATGACATTGAGGAATAGTAAACTATCTCAAGAGATAGAGACCCTACCCTACAATGGACCTAATCACCTAATAATGACTCCTAAGGCATGATGGGTCTTCAAATATTCTAGAGATTTTTCTCATACTTTACATGGATGAATAAAGTAGGATTTATTTAAACTGGGTCATAAAGTTCCTTATAGGGCAAGCCCCCATAGTTAATTACATCTTAAGGAAAATGAATCTCTTAAGAATACTCTTGATTAAAGTAGGAAATTGTTGTCTCTAATGAAATCAAAGATAGGACTATTAATAAATTGGTTATATTTAGAAAATCAAATGGGATAGATCGAAAGGAGAGATTTATTATCGAAGTCAAAAAGTGATAAGTAGGGGATACTAATGATACTAGGAAGCCTAGTGAGCGTCCCAAACTATCATATGATTGGGCTTTATATTTTTAAAATAGAAGATAGTTTATATGTTGAATTAGCATTTCATTAGAAATCTAGGACTTATGATTCCACTATACAAGATTGTGGAAATACCTAAGAGGTGAGGATTTATACTAGTAGTCCCCATAGGAAAACAATAACCTCGGATCCTAAATCTTGGGAGCTTTGGCAAGGGCCAAAGCGACTTCAATCTAAGGCAAAAATGGGTATATTATTTACCTCCACCAAAGAGAGTAAACCACCCCACTGCTGGACTGATTATCGCTTGAAGTAGCAGCCAGCTAACTCCTTCTACGCTTTAAATTCATGTAGATAAGTCTTATGCTTTGCAAGATGGCTAGGCTGTTATTACTTAGAAAATAAACTAAGTCCTTAAACCCACTCTCTAAGAGACTAGAGCATGAGGCGTATGAATAATGACTTAATTTTTTACAAAATCTAACAACTTTTATTTGATTTTGGACTCTTTATTTTGACACAAGCTATAGGATTTTATATACCTAAATGCATGAGAAGTTGATTATGAGCCAAATCAAAAGAGAAAGAGGTGTCTTTCCATCAAAGGCTCTCAAAGGTTAAGCCCTTATTATCTAGAAAAGATGGAAGCCCTCTCTTAATAAGAGTGAAATAATATGATATGCATGATATTAGACATACAACATCCATGTAAGGGATTGCTAAATCTTTTATTTTCTTGATTTAATGCTTAGTCTTTATGTGAGGTTATGAGTTATTTTAGAAAATTTTCTTATGAGTTGTTAGTTTGGGTAAAAAATTAATTTTTATCCTAGGAGTCTAATCCCATACAGGCCATACAATAATCATCAATCATAAATAAACTATGAAAAGGCATGCTTTTTTTAGTGCACAAGCTAAACAAAATATCAACCAATTTTATAAAGCTATCGCAAAAGAATAAGAGGCCGGTGCTGTCGGGTACCGCCATACAACTCAAAAATGAATATGGATAGCCGAGCTCTACTCTTATACAATCCTAATTACAAAAGAATAATTACAATTACAAATGATAAATGTTATGGGGATCTTCATTTTTCATTCTTCTTTCTTAATTTTGTTCTTTCTTTTTTCTTCATTCTTCATTTCTTCCTTTCTTCCTTTCTTTCTTCCCTTTGACTTGATTTGGATGTGCTTGCTCCAAAGACATCACATTGTTCATAAGATCTGGTCTTGTAACCAATGCTCATCCCAATCCCCCATAACACTTATCCTAGTTGCAAAATCACATCAAAAGAAGGAAAGTAAATCTATCTACACCTGCAAGATAAATATTAGCTAAACACACCATACAACCCAAGCAGTTATATGAATAATTTGGACTTAGCACCCCACACATGGGTAACTAAAGCCACTTGTCCAAACTTGGATTATGCTTAGGGGCATAAGCAACCTGCACAGCAAGAGTATTTATATTTTATTATAGCGGCCTCTTAAGCACAACCTCTGCAGAAAATATGATTAAGCTAATCATGGCCTAATATACAGCCTATGAGGCATACACCCTAACATCCAATCTACAATAATACATCATAAAACAAGAATATATCAAACCATACACTACCCTAACATACAACTAGAAGTGGTGGCTTAATCTAATATGTGTGTGTTAAGGCTTGTGTGGTATGTCCTAACTAGGATTTAGAGTTATAATTTGCTAAGTGTGAGGGATTTAATTTATAAAGGGTTAATTTTTCTTTAAGTGATTTAGTTGGTTTGAAGATTTTACTTAATATTTTCTTTTGTTTCATATGGCCTACACTTAGCAACTTAGTGTTATAAAGAGAAGAAAGAGAGGAGACCTCTCCTTCATCCCCACCTTAACTCATTTCTAAGGCAAATTAATTATCTTAATTCTCTTTAGAGAATGGCTTGTTATGTATTTTAATTAATCCTAGGTTTATGTTCACTTTAAATAAACTCATTCAATGAAAAAGGCATCTTAAGGTTAGTTAAAATGAATTACTATCACATAACACATGTTTATTTATTTATTTCCATCATGTATATCATGCATATGATTAAATCCTAAACATAGCTATACATGCAATTTCTATTTTAGCACACTTGATTGATGAATATGAGTAAATGTGTTTGGAGTTAATGTCTCATTTGATTGAATGATTTTATCATAATAATTTAATGCTCTATCTAAATTTTTATGCAAAAGCATAAGGAAAGAACCTTAAATCACATGACTAATCAATCAAACCAAATAAACAAAATATGAATGCATACCTTTTTAATAGAAAATGAGGGTTTTCATTCATTAGCTAAGTACACATCCACATGTATAAATGTTTTAACTGAGTATGTCATCAATGTTCTACACCGAGGGGGTAAGGTACAAGACCTACTTAGCGCTACTTAAAGCCTCACATCTCCGGGATGTCTAGACTAATATACCACTTTTCTTATATACATATGGATGTATAAACATCTATAAGAATAGGAAAACCCATGCAAAAGTTGTATTTGATTTATGATTCCTTTTCATTAGTCATATCATACATACATGTGTATAAGAGTTTTAAGTAAGTACGATGCCATTGGTTGGTGCATGGGTTGAACTAAAATAAGGTCATATTCAGCTTTGTTGTTGGTGCATGGGTTAGACAGCTGATATGAGAATCTCATCATATCATGGTCTATAGTCAGAATAACTATTCATACCCTTGCCATCCTCGGAAGAGTAGATCGTGGTTCTTCTCCTTTTTGAAAAGAAGCCGCACCATTAAAATACATCTCCCAACAGTAAATGCTAGTGCCCCCTATGTTCATGATTTGTTCATTGGGAGGTCATCACTAAGCGGGGAATTAACAGGAAGTGGGTGTGCTATTAAAAAAATCTATTATTGCATGTCCTTTCACTGTCCAGAGGGGTATGAATGTGATATCAAACTATGAAAAAATCATGGACCAACATGCCAACCGCCCGGATAATGTCGACTGTGTCATGAGATATTGTAGTGGATTGATCCTAGAGATCAGATTCACCTTATGAGAAAGCATGTAGCATCATAGCTTTTGGGATGCAAAGATTAAAGCTAGGTAATGCTTTTCAATAGGTGGGTAGTTTGCCTAGCTAGGATTAGATGATAACTGAGGTAGTAGAGTGCATTTTCTTTCCCTTCGTCGATGGTTTGAGCCAACAAAGTGCCAAGGGAGTCATCTAATGTAGCGATGTAGAGGATCAATGGCTTGCCTGGGATAGGGGCTACTAGAATTGGTAGCATCATCAGGTAGTGCTTGATGTCTTCAAAGGCATATTGCCATGTGTCATCCCACTTGAACTTGGCATCCTTTTTGACAAGTGCTAACAATGGCTTACATCTTCTTGATAAGTTGGAATTAAAGTGCCTTAGATACGCCAACCACCCTTAAAATGATCTGAGTTAAGTTAGACTTTTAGGGGGTGGCATTTTTAAGATAGCTTTGACCTTCTCCGGATCAATCTCTATTCCCTAGTTTCGAACAACAAACCCAAGAATTTCCCTGAAGCTACTCCAAATACACACTTCAGGGGATTCATTTTGTGATTAAATTATCTTAATAGTTTAAAAACTACTCTCAAGTCAAAGAGGCGATCTTAATAGTTTGAAAACTACTCTCGACTTGATGATGAATGAGTTTGTCGAAGATTTGAGTCTTGGCCCACTAGTATATAGCACCGGCATTTTTAAGGCTAAAAAGCACAACCTTATAATAATAGATTCTGATCGGGGTTCAAAAATTAGTGTTTCTTTCTTCCTTGGGGGCCATCTTAATTTGGTTGTAGCCAGATAACCCATCCATAAAGGAGAATACTGCATGAGATGAGGCAATGTCCACCATTAGCTATGGTATAGGAAGTAAAAATTCATCCTTATGACATACCTTATTCATATCCCTAAAATTGACTCATATGCAAATTTGGCCATTCTTTTTCTTAATTGAGACGACACTGGCCAACTAGGTGGGATAATTTTTTTCCCTGATAAAGCCAGCATCGATCAATTTCTTGATTTTAGAAATGACATATTATTTAATGTCCAATCACATGCGTCTAGAACCTTGCTTGATAGGGTTAGCATTAGGATCTATTACTAGCTTGTAGACTACTATGTCGAGAGATAAACTAGGCATTTCTACATAACTCTATGTGAAGCAGTCCTTAAACTTAGCTAATAGCTTAACTAAATCATTGGTTTCTTCTTCACTCAACAAGGAACTGATGTATGTTGGGCATGGATCTTCTTTTGTTCCAAAGTTAATTTGATTGAGTTGGCCAATGGTTGATCTGATTTCTTCCTCAAACTCTTGTGATGCATCTTTGTCTTTAAGATCATTTGGATCATCTGAAGTTTTTAAGCATGCCTCCTCATAAGAGTCAGCATGTTCTGAGAAGAACCTATAAGACTCCAAATGATTAGTGATGAATAGGCAATGGTTGTCATCATCGACTGAACCCACTGTGCCAAATCCTAGTCTTGGTCTTGATTGAGAATATCTGCTTTGGTTGTCCCATAACCTTTCAAAGTAATCTGACCTATGTTTAGACCAAGTATGTGGGATTAATCCCTTCTTAGCTAAGTTAATAACACAAGGTGAATACTAATCAAAAGGTAATTTTATTAAATCTTTATAAGAATCATCCTCAAGTTGTACATCGGCTTCCGACTTAAGAATAAAGCTCCCAACAAAAACTCTTTGGTTTGATCTCTATGGATGACTTGGGGGCCTTTTTAACTACCAAACCTTCAACTTTCTAGGAAGAAAGTGAGGTTAGAGCTAAAGTTCTCAACTATTGCTTGACTATTTTACATAATGATAATTCATATACATTCATGCTTTGCTTGGAGACCTGATATTCATCACTGTCAGGCTCAAATGTCACCTCCAAAGAGACTTACTGAGATGGGTTGGTTGGCGTGCTAACCACATGAGACTCATCCTTCGAACTGGACTCTAAGTCGATAGCAGGGGTACTCCTATGAGCTAGAACATAGCTCCTACCGGCTGGCCACTAGCA
This sequence comes from Cymbidium sinense, assembly GCA_021442155.1. Taxonomy (NCBI): domain Eukaryota; kingdom Viridiplantae; phylum Streptophyta; class Magnoliopsida; order Asparagales; family Orchidaceae; genus Cymbidium; species Cymbidium sinense. The sequence goes on along the minus strand of CM038225.1, from coordinate 53,026,472 downwards.
AAGAGGTCTTCCACCTCTAGATCGCCCTCGCCTCTACCTGGTGGAGGTCGAGTCATCCTACCAATGTGTTCGTATAGAGGAATAAACTATGGGAAAAATCTAACTTTGGGCTCTACTTCTTCCTCTGTGTCTGATTCTCGCTAACTTGTATTTTCATTTCTTTTCCTTTTTTTCTTTTCTTTTCCTTTTTCTTTTTCTTCTTTTTCTTTTGTTTCTTTTTCTTTTATTTTTGAACTTTCACCAAGTTTGCGAGAATATATTTTTTCATTTGGAGGGAGATAGTAGGCTGCATCATCATATATCTCAATCTCCCTAACTGAGAATGGCTTCAAGCCTCCTTTGACATAATACTCAATTCCACCTCTTCTGAATTTGATGCATTGATGGAAAGAGGATGGAACCGTGTTTTTTTCATGTATCCAAGGCCTACTGAGCAAAGTAGTGAAAGATGTATCTGAATTAATTATGTAGAATTTGGCTTCTATTTTCTAGTCATCTATCTCCAATGGCAACACTATGGATCATAAAGCTCTCTCTCCTTACTCATTGAATCCTCTCAGCATCATCTGATCTCCTCGAAGTTCAAAGATGTTAATACTCAAGTAGGCAAGGGTCTTTAAACTCATAATGTTCACTGATCCACCTGGATGAACTAACACCCTAGAGAGTCTGAATCTGCCCATGTCCACTGTGATGTAGAGGAGACGGTTGTGCTCTGTTGTCCCTAAAAGAAGGTCTTCATTGGTGAATGTAACTCCACAGGATTCTCTTGAAAAATATGCCTCCTTTCCAATAGGGTTCAGCTGAGCTAAGCATATTTCTGGATCAAGAAGAGCTTTGATCAATGACTCCCTCATCTCTTTGGATAAGACCAGGGCATCATATATGCTTAGTTTAACTGGCAACTTTCTTAGGTGAGTAAGGACATTATAGTAAACTTTGGGCTAGTCCTCCACAATCATATCCATAGGTGGAGCATCCTATTGAGGGGCTTCTTGATCACTAGAATCAATGACTTATTTACCCTTATCCTGAGGTACTACCCTAGGAGGTAGAATTTTGCCACTGCGAAGGTTAACTTCAAGGACTTCATGAGATGGTTTGGTGGAAAGTTCTACTTTCTCATCAGGTTCATCTACAGCTTCTCCTATGGGATCATCAAAGTTAGATGACTCTAAATCAATCTCAATGGATGAACCCGAATGATTTAGGAATGGATAATCCATTTCTAAATCAGAAGAAGAGTGATCAAAACTAGAGTTATTATTGATTAGACTTGGAGAGCTATATAAATGAATAAGCTTAGGAAGATCATCAGAAGTGACATAGATGTAACTAGAATCAGCTTTATCCATTGATTTCTTTGATATGGATGAAGGTACAAAATAGAAATCAAGTAAAGTAAGCAGAGTGATGGATTTGTAAACCCCCTCCGCTGATATAATACAATTGCTAGAAGGCGGAGCGTGGCTGTGGAAGGTCAGACTGGATTGGTGGTTGTGCTAATATACTATCTCGAGAAAAGTGGAGGTTGTCGCTACTACTACCGGGCTTTTACCTCCCTCAAGTTATCCTGAGTAACTTGCAAACCTTCCTTGGAGTTGGAGGTTTGAGCTGCTTTAGGCACCTACAAGAGTAGCTTTCTGATCTTAGAAATAATTTTCTTGGAGGTTCGGGATAGGGAGATATCCCAACCTTCCTCTATCTTATAAATATAACATGTATCCCCAAGAATTACCCTAACAGAACTATAAGGTTGTTCTAGTAGGTATTCCTTAAGGATGACAATGGCACCCGACTTGAAGCTACGCTCAAACCAGTCCTTAAAGGTAAAGCAATCTTCTAAGACATGACCAAGCATGCGGTGGTAGGGGCAATAGTTTGGATTATGACTCTTGCCCACTTTCTCCAGCCTCCTAGGTTCTGGTAACTAAAAAGCAGGCTTCTTTAAGAGAATCTTAATGTTCTTCCTGACTACTTCCCTCTTGAATGAATAAGGTTTATTTAATTTATCAATAAAAGTAGGTAAGTGATAGTTACTTGGTGGCGGGTAGGAGTACTGCTGCTGATGATGCTGATGAGGATACTACTGAGCAAGCGGTGATGGAGGCCATTGTAGAAACTGAGGTCGGTATGACGGTCGATGTGGTGACAGAGGAGGTGATAGAGGAGGATGGTGAGCTCGAGGCCTATATGATTGAACCCTGGCTGACTACTTCCCCTTATCAACTATTGTGATTACCCCTGGCTTCTTCTTAAATGTCTTCTGAGGTTTGAGTTTGGCTAACTAGTCATGGAAAGGCAACTGTCTAGCTTCCTCTTGTAGACTAGCTACCTTGTTGATTAGATTCTTGAAGGTTTTAATTATAAACCCCTTAAGCATGAAAGTGATTGGGCCATAGATAATCTTGAGTAGATTCTCAATGGTGCGTTGTTCAGACAGTTGTAGCTCAAATTTTATACTCAGGTTTCACCACTTGAGAATGTAATCGATAAGGGACTCATTTAGATTTTTCTTAGCTGCAATGAGGATGCCTATAATAACCCTTTGCTGAGCTCCAGGAAACCTCTTGATGAAGAGGTGCTCCAACTCGAAAATGTCTTATAACATTGGCAGTTGACATACCAATCAAATGTAACACTCGCTAGACTGCTGACAAGCAATCTAAAGAGAAGGCATCGCTACCTCCATCGTTGTAATAGCCAGCCCTGAAGAGTGCAATATGCTAGCGAGGGTTCCCGCTGCCATCAAAAATATTGAAGGAAGGAGGTACAAAACCCTTAGGATGTTGGACAATATTAAATTTCTCCTGGTAGGGTCTACCCTTAGGAACAGATGAGCCACCTCAGGCTTGCTCCAATGTATTTCTCACCTGCTACTCCACCATATTTTTAATGTCTTTTTCATGCATGGAGGTGCTATCCACCACCTTCCTATGCAAGTTACCACTATCTTCCTCGATAGGGGTACATCTATGATGATCTGAAGTGTGTGCTAACTCCTCGCACTATGGGAGAAAGTGGGAGGGGTTGAATTCTACAATGCTGACACCACTGCCATCAACTCCTCAATCTTCTTCCCCATTTTGTCAATATGATCATCCCTCTATCTAAGCTACTGGAGGAGGTGCTGAATTGAATGGACGACATCATCTTCTTCAACTACAATACCTTATTGACTATGTTGGTTTGTATGGAGGGAGCCCCTAGCATCAACCATATGGACCTCGGCCAAATCCTCTAGAAGGTCATCCTCATCAAGATTAAAGCTCACCTTTCTCTTCTCATAATTTGATCGATCACTCCATAGAAGTTCTCTCTTCTCTACAAAGTACTGTGCTAAAATGTCATCTAAGGAGCGGTCTAACTGTGTTGGTAAAAAAAGACATTCTTGGTAGAGGATTGTGCTCACTAGAGATACATCTAACACTACACACTGTTAGCTGGGAGGGAGCCATGTCCGAAGAGATAGCTCATGACTTCTCATCAGTGTATGTGGAGATTCACATGGGAACTACAACCCCCCTCCGTGCTATCACTCCTACTCGATGGTGGTGGTGGTTGCGACCACGAGTGCCACTCCCTAAAACCATAGCTGATATAGAGGGTCGAGTAGGGGAGCTCGATCTCACATCAATAGGTGGGATGGAGGAAGCGGGATCCCTAGGTCGTAGTCGGATCAGCAGAGGAGAAGGTCTCTCACTGGATGGGGGCTTCTAAATCTTGGCAGGAGTGGTAGATGTTGCGAGCTGTATGGGTGATGATGGGTGATGAGGGAAGTGGTGTGAGGGTAACACTGATTTCCCCTCAACGATAGATCTCTGCTTACGATGGGTTACACCGATAAGAATAATCATATCTATATGATCGACCTTGATGGGGAGACGATCAAGAAAACCATCAGAGTAGAGGCTACCGACTGTCTGACATACCTCCATCACTCTCTCTTACCTACCTGAGCGGATGCTCAAGCCTCCATGGCTCCCTCTCTCCCTCCCTCTCTATGGATCAAACCCCTCACTCCAGGGATCACCACAAGATGAAATAAGTGTACTCGAGACTTGCACACTCACGGTGTAGAACAATCCTAAGTTCAACATAGGGCCTCTTGTGCTCTCTATCTGGTATCTCATAATATGTTGACGGTGGAGGAGAAGCAGCAATCCTTCGATAAACTTCCTCTCCGTTTGAGGTAGAGAGGGGGTGAAACTTGTTGCTAGTTAGAAGTAGAGAGACCTCACGGAGAGAACCCTCCTCGGCTACATGGGATACAACATCAAGCTCTCTGGATGCTCGCTCGTGCTCCCGCTTAACCTTACAATTTTCATTATAGTGTTGAGTACAAGTGAACAAGGTAGAGCGAGAACTAGTACCTACCTTGAAAGTGGAGAAGACTATCTCAAAGGCTAAGATAGTCTTCTCCCTCGAGGTAACCAACGAGGAGGTAGTAGCTCTCGCTGGAGCAATGGTGGGGAAAAATGGATGGGCTGGTGCTGGAACTATCGCTAAACGGGGTGTGGGAACCACTGTGGGCTTCCTCTTCAATGGAGGGTACTCAAAATCAGAAGGCATGTCAATGTGGATGACTAGCTTCTGCCCAGCCACCTTATCCCGACTAATAGTAGTGAGGGTCGCCCTCACAAGTAGCATGTGTTCCCTCGAATCCTAAGCTGATGAAAACCAAGTGGGTGGAGTCAGTCTCAGGGAGGTTGGTCTGATTCAAGGCCAAATCCATCCATAACGGAAAGGTAAAGATGAACCTCAGAGAATCCATGTGTACTGACTGTAAAAAAATAAACTGCACTGACTTGTTTGCACTATACCTCTGCATGTGTTAAAATATAACTTGAGTCAAATTTCTGCTTTAATATTTGTCCCAAGAAAGTAATAGAGATTTGGAGTTTTAAACCCACACTCAACAATTCAAATATGTTAAGTGGGGTTCATTAGAGATATTTGGATGTTTGGAGGAGAGTCTTTGCCATTTGATTTTGATTTTAGAACCCATACTTGACCAATTTAGGTAGGTTGGGTGGGGTTCAAAAATTTGAGGAGAGATTTTTAGAGATATTTCCATTTTGTGTATATTGTTTGAAAATATTGACGATTTGAAAGAACATCTACTTTGTAAATTTAGGTATGCTAAGAAAAAGTTATGATTGTGTGTTTGAAATATTTTTTCTTGTGATGATTGATTATGTAATATATTGATTTGAAAATGGGGCTTCTTACTTAACAAGTTTGGTATGTTAAGTAGAGGCCATATATGTTTGATTTGTGTTCAAAAATGAGATTCTCACTTAACAAATTTGGTATGTTAAGTGAAAGCCAAAAGTGATTGTGAGATAAATTTGCTTTTCTTTGAAAATGGGGCTCCTACTTAACAAATTTGGTATGTTAAGTGAAGGTCAAGTATGATTGATATATGTTTGTTTTACTTTGAAAAATAAACTCTCACTTAACAAATTTAGTATGTTAAGTGAAAGCCCAAATGTGATATCATTTAAAAATTTTGGATCCTTAGTTAACAAATTTGGTATGTTAAGTAGGAATCAATTGTGTATTGAAAATGAGACACTCACTTAACAAATTTGGTATGTTGAGTGAAAGTCAAATGTGATTGATATATGTTTGAAAATGGGCTCCCACTTAACAATTTGGTATGTTAAGTGAAAATCAAAGTATGATATGATTTGAGATTGAGATTCTTACTTAACAAATTTGGTATGTTAAGTGGGAATTGAATATGGCATGATTATGTGATTCTTACTTAACAAATTTGGTATGTTAAGTAGAACCAAATATATGCTTTAAAGATGAGACTCTCACTTAATAATTTGGGTATGCTAAGTGGAAGCCAAATATATGTTTTGAAAATGAGACCCTCACTTAACAAATTGAATATGTTAAGTGGAGGTCAAATTTGATTGTGAGATATATTTGTTGTTCTTTAAAAATGAGATACTCACATAATAAATTTAGTATGTTAAGTGAAAGTCAAATTTATGTTTTGAAAATTAGACCCTCACTTAAAAAATTGAATATGTTAAGTGGAGGTCAAATTTGTGTTTTGAAAATGAGACCCTCACTTAACAAATTGAATATGTTAAGTGGAGGTCAAATTTATGTTTTGAAAATGAGACTCTCACTTAACAAATTGAATATTTTAAGTAGAGGTCAACTTTGTGTTTTGTGAATAAGACCCTCACTTAACCACTTGGATATGTTAAGTGAAGGTCAAATTCATGTTTTGAAAATGAGACCCTCACTTAACCACTTGGATATATTAAGTGAAGGTCAAATTCATGTTTTGAAAGTGATACTCACACTTAACAAATTGGATATGTTAAGTGAAGGTCAAATTCATGTTTTGAAAATGAGACCCTCACTTAACAAATTGGATATGTTAAGTGAAAGCTAAATTCATATTTTAAAAATGAGACCCTCAATTAACAAATTGGATATGTTAAGTGGAGGTCAAATTTATGTTTGATTTTTTTTTAAAAAAAAGAGATTTTCACTTAATAATTGAATATGTTAAGGGGAATGAAATATGGCATGATTTGCTCTTGAAAAGAGGGAAGCTTCAATTCTAACATATGTGAAATATGTTAAATGAAGTTTTAATTTTTATGCTATGATTTTATTTGAAAAATGGATTCCTCATTCAATAATTTTGAGTATATTGAATGGGTAGGGTTATTTTCAAGAATGTGCTTTTGAAAAGAACCTCCACATAGCAATCATACGGATTGTTAGGTGGGGGTTTGATTATGTGAATTTTGTGAAAGGTGCTTCTAAAAAGTGGCACTTCGCAAAAGAGTTTATTTCATTAAATAAAGGATAAACCTTGCCTCAAAGTGGTAACCTTGCCCTACCAATCTGTGGGAGGTTCTAAATGTTTATTCATGTCCTTTCATTAGTTAATTTTGTTTATTCTTTACCTATTGGGGAACCTAATAGGGGTTTCAAGACCTACCCGGAGTGAGGTCCTAAAACCTAAGGGATGTTGGTTAACTTTGCTTAAGAATGAAATAAGTTAAGTGCCAATAGAAAGAAAGATAGTCTTGGGCTCACATGAAATGTAAGTCTACTATTGATGCTTGGAGACAACAATCGTCTACTAGAGATGGAGAGAGGAACCATCCCGAGTGCAGTCACCAGAAAAATCAGTGGTGTTTATTTATAATTCTTAATTTTAGGTTTTCATTTATGGGGGGACAGCATGTAGATCTAAGGGTACGACATTGAGGAATAGTGTCCTATCTCGAGAAATAGAGACACTACCCTACAATGAACCTAATCACCTAATAAGGACTCCTATGACATGATGGGTCTTCGAATATACTAGAGATTTTTTTCCCTACTTTACATGGATGAATAAAGTAGGATTTATTTAAACTGGGTCATAAAGTTCCCTATGTGGGCAAGCCCCCATAGTTAATTACATCTTAAGGAAAATGAATCTCTTAAGAATACTCTCGATTAAAGTAGGCAATTAATATCTCCAAAGAATTCAAAGGTAGGGATATCAATAAATTGGTTATATTTAGAAAATCAAATGGGATAGATCAAAAGGAGAGATTTATTATCGAAGCCAAAAAGCAATAAGTAGGGGATGCTAATGATACTAGGAAGCTTAGTGAGCATCCCAAACTATCATATAGTTGGGCTTTATATTTTTTAAATTGAAGAGAGTTTATATGTTTGAATTAACATTTCATTAGAAATCTAGGACTTATGATTCCACTATACAAGATTATGAAAATGCCTAAGAGGTGAGGATTTATGCTAGTAGTCCCCATAGGGAGACAATAACCTTGGATCCTAAATCTAGGGAGCTTTGGCGAGGGCCAAAGCATGACTTAAATCTAAGGCAAAAATGGGTATATTATTTACCTCCACCAGAGAGAGAGTAAACCACCCGACTGTTAGAGTTATTATCACCTGAAGTGGCAGCCAGCTAACTCCTCATACGCTTTAAATTCTTATAGAAAAGCCTTATGCTTTGCAAGATGCTTAGGTTATTATTATTTAAAAAATAAACTAAGTCCTTAAACCCACTCTCTAAGAGACTAGAGCATGAGGGGTATGAATAATGACTTAATCTATTATAAATTTTATCAAGTTTTATTTGATTTTGGAATCTTTATTTTAACAGAGTACAGGATTTTATATGCCTAAATGCATGAGAAGTTGATTATGGGCCAAATCAATAGAGAAAGAGGTGTCTTTCCATCAAATACCCTTTAAGGTTAAGCCCTTATTATCTGAAAAAGATGGAAGCCCTCTCTTAACAAGAGTGAAATAATATGATATGCATGATATTAGACATACAACATCCAGCTAAGGGGTTGCTAAATATTTTATTATCTTGATTTAATGCCTAGGCTTTATGTGATATTATGAGTTATTTTAGAAAATTTAGTTATGGGTTGTTAGTTTGTGTAAAAAAATTAATTTTTATCCTAGAGTCTAATCACATACAGGCCATACAATAATCACCAATCATAAATAAATTATGAAAGGCATGCTTTTTCTAATGCACAAGCTAAATAAAATATCAAATAATTTTATAAAGCTATCGCAAAAGAATAAGAGGCCGGTGCGGTCGGGTACCGCTGTACAACCAAAAAAGAAATATGGGTAGCCGAGCTCTACACTTATACAATCTGGATTACAAAAGAATAGTTACAATTACAAATGATAAATGTTATGGGGGTCTTCATTTTTTATTCTTCTTTCTTCATTTCTTTCTTTCTTTCTTTTTTCATTCTTCATTTCTTCCTTTCTTTCTTCCTTTCTTTCTTCCTTTTGACTTGATTTGGATGTTCTTGCTCTAAAGGCATCACATGGTACATAAACCTGGTCTTGTAACCAATGTTCATCCCAATCTCATAACACTTATCCTAATTCTAATGCAAAATTACATTAAAAGAAGGAAAGTAAATCTAGTTACACCTGCAAGATAAATATTAGCTAAACACACTATACAACCTAAGCAGTTATATGAATAATATGGACTTAGCACCCTATACATGGGTAACCAAGCCCACCTGCCCTAACCTGGATTATGCTTAGGGGTATAATCAACCTGCACAATAACAGCATTTATATTTTACTATAGTGGTGCCTTAAGCTCAACCCCTGCATAAAACATGATTAGGCTATTCCCGGCCTAACATCCAGTCTACAAAGCATACATCCTAACATCCAGTCTACAATAATACATCACAAAATATGCATACATCAAACCATACACCACCCTAACATAGAGCTAGAAGTGGTGGTTTAATCTAATGTGTGTGTGTTAAGACTTGTGTGGTATGTACTAACTAGGCTTTAGAGTTATAATTTGCTAAGCGTAAGGGATTTAATTTATAAAGGGTTGGTTTCTGTTTAAGTGATTTATATGGTTTGAAGATTTTACTTAATGTTTTCTTTTATTTCATATGACCTACACTTAGCAACTAAGTGTTATAAAGAGAAGAAAGAGAGGAGACATCTCCTTCATCCCTACATTAAGTCATTTCTAAGGCAAGTTAATTAGCTTAATTCTCTTTAATGAATGGCTTGTTATGTGTTTTAATTAATCTTAAGTTTATGTTCCTTTTAAATAAGCTCATTCAATGATAAAAGCATCTTATGGTTAGTTGGAATGAATTACTATCACATAACACATGTTTATTTATTTCTTTCCATCATGCATATCATGCATATAACTAAATCCTAAACATAGCTATACATGCAATTTATATTTTAGCACACTTGAATGATTAATATGAGTAAATGTGCTTGGAATTAATGTTTCATTTGATTGAATGATTTTATCATATTAATTTAAAGCTCTATCTAAATTCTTATGCAAAAGCATAAGGAAAGAACTTTAAATCACATGACTAATCAACCCAACCAAATAAACAAAATATAAATGCTTGTCGTTTTAATAGAAAATGAGGATTTTCATTCATTAGCTAAGTACAAATCCACATGTATAAAAGTTTTAAGTGAGTATGTCACTATTGTTCAACACCAGTGGCGTAACAAGACCTACTTACGGCTACTTAAGCCTCACAGCCCCGGGATGTCCAGACTAATATACCAATTTTCTTATATACATATGGATGTATAAAAAAATATAAGAATGGGAAAACCCATGCAAAATTTGTATTTGATTTATGATTCTTATTCATTAGTCATATCATACATACATGTGTATAAGAGTTTTAAGTAGGTACATCGCCATTGTCCTACACTAGGGGCGTAAGGTACAAGACCTAATTGGGGCTACTCAAAGCCTCGCAGCCCTAGAATGTTCATACTAATATACCACTTTTCTTCTATACATATGAATGTATAAAGAACCATAAGAATAAGAAGTCATAAAAACAAAACATTGCATTTAATTTAATTGATTTATTTTGTGTGGATGAATTAAAGCTCTATCTAAATTCTGATGTCCAAATGTATAAGAATGTCAAGTAGGTGTGTCGTCATTGTTCTACACCAAGGGAACGAAGTAGGAACCTCCTTGAGGATTCTTAAAGCCGTGCGTCCATGGGATGTCCAGACTAATATACCCGCTAACATTCTTATTTATACAAATCAACACATGAATATAAGAAAGAGTCTTTATTCCATATACTAAAATTAAATTCACTTGCATTTCCTATGTATATATGTAACTAGATTTATAATATATGCATATTCAATCATTAGTGAACTTTTGAAAATATATTTGAGATTTAATAATGATACTAGCCACACATATTTTTAAATTAAATCAACACAAGCAAATTGACATAAAAGAAATCATTTTTATTTAATTAATTTGAAAGACATGAATGCATGAATATAAGTGGAATGCAATATTTAGCATAATTGGAAAGAAATAAAATAACACATGCATGTGATTTCATCCAAATCCAACTAAGCCTTAAGGACAATCAAACTAAATGAGGTTATTTAAAAAAACAAAGTTCTTTAATATCATCTCATTTTCATGTTTGATTTGATTTAGAAAATGTGAAGGATGTTTGCTAATTCTAGTCCCATTTCCCATATGTAAGCTAATTTGGTTCAATGAAGAATAATTAGATTGATTTTATGGTTTAATTAGGTTAAGGTATGAATTAAGTGAATTAATTAACCCTTACCTACATCACCTTAAGTTAATTAACTAATTAATAATGAGCCAATATGATATACAACCACATGAAAAAAAAAATTGCAATGCTCCTAAAAATGAAAGGGGTCTAATGCAATTGGCTCATGATTAATAGTTAATTAGGCTTAAGGGATCTCACTTAATTACTTTTATGATTTTCTCACACATGTGAGCTAACCATCATCTCTCACTTTGGGTTATTGAACACCCAAAGAGCTACCCAAGATTAATTAAGGTTTCTTAGATATGAATGAATGGATTTTAAATTGATTTTATTAAGCCTTTAATTAACTGATTAAATACTTTGATTATGTTTTGATTAGAATAATAAAATTAACTTAGGAAAAAGGATCAAGGACAAGGCCTCAATCCTAACTCCTAAGTCATTTTAAATACTCAATTAGATTCTGATTTTTTTTATCTTGAAGATTAATTAATTAAATATTAGTTACTTCATTAACCATAAATTAATTTGATTTTAAAAAAAAACTTAGGAAATGAATTAGGAAAAGTATCCCAATCACATCCCCTAAGCTATCTTATTGTTTAACAGAGGTAATTAGGTTTAGATGATTAATCAAGTTATTGTTCATTCATTAATTATGATTAATTAAATTAAGAGAGTGATTAGGGCTTAATTAATTAATTTCTCTAATTAAGCAACCAATAAAATCTTAGAAAAATAGGGGAGGTAGAGGTCATCCCCCTAAATATCCACATAATATTTAAGATTAATTTGGTGATTAATTATGAAGTAATTAAGCTAATTAAATTTTTTATTAAACCTTAATTAAGCTAAAATCACTATTCAAAATTAATTAATATTAATTTTCCAAGATTCTACTATGAAATATCTTCAAAATGAGCCCAAGTTTGTATTTTTTGAATTTTTTTAGAATTAGTTATGATTTTTATAAATCTTTGGCTTAAAAATGGATTAAATAGGCCTAATTACAGCCTTATTCCCATCGGGCCATGTGGTGACTAACGCGTCGCGGTTTTCATGTGGCATGATGGGAGTAGCTATTTAAGTTGTCACATCCGAAGGCTGACTCGAATGGTGGCGGATGCGCTTTCTCCATGGACCGTCCGATCTAAGATCAGACAACCACGATTCAATCTATGGTTTAGGAAGGGAATCAAGGGATCTACCGTGGGATCCAATTAGAGCCGCTCATTCCAATCATGAAAAATGGATGGCTCATGATCTATCCCATTCGCAAGCTATAAAAATGGATGTTGTCCGTCTTCCCCTGTTCGATCTGAGCTCACCCGAGCTTGATTGCCTCCAAATTCTTCCCACACCTTCGGGGAAGGGAAACACACACATCCAACAGTCAAAACTCATAACTTTGAAATTCTCTTCAAAAAATACCAACCCATTCTATACAAGGCTCAGTTTATGAAATTACATCACCAGAGCTAATGTCCAGCAGTGCAATGCCAGAGGTAGCTTCGCCTAGTTGAGGTTTGGGGTAGAGTGCTCAGTCAACCAATCCATGCATGAAAAAGTGTCAGCTCTAATTGAACTCTGATCTCTAGTGCTCGAGAAGGCTTGGAGACAATTCAGTTGGCTTCGACAGAGTATGGGGATGGTGTGGGTGCAAGGAATTTGGATTTGATATAGTGGAGTGGGAGTATTGCTCAGAGGAGTGGTGTCTTATTTTAGCTTTGCTCAGAAAGGATGAATGTCGATCGAGGAGGGCTTGCAAATTCTTGGGATCGCTCTGAGGGAGTTCAAAAATGTTTCCTAAGCTTAAAGAGTGTGAATTGTATCCTTTCCCACTCGAATTGAGGGGTCTATTGGCCAAAAGTGTGTGTGAGGGACGGACGGGAAGGGTACGCTTTCTTTGGTCAATGCCGTGGTGCTAGAGGGGTTGTGTCCAACTCCATGTGGCTAGACTTCAGTGGAGGGAGTCATAGGAGGAGCCTCAAGGGCTGATGTGTAAAGTTTCTTTTTAGTTTGTCCATAGGGTGCTCGATTTGGCTTGAGTGAGGATTAGTTAAACTTCCAATGGCCCTTGGCCGACCTAGGGTGGGTTAGGTGGGCTAGGTGGGTCAGGTGGAGCCTAACTTGAGTATTTGGGATTTACTATGGTGATGGAAGAGTTGCTTTGGCTTGTTAAAGTAGAGATCCAATGGAAGGAAGGCTTTATCCAATGGTTAATCCCCTTAGTGGAGTCTACCATGGATTCGGTTGGTTTGGAGCTGACCTAGAATCCATTTGGGTTGGGTTAGGTCAGCCACTGAGGTTCCACAAGGTGGTTTTGGGTAATTTGGCTTCATTTGGTCAAAATGGGTTCATTTGGGTTATGTTAGGTTGGGTTGACCAATTGGTCAAATTGGATCAAACCAAGGCTTGTATTAGGTTCATATGATGATTTGGGATATTTTGGTTCAATTAATTTGGATTGATTTGGCCTAAGTTTGGATTTGACTCATTTGGATTCCAAAGGGGTCAAATTGGTCAAGTTGACCAATTTAACTAATTTGACCAAATTGGGTTGGATTAGGTGATGAGTAAAGTTCAATTGGTTGATTGAAAGTGATTATAGGCTTTGGTTTGGTTTAATTTGGATTTAATTTGAATTTTGGCCATTTTGACCCTTTAAGTCAATTTGGGTTAGGTTGGGTCAAGTTGACCAATTGGTCAACTTGGGCTCAATTATGGCTTTGGTCAAGTTTAATAAGTGATTTGAAATAAACTTGAGATATTGGTTGCAATCAATTTGGATTAAATCATGATTTGACCCATTTTAGCTTTTTAGGTTAATTTGGGTCAACTTAGGTCAAAAGGCCAATTAGGCTTGGTTTGGCTCAAGTGAGGGTTTGGTCATGTTCAATCATTGATTATGTGTGGGTTTGAGTTAATGATTTCAATCAATTTGGCATATGGTGGATTTAGGCTAGTTTGGGTTTCATTTGGGTAAAATGTTGACTTGGCCAAAGGCTAAGTTTGACTTGGTTTGACCCAATTCAAAGTGGTTAATCACCCTAAGATGATTGTTGATCATGATATGAGGTTTGTATGGGCTTAGTTCAATCCAATTTGTGTTAGAGTAGAACTTGGCTCAAAAAGATCTTTTAGGTCACCTTAGGTCGACTGGACCTAAATAAGTCAATTGGCTTGATCATGGCTTTACTCAAGTTTGGTTAAACTCGCACATAAGCCTTGGATTGAAATATAAATCCAATTGCAATTGGATTGGACCCAAATCGGTTTTGGTTCATATGACAATTTTAATTCAAAAGGGCCAACATTGGCCTGACTTGGGTTGACTTAGGTTTGATTTGATAATCGTGGTTTATGTTTATATTTGGGTCAATGATTGTAGGAATGATCGAATCATGAAGAAATCCATGAGTTTTGAGTTGATTTGGATATCATTTAGCCAAGTTCAAGAATTTGGCTTAAAAGGTTAAAATTGGGAATTTGATTTGATTTGGGTTTAGTTTTGGTCATTTGGATTTATATTTCATTTATATTTATAAATATAAATGAAGATATAAACGATTATGAAAAAATCACATAAGTTTGGAGTGATTTGGAAGCAAGTTTGGCCAAACTCATGGATGTAGGTCAAAAAGGCTAACTTGGGTTTTTGATTTGGTTTGATTTATTTTTGGTCATTAGAGGGTGGGCTTCATTTATATTTGTAAATATAAACGAAGGAATGATTGACTTATGAAGAAATCAATCAAGTTTAGGTTGATTTGGATCATTATTTGGTTAAGCTTATGAAGGTGGTTCATATGACTTAAGAAGGACTTTTTGGGATTTGAATTTGGTTTAAATGGTTTGAATTTGGATGTCATTTATATTTGTGAATATAAATAAAGGAATGATTGGTCTATAGAGAAATCAATCAAGTTTGATTTGGTTTGAAGGAGTTTTAGTTAAGTATATGAAGGTGGTTCATATGATTTAGAAAGAGATTTTGGAGTTTGGATTTAATTATGGGTTTCAATCATTTGGAGTTGGATTTGATATTTGAGTTGGGATTTGATTTGGATTTGGTTGAGGCTAAGTCCATAAGATGAAACCAAAGGGATTAGGGAGGGTTTTGGAACTTGAATTTGGTCATGGATTCCAATCATTGAATTTATAATTGATTTATGATCTTGGGTTTGAATTTGAAATTGAATCTAGTAATTAAGAAAATCAATTGAATTGGTTTGGAAGAAGGAGGCAAGGATAGGGTTTAGGCATAGGGTAGGCAAGTCCTCCTAAATCTCTGAGGCATAACCTTTCATATGGCTAACTCTTCTAAGTCTCTAAAGTTAAATTTAGTGTTCACCCAGTCACTATGAGTGTCTTAAGAATAAGGAACTCTTGGTGTCTACAAGAGTTCTAAATCCATGATGAGGAAGTTGAGAGCTCACTCCAAAAGTGTGCCTAATAAGTGTGGTGTAACTATATTGATGTTGACCAAGATGATCAATAATGTCCGAAGGAATGCAAGCACTAACGTAAATGATCTACTCCTAAACCAGAGATGAGAAGGAAACAAAATCTTAGTGTAATGTAACTCAACTTATGCCAAAGACATAAGAGAGGAAGAAGGGATTCGCTGAGGGATCAAGTAAGTGAACCTTCCACTAGGAAAGCAGGTCCATGTTATCCATAAAGGATAAGAATTTGAGTTGTTTGATATGATTTGGGGAGAAATGATCCACCAGGGATCGAGATTTGATAAGATTTCTTTCGAGTGTGCACTCGTTGGGGAATGCAAGTTTGAATTGGATTTAATTGAATCCACAGGGGAGGGTTGAGATGATTTATGTTTCACTGGGAGAAGTTGGTTGATTATTGTTAAGTTTAAATTTTGTGATGGACCCTATCGATTTATGATGGATTGCACTGGGAAGGAGCTATGTCAGCCTTGGCCTATCTCAGATTTACCAATCCAAAGGTGTAGTCCATCAGTCACATGGTAGAACTATCCGACTTAAGGGGTTGTCTTTCGATGTATAACAGTTGTGCTAGCGAGAGAGCGTAGTAGGCTTACATCTCAAAAAGCAAGGGACAACAGTTGGGATGATCTATTGGATATAATAAATCAAACCTGGCCTAGAGCGACTACTGAATGAATACCACTGGAGGACTTATATCAACTCGAAGTAGTCACAGATAATTTCATTTGATTGAATTGTATTTGTTTTAATTTCATTTATTATAAATTGATGGATCTCGTTGGTGTACGATGAATCTCATCAGTGTACGTTGGATCCACTAAGAAGGGACTAATATCAGCCTAGACCTGTTTTAGATTTTCAAATCCAAAGGGATAGTTTACCAGTCATGGGGTAGAGCTAACCAACCTAAGGGGTGCCTTTCAATGTGCAATGGTCAAGTTAGGAAGAAGGCTTGTAGACTTATATCCTCCTAAACAAGGAACCACTGGGGCAATCGGTTGCTTGCGCAATAAATCTAACCCGACCTAAGGCCGCCCGTCGGTGTGCAACGATCATGCTGGAGAGAATGCGTAATAAACTCACATCTTCCAAAGCAAGGACGAGCGTCGTGGGAACCTGTTGGTGGTACAATAAGTTGAACCCGACCTAAAGGTGACTACTGAGAGAATGCCGACCCGGGGACTTATCTCAACTCAAAGTAGTCACGTGATTCCTATAGGGAGTTTTATTGATGCTGCCCTAAAGATAGGATGCTTGCTTGAAAAAGGGGCCACAGGGGGCTTGAGTTCCTAATCAATAAGAGAATATATATTTTATTTGTTTTATGTTATCATGGACCCTATTGGTGTGCGAGGGATCACACTAAGAAGGAGCTTATATTAGCCTAGTCCTATCCTAGACTTACTGGACTAAGGGAGAATCTGCGCATCCGAAGATAATCTCCAACCACTAGGGTGGCTACTAAGAAAGGGGGAATGTCCAATCTAAGAGTAACCCGAGGTAGCGTCTAAAATGCGGTCACTAAAGACGTGATCCAAATAGAGTGCCCAGATGGGAGGTACCACTAGGGGCGTTATCTTGAACCTTGAAGAAAATAATGCTTGTAGGTATTCAGTGGCCAACAAAAGGAGAAAGCATAGAGACTCATATCTGCAAAGAGTGGTGTATCCACTGGGTGGGTCGCTGTCAGCATAGTGAACACCAACCAACCTAAGGTGCCCATCAGTTTGCGAAAATCAATCTAGAAAGAAGTCCCTGGCTTACATCTCCCTAAACTGAAACTAATTGATGCAATAGTCTCTTCGCCGACAAGGACTATCGCACTAGGTCGCCCATCGGTTTGATTGGGAAGAAGGTGTAGCAGACTTATATCTTCCAAAGTAGGGATCAACCATTGGGGAATCCTGTTGATGGTGCAACAGATCAACCTGACTTAAGGGTGACTACCAAGTAGGGAGTAACAAAGATGGACTGGACCCAAACATGAAGTAGACAAAAGGAAAGGAGCCACTGGGGGACTTGCCCTAACCTTCTACTCGACCAAGTCAGTGCATGATGGCTAGTTCAAGAAGAAAGCATGTAGACTTACATCCTCTTAAACATAGTCAACATGGAGTAGATTACCGGCTGCGCAGTAAGGCCTACCAAACTGATAAGGCGCTCGTCAGTTTGTAATGGTCAAGTTGGGAAGAAAGTGTGTAGACTTAAATCTGTCATACAAGTAACCACTGGGGCGACACACTAGCAAGGTAGAATGTTAGCCTGACCTAGAGCAACTAATGAGTGAGTGCCACAGGGGGCGTTATCCCACATAAAAATAGCCCGAGATAAAGATATGTGTATTCATCTGTGTTGTGAAAGAAGGAATAGGATGCCGCTTGGGTTCTCTTACACCTACCCTAAATATGTTGAAGAAGGGATGAAATGGTGCCACAAATGGTAGTTGTGACTCCACCAAGAAAGGATACCACTTGGGTTCTCTTACACCTAACTTAGTTATGCTAGTCAAAATAAGATGCCTCTTGGGTTCTCTCACACCTATCCTAAAAGCACTGAAGAATCACATATAATTTTTATTTGTGTTGTGGAGTGATAAGATGCCACTTTGGTTCTCTTACACCTACTTTAAACACACAGTGGTGGATTCACATAAGCAAAAGATATTTCTAACACATAAGAGATTGAATTTGATATGAAAAGAAGTTTTATTGATGATTATTTTCAAACAACATTTATGAATAGTATTTCTTTAGGTAGAGCCCGCTAATTGGAAGCATCGGGCGCTCACTCTTACAATTTATAAGCTGATAAGATCTTCCTTGGTAGGCCTTCTCTATGGAAAAAGGGCCTTCCTAAGTGGGTTCAAACTTTCCTCTCATCTTTCGACGGGCAATAATTGGTCTCCTTAGAACTAAAACATGCTCTCCTACTTGAAAAGCTCTAGGATAGACCAACTTATTATGAGCTTGAATCATTTTGACTCCACTCATGCTCTAGTCTCTTAAAGAGTGGGTTTAAGGATTTAGTCTCTTTCCAAATAAATAACTGCCCTAGCTATCTTACAATTCATAAGACTTGCTTACATGGTTTTAAAATCATAGGAGGAGTTAGCTGGCTGCCACTCCAGGCAGTAATAAGTCCAAAAGTTGAGTGGTTTATCCTCTCTTGTGGAGGTAAACCTTATGCTCATATTTGCTTAGATTTAGGTCATGCTTTATCTTGTGCTAAAGCTCCCTAGATTTAGGATCTGTGGTAGTTGTTTCCTTTAGGCTATAAGCATAAATCCTCACCTCTTAGGCATTTTCACAATCTTTTATTGTTGGATTATAAGCCATCGAATAAAATTTCAACTCTAACAAAATAATTCTTCTCACTTTCAAAATTATAAGGCCCAACCATATGATAGTTTGGAATGCTCATCAGGCTTGCTAGTATCATGACCAATCCCTACCTATTCCATTTGGCTTCCAAAAATAAGTCTTCTCCTTGATCTTTCCAATTTGATCTTCCAATATAGCCAATTTATTGATAGTCTATCCTTGAAATCTTTGGAGATAATAATCGCCTACTTTAATCGAGAGTATTCTTAAGGAACTTACCTTCCTTAAGATGTAATTAACTATGGAGGCTTGCCCCCATAGAGAACTTTAGAACCTAATTTAATATAAACCTTGCTTTATTCATCCATGTAAAGCAGGAGAAAATCTCTGGTACATTCAAAGACCCATCATGCTTTAGGAGTCCTTATTAGGTAATTAGGTCCATTGAAGGGTAATGTTTCTATCTTTTGAGATAGTGCATCATACCTCAATGTTGTACCCAATCACTTCAATAAGTACCCCCTTAGATTTGTGTGGTGTCCCCCATATACATTCCAAAAATAAATACCACATATTTTTTTGGTGACTCCGCTGGGGATGATTCATCTCTCCATCTCTAATAGATAATTGTTGTCTCCAAACATCGATAGCGGACTTATATTTCATATAAGTCCAAGACTATCTTTCTTTTAGTTAACACTTAGCTTATTTTACCCTTAAGCAAAGCTAGCCAACATCCTTTAAGTTTTAGGACTTCACTCCATGTAGGTCTTCAAACCCCTATTGGGTCGACTAATAGATAAAAATAAATCAACTAATTAAAGGAGATGACTAAAATTAGAACCTATTTACCACTAGTTTGGTGAGGCAAGGATCATCTCATACTTAAAGAAAATTCCAATAAAATTCAAACTAAATAAGAAAAGTCTTTTACAAAACTTTTCAAAAGTACTTTTTTCTAAATAAAACCATGCACTTCACATAACATAAAGATTCCAAAATATAAAAAAAATTTAAATCACTTTTCAAATACTAAAAAAAACCAAATCTCATTTAATATACTCAAATTTGTTAAATGAGGATCTTTTTTCAATAAACATACATCATTAAAATCTTTCATTTTAAAATAAATTTAAAGCACATTTTCAAAGTAAAACAAAACAATCAATTCCATTTAACATAAACATGTTTGTTAAATGAGAGTTTCTTTTTTAGATTAAAATCCAGATATAATTGAACTCCATTTAAAATATACATATTTCATTAAATGGGAGTTTCCCTTTTTAAACTAAAATTAACATATGAACCTCACTTAATACACCCAAATTTATTAAGTGAAGATCCTCTTTTTCAAAGCTAAAACAAAACCAAGATAAACAAAACATAGTTGGATTCCATTTAACATACCCATATTTCTTAAATGAGAATTCCACTTTCAAAAGTCAAATTAAAACCAAAATATCCAACACATATTTTGAATTCCATTTAACATACCCATCTTTGTTAAATAAAAATTCAATCTTCATAACCAAAACATATCCATATATCAACAAACAAACATACATATAGGTGAGTTCCATTTAACATACATATATTTGTTAAGCATGGAGCTCACCCCCCAAACATCAAAGTATAAACACATATATTTGAACTCTATTTGACATACCAGATTTGTCAAATAAGAGTTCCTCCTCTTTTCAAAAGCACAATCAAATCAACAAATATCAAACACATATATATTGAACTTCATTTAATATACTTAAATTTATTAATTGAGAGTTCCCTAAATCATATCAAATCAACATATATCAACAAACAACAAACATATCAAACACATTTGGCCTCTACTTAACATACCTAAATTTGTCAAGTAATGTCCCCATTTTCAAATCAAATCAACATATATTACACACATAGCAAACAATCATGACAAACAAAGATGTTTTCACAAAATTTTCAAACATATAATTAAAACCTTTTAGCATATCTAAAATTGCTAAGTAAAGGTTTCCCAAATCAAAATTTTAAACAAAACATACAACATATATATATCTCGAAAGTCTCTCCAAATATTTGAACCCCACTCAACATACTTAAATTTACTGAGTATGAGTTCTAAATCAAAATCTTATGGCAAAGTCTCTCCTTAAATATATAAAAAAAAATTGCCAAAATTCAATGAACCCTACAAAGCATACTAAATTTGTTAAGTGTGGATTCAAAGTCTAAATCAAATCAAGAAGTCAATGATTGAAGAAAAATATCAAAGGAAAGGTCTGATTCAGTTATGTTTCAATAAATGTAGTGATTTCAACATAGTTAGTCCTTTCCTGTCTCCAGTCAGTGCAGTCAATATTACTTCTGGCAGGTTCATCTTCTCTTTCCCATCGGATGTGGAACTGACCTTAGATCAGACCATACACACCACGACTACCACCCATCTGACTCAATTTGGTCGAGGCTTCGAGGTCATCTGAGTTACTTGTGAGGGGCCAGCCTTCATGGTTGTTAACAGGGAGGCGGTGGTAGGACATATGCCACTTCTTCGCTTTGACATTTTGTTTGACCCTGAGTTCTCCTCACTAAAGAGGAACTGATCAGTATCAGTGTCAATGCCAGTTGCTTATGCACATGTTCAGTCAGTTGCCCCCACCATAGTTTCAGTGAGGGCGACTACCTCCTCTTTGGTCACCCAAAAGGGAAGGCTATCTTGGCCTCTGAGATAGTCTCCCATACCTTTGAGGTAGGTACCAGCTCTCATTCTTCTTTGCTCACCCACACCCAGCACTGCAATAAAAATAAGAAGATCAACGAGCACCATGAGCGAGCAGCCAAGGAGATCGATGCTACCTCCTATGTCGCTAAGGAGGGTTCTCCTCGTGTGACCTCTCCACTTTTGAGTGGCAGTAAGTTTCACCCCTTCTTAGCCTCGAATGGAGAGGAGGACTACAAAAGGATCACTGCATCACCTCCACCACCAGCACACTTTAAGGTACCAGTTAGGGAGAGGAGGAAGCCCTATGCCAGTCTTACGATAGCTCTTCACTAGGTTGGCAGAGCCTATGGATGCTCAAGTCTAGTGCATTGTTTGATTTGAGGTCCATGATTCCCATGAGTGTTAGTGTTCAGATCAGTAAGGAGAAAGCCACTGAGGCTCGAGTTACAGCCCAAGTGGGCAAGAGGGAGAGGAGGACATACACCAGACAGTTGATGGCCTCTGCTCTGATGGACTTCCCTGATCGTCGCCTTATCAGGGCTGATCATTCAGATAGCATTATTTTCATGAGCATAGTTCAATGTAGGAGGAGATCTCTAGCCGAGAGGCAGTCAGTGTCTTTTCCATCACACTACTCCACTCTCCATCCACCATCACCTATCTTGCTTACAACATCTACCACCCCCACCAAGCTTTACAAGCCCCATCCAGGGAAAGACCATCTCCACTAGTGATCCAACTACAGCCTAAGGATTCCGCTCCATCCATTCCTTCTGTTTAGGTGAGATTGAGCTCCCATGATCGACCTTCTACCCAGCTGTGGTTAGGAAAGAGTGGCGACCCAAAAGTGTCATGGTCACACCACCTCCGTCGTAGTCAGAGGGAGAGAGGGGAAGGGACACAAACATAGTCCCTATGGCAGTTGAACAAGTTAGGGAGTGCACCGCGCCAACACAAAGCATCAATTATATACAATTAGAGACAGCCTGTGGCCGAATCCAACATTCCCATAGGCAAGATGATAGATGACCACTCTCTAGATGACATCATAGAGAAATACCAAGCTGTAATTTAGCAAATTATTAGTAATGATCACTCGGATCAAGAGGAGGATACAATCCACTTTGATCTTGATGAAGATGACAAGTTGGACAACGTAGCCGGGGTCTACATGATTGAAACACGAGGGTCCTTATAGTGGGATCAGCATAGCTAGGAAAGTAACGTGTTCGAGGAAGGTGACACTTCTCACTCAACTCAGCACCACCTCTACTAGCTCAAGTAGAAGGATGATCTTATAGATAGGATGGATAAGAAAGTAGAGGAGTTGATGGCTATAGTTTTAGCATTATAGAACTCAACCCCAGTCTCCCAACCTTCTCCTATGATAGTCGATCGACAAGAGTTGGTACATACTTTAGATCATCCTAGGTGCACTCTCGTAGATGATGATGATAGTAGTTTGCATAGGAATGTCACAGATGACACCTCCACGCATGACAAGGACATTAAACCTATGGTGGAATGGAAAGTGAAGGAAGCGATGGCGCAAGCTAGGGGGAGCTCATCCATTCCAAAGGATAGACCATACCTAGAGGAATTCGATGTAGTTCAATACCCCAAGGATTTTGTGCCACCTTTCTTCAAGATATTTGATGGCAGTGAGAACCCATGACAGTAAGAACCCATGGTAACATATTTCACATTTTATAACTGACTATTGCAATGCTGGTGGCAATGACGCACTCATGTTCAGGCTTTTTATCAGCAGATTAGTTGGGGTTGCATTTGATCGGTACACTGAACTACCCAATGGTTCGATGAAGACTTTTGTTGAGTTGGAGCACCTCTTCATCAAGAGGTTTGCTAGAGCTCAACATACAGGGACTGTAGGTGACCTCATTGTAGTAAAGCAAAATCCCAATGAGTCACTTATTGATAATATTCTCAGGTGGCATAACCTGAGCATGAAATATGAGCCGCAGTTGTCCAAACAGCATGCCATTGAGATTATTCTCAAGAATACCCATGGCCCGGTTGCCTTCATGCTTAAGGGCTTTACCATCAAAATATTTGAGAAACTAATCAACAAGGCAGCTGGCTTGCAAGAGGAAGCCAAACTGTTGCCCTTTCCTGACCAATCATCTCAGCCTAAGTCGCAAAAGGTGTTTGAGAAGAAGCTAGAACAGTCGTGTCAGTGGATAGATGGAGCATCTAGCCAAAGTCTAGTATGAGAGACCCCGAGCTCAACAGCCTCCTTTGCCGCCACCTCAACCATCATATCAGCCACCATAATGGCCATTTCCACCACCTCAATAGCCTACCCAATAGTGATATTCCTATCTAACATCAGGTAGTTACTACCCACCTACTATTTTCACTATATTGAATAAGCCATATTCATTCAAGAGGGAGATAGTTAGAAAAATCTTTAAGAATCTCTTAAAGAAACCTGACTTTTAGTTACCAGAGCCTAAGAGGCCGTAGGAAATGGGACAAGAGCGATGATCCTAGCTATTGCCCCTACCACCACATATTAGGCCATGTCTTAGAGGATTATATTATTTTAAGGACTGGCTTGAGCATAGCTATAAGTCAGGAGCCATAATTATCCCTAAGGAATACTTATTAGAACAATCATCTAATTCTATTAGAGTAATCCTCAAGAATACTTGCGATCCTCTTAAGATCAAAGAAGGTTGGGATATATCCTTATCCTGAACCTCTAAAAAGATTATTTCTAAGATCAAAAAGCTTTCACTGTAGGTGCCTGAAGTAGTACAAACCTCCAAAATTAAGAAAGGTTTGCTAGTTACGAAGGATAACTCAGGGAAGGTGACAACCCAGCAGCAGCAGCTCACCATACTTGCCCGGAATAGTCCAATAGCGCAACCATCATTCGAGTCCAGCACTCCATCTAGCGTTGCAGCTACTTCTTCTTCTACTAGCTCCTCTTCTATCGACAGGAGCACTATATCAGAGGACAAGGGCATTAAATCCCTTACTTTGCTTACTTTACTTGATTTCTATCATGTTCCTCAACCCAAAAAAATCAATAAAGAAAGAAAACTCTACTTGCATATTGTCCACTTCTTATGTTCTTGATTTTATTCCTATTGAAAACTCTTCAAGTCTAGAAAATAATAATAGGTCTAGTAATTCCAATCCTCTTTCTTCTGATTCAAAATAAGACTTTCCTTTCCTGAATCAATCGGGTTCACCTCTTCAGATTGACTTGGAGTCAACTGACTCTGAGGATCCCATAGGAGAAGCAATAGGTAATTAGTTCCACAAGTTCATCATTCCAAGAAGTCACTGAAGTCAACCTACATTGTGGCAAAGTTCTACCTCCTAGGGTAGTACCTCAAGATAAGGGTAAACAAATCATTAGTTCTAGTGAGCAGATAGCCCCTTCACAGAATGCTCCACCAATGGATATGCTTGTGAAGGACCAAGTCAGATTTGATTACAATGTCCTAGCTCATCTTAGAAAGTTTTCAGCTAAGTTAAGCATATATGACGCCCTTGTCTTATCTAAAGAGCTAAGGGAATCTCTAATCAAGGCTTTACTTGATCCAAAGATATGCTTAGCTCAACTGACCGTTATTGAAGAGGAGGCACACCACTCAAAGGACTTCTTAGAAGTTACATTTAATGATGAAGACTTACTTCAAGGGATGACCGAGCACAACCACCCTCTTTACATTGCAATGGACATTGGCAGATATAGGCTATCCAGAGTTCTAATTGACCAAAGTGCATCAGTCAACATTATGAGTCTAAGAACCCTTGCCTATTTAAGGATCAACATCTCCAAACTCCAAAAGGAAAGGATGATGTTGAGAAGATTTAATGAATAAGGTGAGACGGCCTTAGGCTCCATAGTGTTGCCATTGGAGATAAATGATTGAAAGATCAAAGCTAAGTTTCACATCATAGACTCAGATACATCCTTCAATGCTTTGCTTGGGAGACCATGGATACATAAAAGCAACATAGTTTCATTCTCTCTACATTATTGCATGAAGTTCATGAGAGGTGGGATTGAGTACTGCATCAAAGGAGATCTCAAACCATTCACAGTTCATGAGATTGGGATAAATGAGGATGCAGCATATTACCTTCACCAAAATTAACAAGTCCATTCTCATGAACGTAGTCAAATCCCCATGAGGGACAAAAAGAAAGAAAAGAAAAAAGAAAAAGAAAAAGAAAAGAAAAAGAAAAAAGAGAAAGAAAAAGAAAATAAAAGGGAGCGAGACATAGACTCAAGAGAAGATATAGAGTCCAACATTAGATTCCACCCACAGTTAAATGCTCCATTCAAACATATGGGTAGATTACCCGATCTCCACTAGGCAAAGAAAGAGGATAGTTTAGAGGTAGCCCCTGAGGTGGAAAGCCTTCCTATTGTCCACCCAATAGAAGGTATGTCCCAGCCACCAAGAGTACCCCTACTATTTATATAGACTTAGCATCTAGTTCAGAGGATGAGTCCTATGTGGTTAGCATACCAACTAGCTCTTCTCAGCAACAGATCCCTTTTGAGGTGACACTTGAGCAGGATAGTGATGAAGACTGGGCCCCAAAGCAAAGCATAAATGCATCCAAGTCTATATGTGAAACAATCAAGCATCAGTTGGGAACCTTAGCTCTAACCCACTCAAGTGAGGTTCTTCGGGAGCCATCCTTAAGTCAAGAAGTTAATGTAGAACTTGAGGATGGTTCATATAAAGATTTAATAGAATTATCTTTTGATTTGTACTCACTGTGTGTTCTAAATTTAACAAAGAAAGGGTTAATCCCACATACTTGGTCAAAGCACAGGTCATGCTATTTTGAAATAATATGGAAGAATAAATGCAAAAGCTCTCAATCAAGACCAGGACTAGGGTTCAATAAAATGGGTCCAGTCGATGATGACGATTACTGCTTAGTCATCACCAATCATTTAGAATCTAATAGGTTCTTTTCAAATCACGCAAACTCATATGAGGAGGTGTGTTTAGAAATTTTAGATGCTCAAGATGATTTTGAGGTCAAAGATGCACTGCTAGAGTTCAAAGATGCATCGCTAGAGTTCAAAGAGGAGATCAGATCAACCATCGACAAGCTCAAAGAAATCAACTTAGAAACAACATACATCAGTTCTTTGTTGAATCATAATGAAACCAATGACATAGTTAGGCTATTGACTAAGTTTAAGGATTGGTTCGCATGGAGTTATGAAGAAATGCCATATTTATTTCCTGATATAACAGTCCACAAACTAGCAATAGAGCCTAGTACTAACCATGTCAAGCAAGCTTCTAGATGCATTGAACAACAGGTCATTTCTAAAGTCAAGAAACTGATCGATGTTAGCTTCATAAGGAAAAAAAATACCCTACATGGTTGGCTAGTGTCATCCCAGTTAAGAAAAGAAGAATGGTCAAATTCGCATATGCGTCGATTTTAGAGATCTAAATAAGGCATGTCTAGAAGAAGAATTTTCACTACCGATACCAAAACTGATGGTGGATAGTACCTCATCTCATTCAATCTTCTCTTTCATGGATGGATCATCTGGATATAATCAAATAAAGATGACCCCTGAAGATGAAAGAAACACGACTTTTGAACCCCGATCAAAATCTTATGCTATGAGGTCATGCTTTTCGGCCTTAAAAATGTCGGTGCTACATACCAGCGGGCCATGACTCAAATCTTCGATGAACTCATTCATCATCAAGTTAAGTGTTATGTCAATAATTTCATAGTTAAAAGTAAAGAGAAAGAAGAACATCTCTTTGACTTGAAGTAGTTTTTGAATGGTTAAGACAATTTAACCTCAAGATGAATCCCCTGAAGTATGCATTCGGAGTAGCTTTGGGAAAATTCCATAGGTTTGTTGTCCAACACCATGGAATTGAAATTGATCCGGAGAAGATCAAGGCGATATTAGAAATGCCACCCCATAAAAGTTTAACTCAACTTAGGTCATTTCAAGGGCGTTGGTGTATCTAAGTCACTTCATATCCAGCCTATTAGGAAGATGCCAGCCATTCTAAGCACTTGTCAAAAATGATGCCAAGTTCAAGTGGGATGATAAGTGGTAGCACGCCTTTGAAGATATCAAGCACTACCTGATGATGTCGCTAGTTCCAGCAGCCCCTATCCAGGGCAATCCATTAATTCTCTACACCGCTGCATTAGATGACTCCCTTGGTTTTGTTGGCTCAAGCCAATGACGAAGGGAAAGAGAATGCACTATAATACCTCAGCAATCATTTAATCCCTACTAAGGCAAACTATCCACCCATTGAGAAGCTTTGCCTAGCTTTAATTTTTGCATCCCAAAAGCTATAACATTACATGCTTTCTCATAAGATGAACTTGATCTCTAGGATCAATTCACTGTAATATCTTATGAAATGGCCGATGCTATCCGAATGGTTGGTGCGATGGTCTATGATTTTGTCATAGTTTGACATTACTTTTGTACCCCTCTGTGCGATTAAAGGATAAACACTAGCAGATTTCTTAGCAGCACACCCACTTCCTGTTGACTCTATGCTTAATGATGACCTCCTCGATGAACAAATCATGAATTTAGGGGACACTCACATTCGCTGCTAGGAAATATACTTTGATGGTGCAGCTTCCTCTCAAAGGGAAGAAGAATCACGATATACTATCCCAGGTAAGGCAGGGGTAGGAATAGTTCTTCTAACTCTGGACCATAATGTGATGAGATCTCATATCATCTGTCTAAGCCATGCACTAACAATGAAGCTGAATATGAGGCTTTGATTATCAATCTGGAGTTAGTTGTTACTCCAAGCATCTAGAACATCAACATCTTCGGGGATATTCAATTAATCATCAACCAAATCGCTGGGTCCTACAAGGTTTTAAAGCCTAAGCTCCAGCAACCACAAGTACATTATAGAGTTGTTGGCCCAAATCCCAGCTGTTACAATTTACAAGATTTCTCGAAGAGAAAATGCCATAGCATATGCTTTAGCTAAACTTTCCAAAGAGTTGGCATGTCCGAAAGATGATTCCATATCGATGAGGGTCTGAAATAGACAAGTCTTATCCCTTATTGACATTGAACTCATCAAAAGGTACTCTCTTGAAGGGGAGGTTCCATTGCCTAAAAAGGATGACAAATTAGAATGGAGACAACCATTCATGGATTATATAAATATAGGCAAACTACATCAAGAGAAGTCGCTAGCCCATCAAATGAAGCAGAGAGCACTTTTCTGCGCTCTCGTGGATGGCACCTAGTACCGGCAGTCCTTCGATCATATGTGGTTACATTGTTTAGACAAACATGACCGAGGTACACTGAGGTTTATTCTAAGCTCATCAATCTAGTCCAAAGATGAAAGCAAAGATCAAGAGATTAGGAAACTACTGGTCATCGATGATCACAAATTATATGGATGTAGCTAGGCGATGCCACCAATGTCAGGTGCACGGTGTGGTCCTACATCAACCACCCAACATTCTACACCTTACATTGGACTCATAGCCATTTGAGTGTTGGAGTACCGACATAGTGGGTCTGATTGATCCTCCTTCTAAGGGTCATAAGTTCATCCTTATTGCCACGACTACTTTTCCAAGTGAGGCACCCCGAGAGATCACAACTCAAAGATGTGCTTTAGATTTTAGAAACCATATATATAGGTTCGCCTGAAATTATATATAATGGTACTAGATTCAAGAGCACCAAAATCAACATCTTTGCCCGAGACACAACATAGATTGGAGATTTTCTACCATTTGCTACTCGAGGGAAAATAGTTTGGTAGAAGCTTTCAACAAAACTCTTATCCATATATTAAAGAAGACACTCAAAGATAATAAGCGATAGTGGCATGAGCATTTAGTTGATGCCTTGTGGGCTTACCGCACTATGTACAAAACTCCAACTCAATCAACCCCATTCTCCTTAGTATATGGGTCAGAAGTCGTTCTACCATTAGAAGTCCATCTCCTATTACTAAGGATAGTCGTGGGTAGCAAGATCACAATGGAGCAGAATGCCATATTATGTTAGAAGAGCTTGAAGGTTTAGAGGAGAGATGCCTACGGGCATGCCAGAACCTCGAGTTATACAAAGCTAAAATTATTAAAGCTCACAACAAGTTGGTCCGTCCTAGAGCTTTTCAAATAGGAGAGCTTATTTTAGTTCTAAGAAGACCGATTGTTGCCCGTCGCAAGATGGGAGGCAAGTTTGAACCCACTTGGGAAAGACCTTTTGTCATAGAGAAGGCCTACCAAGTAGGATTTTATTAGCTCATAAATCATAAGGGAGAGCATCTGATGCTTCCAATCAATGGGTAATACCTAAAGAAATATTACCCATAAATCATGTTTGGAAATAATTATTAATAAAAATTTCATCTCAAATTTCATATCTTCCATATTGAAAGCATCTTCCCTTGTGAATTCTCCACGATGTGTTTAGGGTAGGTGTAAAGAACTCGAGCGGCATCCTATCCTTTATCAACACAACACGAACATGAACTAAACACATATCTTTTATCTCGAACTACTTTGAGTTGAGATAACACCCCCAATGACACTAACTTAATAACGCTCTAGGTCGGGCTGACATGCTACCCTGCTAGTGTGTCACCCTAGTGATCTTCTTACTTTGGAGGATATAAGTCTGCTATGCTTTCTTCCTGACTTGACCATTGCACACCGATGAGCACCTTCTTAGTTTGGTAGGCATTATTACACGGTCGATAAGATGCCTCATGTTAACTTCGCTTAAGAAGATATAAGTCAGTTATGCCTTCTTCTTGAATTGGCCTATGTGTACTGACTAGGTCGAGTATATTTGAGATTTAGGGTAAGTCCCCCAGTGGCTCCTTCCTTCTTGACTACTTCAAGTCTGGGTCCAGTCCTTCCTTGAGACTACCCACTTAGTAGTCTTCCTAGGTTGGATAACATATGTCCCACCGATGATAGACTATCCCGATGATCATTTTCATAAATGAAGATGTAAGCCTTCTTCTTATATTGATCGTCACACACCAACAGGCACCTTAAGTTAGTTGGTCATCATTATGCTGACAGCGACCCACCTAGTGGATACACCACTCACGATCTGCTACGTCTTCTCCTTGAGTTCACCACCGTACACCTGTTGGCTTTCTTTCATAAGGTCAAGAAAAATGCCCATAACTTTAGCTTCCCTATGAGCACTCTATTTGGATCAAATCATTTGCAACCCCATTTAGCCACTACCCAGGTTACTACCAGATTGGACAGTTCCCCTTTCCTAGTAGCCACCCCTGTGGTTAGAGAATCCATCTTGCGGATATGCATATTCTCCCTTGGTCCAATAAGTCTGAGATAGGACATGGCTGATATAACCCCTTCTTAGTGTGGTCCCTCGTACACCAACAGGGTCTACGCACACATATAAATAAAATATATATATTCGCTTGTGGATTAGGAGGACACCCCTAGTAGTATATTTTCCCAAGCAAGCATCTTATCTTTAGGGTAGTGTCAGCAAAACTCCTTTTAAGAATCATTTGACTACTCTTGAGTTGACATAAATCCCCAGCAATGCTCACTCAATAGTCTCACTAGGTCAGGTTTGATTTGTTGTGCTACTAACAGATCACCCTAGCGGCTACTCCCCACTTTAGAAGATGTAAGTCTGTTACGCTTTCTTCCTAGCTTAGTCCTTGCACATCGAAAGGTATCCTTTAGGTTAGTTAGCTCTACCCCGTGGTAGGTAGATTATCCTTTTAGATTTGTAAATTTGAGATGGGCCAAGGCTAATATTTTCCCTTCTTAGTGCATGCATCGCACACCGACAGGATCCATCAAATTAAAGTGAAATTAATCCTGACTATCCTTGAGTTGATATAAGTCCTCAGGGACATTCACTCAGTAGTCACCTTAGGTCGTGTTTGATTTGTTGTGCTACCAAAAGATCACCCAGTGGTTGCTCCCCACTTTGGAAGATGTAAGTCTATACACCTTCTTCCTAGCCCATCTGTTGCACACCAAAAGTTTGAACGGTCTTACCCCGCATCCGGTAGACTGTCCCTTTGGATTTATAAATTTGAGATAGGCCAAGGCTGACATAGCCCCTTCTTAGTGGATCCATCGCACACCGATAAGGTTCATAAATTAAATCCACCAAATCCCCAACAAACTCGAGCTCATATCTTCAATAGATATGCAATCAACCTCAAAACAAATTAAACCCGACTTGATTCTCCCTGGCGGAGTTAAATCATATCCTCATCCCTAGTGAAGTCCCAAATCATATACAAATAAATCAAATAAAAAACTCAAATCATAACCAGCCTCCCTAGTGCAGCCATCATAAATTAAACCTGATCTTAATCCCCAACAGATTTAGGCCCATTTCACAAGTGGATATGTACCACGAATTACATCGATCAAACCCAATCTTGATCCCTAGCAAACTATAGCTCATATCCCTAGTGAATATGCCTCCCAAATTAAGCATAACCCAATTCATATAAATTAAATTGAACTCTCATCCCCAGCAGATGCCTACCAAGCAAATCCAATGCATCCATGAAATTAAACTCATATAACCCAAACCTGCATCCCTTGTGGAAGGTTCATACACCCATCCCCAGTGGATTATAGAGTATAATCCCCAGTAGATCTTCTTTCCATAAATCATATATTCAAATTCAAACTCTTATCCCCAGCAAATAACTAGAACCTGCTTCCCTAGTGGAAGGAATACACTTAATCCCCAGTGGATTCCTCTCTCCTCTCTTATGTCCTTGGCATAAGATGAAGTTCATTGCACTAAGATCATGATTCTATCTACATCTCAGGTTTAGGTATAGAACATTTTTCATTAGTTCTTGCAATCGTTTGGACACTATTGATCATCTCGGTTAATGTCAATATGTGTGGTATGCCTTGTTAATTATGCCACACCTATCAGGGGTCCTTTTGTTGACCTCACTTTTGGAGTGAGTTTTCAATCCCCTCATCATAGATCTAGGACTTTTATAGGCACTAAGAGCTCCTTAGTCTTAAGGAACATTTAGTGATTAGGTGAACACTTAACCTAAGCCTAAAGACTTATAAGGGTTAGTCATAGGAGTAGGTTATGCCTTAGAAACTTAGGGAGACTTGCCTACCCTATAGCCTAAACTCAACCCATGTTCTCTTTCTCAAAGCAAACCCCAAATTCAAATTCAAAATTAAATTTTCAAAATTCACAATCAATCCCATGATCAAATTTAAGCTCAAAATCTTCCTTAAGCCTTATGATTGGATTCCATGGACTTGGCCCTAGCCAAATCCAATTCAGTTCAATTCAATTGATTTTCTCCAAGATCAATTAAATCCCTCAATCATTTATCAAATTCAAATCTAAATTCAACTCCAAATGATTCAAATCCCTCAATCATTTAATCAAATTTGCTTTCAAATCACTTCAAACTCAAGTGACTTTTCATAAGTCAATTATATATTCAATTATCTTCCCAAATATAAATGAAATATGTATTCAAATGACCAAAATCAAATCAAAACCCAATTTGAACCCTTTAAGCCAATTCCTTGGACTTAGCCAAATCCTATCTGAATCAAGCCAAAATCAATAAATTTTCTCTTGAATCAATCATTCCTTCAATTATCTATCCAAATATAAATGAAATCTATAATCATTAAGCCAAATTAAAATAAACTTAAGTCAAGCACAACTTAGCCATTTTGACTTGAAAATCTCCAAATGAACCAAGACCCATCATAACCCAAATTGATTACAGTTGGATTTATATTTCAATCTTAAGCTCATATGTAAATTCAAGTGAACCTAAATTAAACCAAAACCAAGCCAATTAACTCATTTTAGTTCACTTGACCTAAAGTGACTTAAGGAACGCATTTGAACCAAATTCTAATCGAACCCAAATTGCATTGAACCAATCTCATCCAAACCTCATACCATGACCATTGATCACCCTAGGATGATCAATTATCTTAAATTGGGTCAAACCAAGTCAACTTGGCCATTTAACAACCCTTTAACCCATATGAACCCAAACTAAAACCTACCCTACACCAAATCAATTGAAACCATTGATTCACATCAACCCATAATCAATGATTGAACATGACTTGACTATCAATTGAGCCAAACCAAACCCAATTGATCATTTGACCCAAGTTGACCCAAATTGACATAAAAGACCAAAATGAGTCGAATCATGATCTAACCCAAATTAATTACAGACAATAGCTCAAGTTCATTCCAAATTGATTATTGAACTTGACCAAACCCATAATTGAGCCTAATTTGGCCAATTGAACCCAATTGACCAACTTAGCCTAATTTGATCGAAAAGATCAAATTGGCCAAAAATCTAAATTAAATTCAAATTGATTCAAACCAAAACCTACGATCATCTTCAATTAACCAATTGAACTTAAACTAGCACCTGACCCAAGCCAATTTGGTCAATTTGATAAAATTGGTCAACTTGACCTATTTGACCTATATCAATCTAAATGAGCCAAAATCAAACTTAGGTCAAATTGATTGAAACCACTTGGACCAAAATACTTCAAATCATCATTTGAACCTAACCCAAGTGTTGGTTTGACCCAATTTGATCAATTGGTCAACCTAACCCATCATATCCCAATTTGACCTATATGAGTCAAATTGAGCCAAATCCCTTGAAACCAAACCCATGCCACTTGGAACCTGACCAAACCCAACCCAAACTCACTTAGGGTCAACCCAAAATATGCCTAAACCCAATTGGAGCCCAACCCAATGAGATCTCCCTTAGATATGCTACCCCACATGGGATTTTGTCCAAAATAGTAAAGTCCACTTCCCCTTTTCACTCGATAGCCCTCACACATCCCAAATGGTGTATGACATAGCCACCTAGACCATCCCATGTGGGCTAGGTCTTTCATGGACCAAAGGGAGGTGAGTTAACTCATCTCCCTTATAAACCTAGAACCCAAAGGATCCAAGGAGATCCATCAGCCCATCTCATGCCTTGAGCCACGCCCTAGGCCTTCCTCCAACCAAAATGAGCCAAGTGGACTTGATGGAGATAACTCTGATGCTTTAGCGATGGCTACCTAGGCAAAAATGAGGAGCTTTATCTGTCCATCTATCACAAGCAATCAAGGGGTATACCCCCTCACTTCGCACAGAAAACACAACCATTCATACCGTCCAAGCTTCCTAAGTGAATTTCATACTCCCTAGTGAGCTCCCAAGTGTTCTCAAATCTTCCCTTATCGAGATTTCTCCTACCTGAGTGAAGCCAAAAAAAGGGCACTCATTTGTCCGTCCAAACTCCATCAACCAAATTCAAATCCTCAATACAAAGATCCCCAAGACATGCTTTCTAATCATTTCTCGAGCTCCAAATCCACCAGAGGTCAGAGTTTGATCGAAGCTGAGCATCCAAAGCATGGAAGTTGGCCATCGCATCCACATGGAATTGATCAAATTACTTCGCAATAGGGCTTCATCTCAACCATATGAAGCTACCTCAAGCGTGCAAGCCACCGGTCTTAGCTCTATTGAGGTAATTCCATGAAAATTGAACCTCTAGCTAAAAATGCATTGGTCTTTTGTGAAGGGAATGTGTGTGTTAATCGATCTTAGCCTTTGAATCATCATAGATCCTTCATACGATGGTGTGGGTTCCATTTGGGGAAAATTAGAGCTTGAGTGAGCTCGGATCACGCGGGCAATGGCAGATAGAGGCCATTCTCCCTTGTTTGCATGATGATGGATCACGGACCGTCTATTCCGTATTATGATTAAATATGTTAGATCTGATCGATTTAATCCTTCATTAATCATGAGTTTAATCATGGCCCTCTGATCTTAAATCAGACAGTTCCCAAGAAAGTGTGTTTCACTGTCAGCTGACTTTGCGTGGATGTGACAACTTAAATAGTTAATCCCACGGTGCCACATGAAAAGTGCATCACATCAGCGCATCACGTGGCGCCAATGAGATTAAGGCTTAATTAGGCTTAAATAATCTATTTTAAGGATGAAACTTCATAAATTCATAACAAATTATAGAAAAATCCAAAAAAAAAAGAATACAAATACTCATTTTAAAGATATTTCATAGAAGAATCCATTAAAAATGCCCTTAATTAATTTTGACCAGTAAGCAGAGCTTAATTAGAGTTTAATTTAAAAAATTAATTACCTTAATTATCCCCTAATTAATTAACTAATTAACCTCAAACTTTCTAAGATTATTTAAGGGGTGACCTCTACCTTTCTTAATTTTCTTGAGATTTATTGGTTAATTAATTAGAAAATTAATTGATTAAGCCCTAATTATATTCTTAACTTAATTAAGGGTCAATTATGCATGTGAATAGTAATTAATTAATCAATTAGGCTTCTAATCACTGCCTAATAGTGAGGGGCTTATGGAATTAGGTTGAGACCTCTTTCCTAATCTCTTTTTCCTAAGTCCTTCTCTTTTTATTTAAGAAACACTAATTAAAGTTTAATTAATAAATTAATTATTTAATTAGTTAAATTAAGGTTCAATTCACATCAAATCTTGTTTAATTAAATGAGAGGACTCACAAAGTTAGGTTGAGACCTCTTTCCCTACCTTTTCCTTAAGTCCATTTCATTTGGAGGATAATTAATCAAATTTGGCAAATTAAGTAAGAAAAAATTGATTAATTAATCAAATTAAACTTATAATCATATTTGACCTTGATTAATTAATTATAGGTGGACCTTTTGGTATTTAATAGCCTAAAGAGAGTTAATGAATTTATGATTTACCCATATGTGTAGGAAAATCATAAAAGTAATTAATTAAGTTCCTTAATCCAATTAATCAATAATTATGAGCTAATTGCAATAGGTCCTTTCATTTCATAAGACCATTGCTAATTTACTTTTCAATTCATTTGCATATCATGTTAGCTCATAATTATTTGGATAATTATATTAAGGTAACATAAATGTGGTGTTTATTTTTGGAGAGGTTGTTTATCGGGGGACACCACATAGATCTGAGGATGTACTTATTGAGGTGATTGGGTACGTCATCAAGGGATAGTGTATTATTTCAAAAGATAGAAATCACTATCTACATGGACCTCATCACCCACAATATGATGGGTCTTCGAATATACCAGAGATTTTTCCCCTACTTTACATGGATGAATAAAGTAGGGTTTATTTAAACTGGGTTCTAAAATTCCCTATAGGGGCAAACCCCCATAGTTAATTACATCTTAAAGAAAGTGAATCTTAAGAATACTCTCAATTAAAGTAGGCGATTATTGTCTCCAAAGAATTCAAAGATAGAATATCAATAAATTGGTTATATTTAGGAAATCAAAAGGATGCATTAAAAGGAGAGACTTATTATTGAAGCCAAAAAGAGATAAGTAAGGAGTGCTCATGATACTAGGAAACCTAGTGAGCATTCTAATATATCCTATAGTTGGGCTTTATATGTTTTAAATTGAGGAGAATTATATATTTGAGTTGAAATTTTATTATAAATCAAGGATTTATAATTCCACAATACAAGATTGTGGAAATGCCTAAGAGGTGAAGATTTATGCTAGTAACCCCATAGGGAAACAGGGACCTCAGATCCTAAAACTAGGGAGCTTTGGTGAAGGCCAAAGGACATCCTAAATCTAAGGCAAAAAATGATTATATTGTTCACCTCCATAAGGGAGAGTAAACCACCCGACTGCTAAACTTATAACCGCATGGAGTGACAGCCAACTAAGTTCTTCTACGCTTTAAATCCATGTAGACAAGTCATATGCTTTGCAAGATGGCTAGGTTGTTATTATTTAAAAAAGAAATTAAGTCCTTAAACTCACTTTCTAAGAGACTAGAGCATAAGTGGTATGAACAATGACTTAATCTAATGCAAATCTTATCATATTTTATTTGATTTTTGACACATCAATTGACAAAGCATATAGGATTTTATATGCCTAAATGTGTGATGAAATGGGTTATGGGCCAAATCAAAAGAGAAAGAGGTATTTTTCCATCATAGGCTCTCAAAGGTCATCCCTTTTTCTATCTAGCAAAGATGGAAACCCTCTCTTAGTTAGAGTGAAATAAAATTTTATGCATGATAATAAGCATACAACAACTAGCTAAGGGGTTGCTAAATCTTTTATTATCATGATTTAATACCTAGGCTTCATGTGAGGTTATGAGTTATTTTAAAAAATTTAGTTATGAGTTATGATTGGGATAGAAAAATTAATTTTTATCCTAAGAGCCTAATCGCATCCAGGCCATACAACAATCACCAATCATAAATAAACTATGAAAAGACATGCTTTTTCTAATGCGCAAGCTAAACAAAACACCAAATAATTTTTATAAAACTAAAGCAAAAGAATAAGAGGCCGGTGCGGTTGGGTACCGCCACACAATCCGAAAAGAAATGGGTAGTTGAGCTCTACCCTTATACAACTCGGTATATGAAAGAATAATTACAAGTTATAGAATGATAAGTGTTATGGGGTATCTTTGAGTCTTCATGCTCCCTCCATTTCTTCATTTGATTTGCTCCGTTTTGATTTAGTGGGCTTCTAGGCATCACATGGCACCCCAAGATTAAACCTTCTGGCCAATGTTCATCCTTAACCCCCATAATCCTTAACCAAATTCCTAATGCACAATTACATTAAAAGAATGAGAAAGTAAATCTAACTACACCTGCAAAATAAGTGTTAGCTAAACATACCATACAACCCAAGAAAATATATGAATAATTTGGACTTAACACCCTGCACATGCATAACCAAGTCCATGTGTCCTAATATAGATTATGCTTAGGTGTTAAGTAACCTACAAAAAAGAG
Source organism: Cymbidium sinense (assembly GCA_021442155.1). Classification (NCBI taxonomy): domain Eukaryota; kingdom Viridiplantae; phylum Streptophyta; class Magnoliopsida; order Asparagales; family Orchidaceae; genus Cymbidium; species Cymbidium sinense. The sequence continues at coordinate 52,987,973 of CM038225.1, read as the reverse complement.
CATTTATATTTATTTTAAGCAGCCTTTAAGCATAATCTCTTGCATAAAACATGATTAGGCTAATCACGACCTAACATCTAGTCTACGAGGCATACATCCTAACATCCAGTCTATAATAATACATCACAAAATAAGCATACATCAAATCATACACCATCCTAACATAGAGCTAGAAGTGGTGACTTAATCTAATGTGTGTGTGTTAAGTCTTGCGTGGTATGTCCTAACTAGGCTTTAAAGTTAAGATTCTCTAAGTGAAGGGTTTATTTTATAAAGGATGGTTTCACCTTAAATGGTTTAATTGATTTATAAATTTTAATGGATATTTTCTTTTGTTTCATCTTGGCCTACACTTAACAACTAAGTGTTATATAGAGAAGAAATAGAGGGGACCACTCCTTCATACCTTCCTTAAGTCATTTCTAAAGCAAGTTAATTAATCAATTTCTTTTAATGAATGGCTTATTATATGTTTTAATTAATCCTAAGTTTAGGTTCACTTTAAACATATTGATTCAATAAGAAAGGCATCTTAAGATTAGTTGGAATAAATTACTATCACATAACACATGTTTGTTCATTTCTTCCCATCATGTTTATCATGCATATGATTATATCCTAAGCATACCTACACACACAATAAGTATTTTTTAACATACTTAAATGATGAATGTAAGCAAATGCACTTAGAAATAGATGCTTTATTTGGTTGAATTATCTTGTCATATTAATTTAGAGCTCCATCTAGGTCCTTATATAAAAGGATAAGAAAAGAACTCTAAATAATATGGCAAATTAACCCATAAACAAAATATAAATGTATGTCCTAGAAAAGTGGGTTTTCATTCATTAGCTAAATACACATTCAAATGCAGAAAATTTTTAAGCAAGTACGCACCATTGTTCTGCACCAAGGGAGTGAGGTAGGAACCTCCTTAGGGCTACTTAAAGTCGTGCGTCCCTAGGATGTCCAGTCTAATATACCCGCTATTCTTAAATGCATATGACTATATAAATAACTATAAGAATAGAAAAACTATGCAAACATTGTATTTGATTTGATTGGTTTATTTTTTGTAAATGAATTAAAGCTCTATCTAAATTCTAATGTTAAAATGCATAAGAATGAAATCAAATGAGTACATCCCCGTTGTTCTACACTAAGGGAGTGAGGTAGGAACCTCCTTAGGGGTACTTAAAGCCATGCATCCCTGGGATGTCCAGACTAATATACCCATTAACATTCAAACTTATACAAATCAACATATGAATGTGAGAAAGAGACTTCATTACATACACTAAGCTTATAATCACATGCATTTCCTATGTATATATAACTAAAGTTACAATATACATATAAATTCATTCATTAATAAGCCTTTGAAAATATATTTGGAATTTAATAGTGATACTAGCCACACATATTTTTAATTAGGTCAACACATGTAAATTGACATAAAGGAAATCATTTTTATTTGATTAATTTGAAAGACATGAATGCATGAATACAAGTGGCATACAACATCTAACATGAAGGGAAAGAAATAAAATAACACAAGCATGTGATTTTATTCAATCCAACTAAGTACTAAGGACAATCATACTAAATAAGATTATTTAAAATAAACTAAAGTTCTTTAATGTCATTTCATTTTTATGTTTGATTTTATTTAAAAAATGCGAAAGAGGTTTGTTAATCCTAATCCCATCTCCCATGTATGAGTTAATTTATTTTAATAAAAGGGAATTAGGCTGATTTTATGATTTAATTAGGTTAGGGTATAAATTAAGTCAATTAATTAACCCTTACATATGTCACCTTAAGTTAATTAATTAATTAATAATGAGCCAATATGATATGCAACCACATGAAAAGTAAATTAATAATGCTCCTAAGAAATGAAAGGGACCTATTAACCTCACTTTTGGAGTGAGCTCTCAGCTTCCTTATCATAAGTCTAGGACTCTTATAGACACTAAGAGTTCCTTAGTCTTAAGACACTTCTAAAGTAGAGAACGTTCCAACTCTAGAGACTTAGAAGAGTTAGCCATAGGGATAGGTTGTGCCTTAGGGATTTAGGGGAGACTTGCCTACCCTATAGCCCAATCCTTTCTTCTTTTTGTCAAACCAAACCTCAAATTCAAATTCAAATTCCAAAATCAAATCTAACTATCCAATGATTGAAATTTAATCCCAAATTCAAACTCCAAATCCTTTCCTATGCCCTTTGATTTTATCAACTTAGCCTTAACCAAACCAAAATCAACCCCAACCCAATTAATTTCCTCAATTATAAAACCCAATCTCAAAACAAATTCCAAACCATAAATCAATTCGAAATTCCAAATGATTGAAACCACGATTAACTCCAAATTCCAAAAATCTCTCCCTAAGCCATATGAGCCACCTTCATGTGCTTAGCCAAAACTCCTTCAAATCAACTAAAATTTGGTTGATTTCTTTATAAATCACTCAGTCCTTTATTTATACTCATAAATATAAATGAAACCTACCCTCCAATGATAAAAAATAAATCAAACCAAATCAAAACCTAAATCAGCCCTTTCAACCTACATCCCAAAGCTTAATCAAATTTGCTTCGAAATCACTCCAAACTCAAGTAATTTTCTCATAACCCATTTATATATTCATTTATATTCACAAATATAAATGAAATATAAATTTAAATGACCGAAACCAAACTCAAATCAAATCGAATTTTCAATTTTATCCCTTTTAGCCAAAATTTTGAACTTGGCTAAATGAAACCCAAATCAACTCAAAACTCATGAATTTCTTCATAATTGAATCATTCCTTTAGTCATTGATCTAAATATAAACATAAACTACCATTATCAAACCAAAACCAAGTCAACCCAAATCAAGCCCAAGTTAACCCTTATGACTTGAAATTGTCATATGATCCAAAATCCACTTGGCTCCAAACCAATTGCAATTGGATTTATATTTCAATCCTAAGTCTATATGTGACTTCAATTAAACTTGAATCAAGCCTTGATCAGGCCAATTGACCCATTTAGGCTCACTTGACCCAAAGTGACCTAAAGGACACTTTTTGACCCAAGTTCTAATCTAACCCAAATTTGATTGAACTAAGCTCATCTAAACCTCAATCATAATCAACAATCAACATGGGGTGATCAACCACCTTGAATTGGATCAAACCAAATCAAACCTAGCCTTTGACCAAGGCAACATTTAGCCCAAATGAAACCCAAACTAGCCAAAACCCACCATATGCCAAATTGATTAAATCCATTGACCTAAACCCATTCATAATCAATGATTGAACATGACCAAGTCATAAATTGAGCCAAACCAAGCCTAATTGACAACTTGACCTAAGTTGACCCAAATCAGCCTAAAAAGTCAAAATGGGTCAAATCATGATTTAACTCAAATTGATTGTAACCAATGGTTCAAGTTCATCCCAAATCACTTATTAAACTTGACCAAAGCCATGATTGAGCCCAAGTTGACCAATTGGTCAACTTGATCCAACCTAGCCCAAATTGACCTAAAAGGTCAAATTGACCAAAATTCAAACTAATTTCAAATTAAACTAAACTAAAGCCTACAATCATTTTTAATCAACCAATTGAACTTGACTCAACACCTAACCCAACACAATTTAGTCAAATTGATCAAATTGGTCAAATTGGTCAACTTGACCAATTTGACCCTTTTGAATCCAAATGAGTCAAATTCAAACCTAAGCCAAACCATATCAAATTAGTCACACAAAAACATTCCAAATCATGATTTAGAGCTAACTCAAGCCTTGGTTTGACCCAATTTGACCAATTGGTCAACTCAACCCAATGTAAACCTAATTGAATCCTTTTGACCAAATTGAGATGAACCACTTCAAGCCACCCTATGGAACCCCTTTGGTTGATCAAACCCACTCCACATTAGCTCCAAAACACACTCAAATCTACCTAAACCCATTTTAAACCAAGCCAAGGGGGATTGACCAATGTGCAAATCCATTTACATTTGATCCTTACCATAAGTGGCAAAGTCCACTTTGTTATCTCCATAACAGCCATCAAGAGGCCACCTAGAATTCCTTAGCCCATTCAAAACCCCCTAGCCTTTACCATGGACCAAAAGATCCATGCTTCTTCCCTCTCATCCATGGTTGAACCCATGGACACAAGGAAGAGCAATCCCACCCCACCACTCCATATCCTCCCTTGAAGCTCCTACTGCTGCTTCGAATAACCCAGGCAAGTCATGCACTGACGGTGACACCTCTGACGGCCTGATGGTGGCCAATCGACAGGATTTGTGAAGTCAATCTCGTCTATCCACCTGGCTTAATTGAGGGATATACTCTCTCAATTCGAGTAGGGAAGGACACCACTTGCATTCTCTAAGCCTCCAAGTTCAATTCGAACTCCCTCAGAGCAAATCCAAGGATCCCCAAGCCTCCTCAATTCGGCCATTGCCATTCCCATGCTTAAACTAATACAGGACACCCTTCCCTCAAGCAATACTCCCTCTCCACTAAACCAAATCCAAATTCCTTGCACCCACACCATCCTCATACCCAATCGAAGCCAACCAAAACATTTTCAAGCCTTCCAAAGCACTAGAGGTGTGAGTTTGATCGAAGTCGAGGCATGCGCATGTGTGGATTGGTCAATCGAGCACCCTAGGACAAATTGAAGGGCCTCTATGGGCTCCAAAAATTCACCACCGACCTCTTTTTGATGGAAAGAGTGTTTTAAATATCGATGGAAATTTTAGAAAGTAGATGAATAGTAGATAAGACACTACCCAAAGAATTTATCCTCATTTTGTGAGGACTTTAGATCTGGTTCTTGGTTTCCTATAGGCGCAAGCACCTATAGTTAATTACCCCTCTCAATACTGAGAGGGAGCTTTCGATTAAGGCTAGTCATTATATTGCTAAATTCATAGCATATAGTAGCAGCATGTGGAGTTTAAATTTTAGAATTTATGAAATTCATCATTTTAGCTTAAAGCGGATGGTTGCGATAATGATGGCATGCCTGATCTAGATCTCATGGTTCCATCATCTCGGGCTATCTTGATCCCTAGTCTACTTAGTCAAAGGAGGTAGTCGACCCAACCTGACCGAAAGATCCTTGTCAGCAGCCATGGGTTGCATCGTCCAAGATCTCCTTGTAGACCTGGGGTGGTGTTTATCTAAGGAGACAGACTTAAGTCTACCTTAGCTAACAAAGGGATTTTTGCCCTATCAAGTATACCCTATGGTTCATAACTCAAAGGACAGAGCTATTAGGGAGCATACGGGCTATAGTTGTGACTGTAATATAGTTGAGACATTTGGCAGAAACCACCTGGTCAGAGGACTCTGGTCATAACTGCATCATGTGGAGCCTCAGCCCCATGCGAAGAGGACACCGACACGCTCACGGGCATGAGATTATTTGAGAGTAAACATGATTGTGTACTTGATTTGACATTGGCTCCTTTGCTAAAATTTTCTTAATTTGTCACCTCCAATAAACAGTTACGGAAGGTGGATTAATTAAATTTTACTTTTAGTCTTTTAACTTGATGGTTTTCATTTAATCATTTTGAGCTTAATAATTCATCAGATTTCTCATTTGAATTGATATTTAATTTATATTAATTTAATTTAAAATAATAATCACATTTTGATGAAAGTATCCCCTCCGATTGAAATCTTCATTCAGCCATCATCGGGGTTCAAAAGTTTGCTTGATCTTTTAGTTTATTATTTTAGATCCTGCTGACTCTATTAATTTAATAATAGAGGATCAGATCTACTATCATATGATAGAATTAGCTTCTTAGCTATTTCGTTAAGTTGAAAATTATTATGATATTATTATTAAATTTTTAGGTTTTGTTAACTCGGACCCAGACCTAAGACCCAACCAGGAATAAACCCATGTAGCACCCTTAGACACTAAGTTTAAGCCTTCAACATAGTGTCGGGGCCCATGTGGGTGCTTGAATAATTTAATTTATTATTTCAGAACTTGTCGACTCTATTGATTTAATAATGGAGGATCTAATCTAGATTTATATTCTGAGGGTTTTGAATTTGAGAATATTGAATATAACATCTTAAATATTTTGATATTAATTACCCTCGAGTTGATATCTTCGATCAACTCAACTATCATTGGGGATGTGAATCAACTTGGTCATTTAATTTATTATTCTAGATCCTATTGACTCTATTAATTTAATAACAGAGGATCAGATATAGATTTATATTTAAAGAATTTTGAATTTAAGAATATTGAATATAAATATCTTAGACATTTTGATAATAATTACCCATCTTATTGATATATTTAATCAACTCTGCTTGTTCATTTAGTTTATTATTTCATATCCTATTAACTCTATTAATTTAATAATAGAAAATTAGATCTAGATTTATATTCTAAGAATTTTTAATTTAAGATTATCAAATATAAATATCTTGGATATTTTGATAATAATAACCCCTCTAGTTGATATCTTCAGTTAACTCAGCCATCATTGGGGGAATTGATCATTTAATTTATTATGTCATATCTTGTCGACTCTATTAATTTAATAATATAGGATCGAATATAGATTTATATTCTGAGAATATTGAATATTAATAGCTTACATATTTTTAATAGTTATGCCCCCTCTGGCTGATATCACAAATCAGCTCAGCCATCATGGGGGATTAATCATTCAATTTATTATTTTAGATCTCGTCGACTCTATTAATTTAAAAATATAGGATTAGATCTACTATAATATGATAGAATTAGCTTCATATATATTTTCTTAAATTTTGAATTCTTATAATAATATTATTAGATTTTTAAGTTTTGTTAACCCGGACCTGGTCCTAAGACTCAACCAGGAATCAACCCATGCAGCATCCTTAGATACTAAGTTTAAGCATTTAATATAGTATCTGGGCCCATGCGGATGTTAAATTCAAGTGCTTACATAGATTTTCAAAGTATTTATTATTTTTAAAGCACTCACATACAGTTTGATACCAATGAATTAATATGAATTTTAAAGTATTTGAATTCAATCATAAGTTTTATCTTATGATGCATGCATATCAAATTAAATTCATCTGGATATTTATATAAATTTTAAGAATATCTAAATTGAATTTAGTTGACGCCTTATGAGGCATGCGAGGTTTATTTAGAATTAAAGTTAACACCTTATGTCTGCTTTTAATTTTGTGTTGCAGATTTTGTGCATTAGGCGTTTCAGCTCTTGTTCAATTATTTAGATTAATATCATTTGCTTGTATTTAGTTCATAGCTCATGGAGTTCTTTAAGTTTCAATGAAACTTAACTCATGATCGTTGAGCAGCTCGTAGGCTCATCACAAGTTTCATTCAAATTTTTTTTTCTCTGAACAATTTTAATGTGGTACAATGCTCAACCCAATTATTTAGTATGAATCATCACATTATTTAATCGTTCAATAAGAAATATGATTTATGCTCATTGACAAGCTTTCTAGCCTTATTAGTTCAATATTTCTGACGCTTATTCTTATTTTTATAATAATCATTATTCCTCTTTAAGCATGTAAGTAACTGTTAGATTCTTTACAAGTTCTCTAAAGATTTTATTTGATTCTTGTTCTAATTGAAAGACAAGCTTTCAAAACACTATAAGTTTTGTTTGTGCTCATAGGCAACTATCAGGATCGCCGTAAGCTTTACTTGAATTTTGTTCTTGTTAGAAGACAAACCCTTAAGTTCATTAAAATTCTTATTTATAATTGTAAACAAGTCATCGAGTCCCTTGTAAGATCATTTTTATTTAAAGAATTTTGAAATTTTATATGTAGGTTTATTCTTTAATTTATCATCCACAAATAAATTTAAATTAAACTCATAAACACTTTTATTTATTCTTGTTTAAGTCTCCCGTCAGTCCAAATTTTGACAGCCTCCTGATCTCTTTCCTTCATAAGGGGTTGCATCAGGATTGCTAGATCCTTCCTACCCTGCTTAAAGAAGCATGCATAGTTAATGTCCTATGACAATGTGGCTTAGAGAGTCTTCTAAACTCGCCGCACTTAAAAAAGCATGCATAGGCCTTAAAATACCTACAATTTCAATTTAGATTTTAATTTTGAGCTTAAAGTTCATTTTACGTTAAATTAATTAAGTCCTCTTCCAATCTGAATTTCGGCAGCCTCTCAGCGTCTTCCTCGCATAAGGGGGCTGCATCGGGAGTGCTAGAACCTTCCTACCATGCTTAAAGAAGCATGCATTGTGAGTGTCCTGCGACACTACAGCTTAGAGAGTCTTCTAAACCCACCACCCTTAAAAAAGCATGCATAGGCCTTCAAATACTTACAATTTTAATTTAGATTTTAATTTTGAGCTTAAAGTTCATTTTATATTAAATTAATTAAGTCCTCTGCCAATCCAAATTTCGGCAGCCTCCCGGCATCTTTGCCACATAGGGGCTGCTTCAAGAGTACTATAGCCTTTCTACCATGCTTAAAAAAGCATGCATAGTTGCTGTCTTGTGACACTGCAGCTTAAGAAGTCTTCTAAACCCACCACACTTAAAAAAATGAGCATAGGGCTTCGGACACCGCTAACCTGACAACAGTAGCAATTGTCACCTCTTTCACAAACCTCCAAATGACCAACAACTCCATACCACCAACCATATGGGAACTCTTTGTTCTTTCTCCACTGAATCTTAATATGATCACCAAGACTCAATTCACTTGAACAATATGAGATATAAAGATCACGAGAAGAAGTACCAAGAGGAGCTCTTACTCTCTCCCATGGCACTTCCTCTATTGCTGGAACTCTTTTACCATGTGGTGGATACTTGTGCTGGAAAAGAGAATATGCCGCTCTCTAACACTGATAAAAAGAAATTAGTGAACTCACAGGAAAAATGGTCATACACTTTCTCTCATCTTCCATCTTGCACTTAAGCCATGAAAGAGGCCACATGCAGCCAAGCCATTCCATTCTCCTTAGAACTAACTCCTCTGATTTGGTCTCCGATGTCAAGGTCCCTCCTTAACGCAACTTGCAGCTCCCACTTCCTCCAAGCCACTTCGCTTATGACTCTACTCCACTTCTCCTTCATATGCCCCTTCCATAGATGTTCACTTATACACCTCTCCCTCAAATAGCTACAAACACAAGACATTTTGCAAAGCTCTGCTAGCGAAAGCTTTTCCAAAATGCATTCTATGGTTAGCTCTGGTAGATCAAGCAACATCATCTTCGCCAAAGAACTCAAATTCTTTGTGTCTGACTTTAGCCTCAAAGGATCTGCATTTCTTGAAAGGCATTGCAGGTGGATACCTGAAGTCCAGGATTCTGAAAATGCTTTAGTTCTTGAACCCCTTGAAAGTGTGGTAAATGGATTCTTGGAATAGCAAAACATAGAGAAGAGCAAGTTTGTATACCCATGAAGGGTAGAAAGGCTTGAGAGGAAGAGGCTTGACGAGGAGAAGAAGGAAGGAGGAAATGGATGGGGTTCGTACAGCTCAGTATCGCAAGAGAGAGGAAGAAGTGGGATTTCATTCAGTTGGGAGCCGGACAGATAGAGAGGGGGGTTTGTTCCCTCAGCTGGGAGGAAGAAAGCTCTAGGCACTTGGCTTGCTCGTCCTTCCCACAGAGAACGCAAGATCTCCTCGCTCGATCATGATATTTTTTTTAACTTGTGAGTGGATGAGGGGATAAGGTAAGGGTGGTATGGGAGGGATGATGTGGCATCTCCTTATTAGCCAAATGGGAGGTGGAAGCATGGGGATGGGTGGCTGCAATTTTTGAGGCAATGACAGTCACAATTATGAGATAGTTAAGTTGATTTACCTGGAGATGCGTGCTAATTTTTATAAAATTGTAAGTGTGATAACCTTAGTCAAATTAGATATCTATTCTAGGTAATTTTGATATTCCAGATGCAATGGCAGTTTGGAAATCAAGATCGTAGTTCAAATTGTACATCATCACTTCCGATTGCTTGATATTCATGCAAACTCATTTGAATTGAGCACAAATAATCTCATTTTATAGGTTTTGACATTTCAATGCTAATGACATAATCAATTTCATGAACAAAGATCATTTGGGAAATATCGTGGCTTCCCAACCTTGATAAGCATGGCAATATGTATATTTTGATCAATTTTGATATTTTGAATGTGATGGTGAAGTATGTTCATCGATCAGAGGTCATTTTGACTAATTTTAGTGATGTCGAGTGTATTTCAATTTTGATTTACGCATCATTGTATTTGGAGCCTATCAAATTTGGCTCGTGAGCTCGACTCAATTGATGTGACATACATGGAGATCAATAGCCTCATCTCAACTAGGCGAAGCTACCTCTGGCGTTGCACCACCGGACATTAGCTCCGGTGAGGTAATTCCTCAAAATCATAGCTTTAGGCCTCTATGTATTGGTCTTTTGTGAAATAAATCTCCATGTCGAGGGATTTCAACCGTTGGTTGTGATTATATGCTGGCGAGAGAAAGAAGGCGGTGCTCGTCTTTCATCGGTCACAATCGGGATAGATCACGAGCCGTCCATCTCACGTGATCGAGATGAACAGCTCTAATCAAATTCCATGGTAGATTCTTTGATTTCTCCCTTAACCCGTGGACTAAACTCTAGCTGTCTGATCTCAGATCAGATGTCCCATAGAGAAAGCGCGTCAGCTACTGCTGAGTCAGCACGTAGATGTGACTACTTAAATAGCCAATCCCGTCGTGCCACGTGGAAAGCATGCCACATCAGCATCCACATGGCCCAAAGGGATTAAGGGCTTAATTAAGGTTAATTAATTGGTTTTTAATACTAAAAATTTCTAAAATCATAACTAATTGTGAAAAAATCCAAAAAAAACTGCAAACTTAGGCTTATTTTGAAAATATTTCAAAGGGGAATCTAGGAAAATTATAATTAATTGATTTTGAAAAGTGACTTTGGCTTAATTAGGGTTTTATCAAAAATCTAGTTAGCTTAATTACACTTTAATTAAGCACTCAATTAATCTCAAATTTTTGTAGATGTTTAGGAGGATGACCTCTGCCTCCCCTATTTTTTTGGGATTTTGTTGATTGGTTAATTAGGAAAATTATTTAGTAAGCCCTAATCACTCTCTTAATCTAATTAATTGTAATTAATGAATGAACAGTAATTTGATTAATTATTTGAACATAATTATTCCTGTTCAACAGTAAGATCACTTAGGGAATGTGATTGAGGATACTTTTTCTAATTCATTTCCTAAATCTTCTTTAACTTTAAAAATCAAATTAATTAATGGGTTAATGGAATGGCTAATTAATTAATTATGTGGTTAATCTTCAAAATGAGAAATCAAAAACTAATTAAAAGATTAAATGATTTAAGGATCAGGATTAGGGCCTTGCCCTTGATCCTCTCCCCTAAGTTAATTTTATCATTCAAATTAAAACATAGCCAAAACACTTAATCAATTAATTAAAGGCCTGATGAAATTAAAATCAAAAATCAATCCATCCACACTTAAACAACCCTTAATTGATCTTGGGTAGCTCCTTGGGTGTTCAATAACCCAAGGTGAGAGATAATAAAATTATGATTGGCTCACATGTGTGAGAAAATCATAAAAGTAATTAAGTGAGATCCCTTAATCTTAATTAACTATTAATCATAAGCCAATTGCATTAAGCCCCTTTCATTTTTAGGAGCATTGTAAATTTACTTTTCATATGGTTGCATATCATATTGGCTTATTATTGATTACTTAATTAACTTAAGGTGATATAGGTAAGGGATAATTAATTCATTTAATTCATACATTAACCTAATCAAGACATAAAATCAACTTAAATATTCTTCATTAAACCAAATTAATTCACATATGGGGACTAGCAAACCTCTTTCATTTTCTTTAAATCAAATCAAACTAAAATTTAAAAAATATCTTTAAGGATTTTTGGTTCATTTTAAATAGCCTTATTTAATTTAATTGTCCTTAGGAATTAATTGGGATGAATGAAATCATGTGTTTCGATTCTTTTATTTCTTTCCAGTCATGCTAAATATTATTTTCCATATGAAGTCATGCATTCATTTCTTTTGAAAATTAATTAAATAAAATATTTTTTATGTCAAATTACATGTGTTGGCTAAAATTAAAAATATGAGTGGTTATTATCACTATTAAACTATTTTTTAAAACCTATAAACTAATTATTACAAATGAAGTAATTTAATTATAAATACTTATAAGCTTGCATGTGATGATAGTATAAGATGTGTAATGTGAAGTTCTCTTTCCCTACCTTAACATGGATTCACATAGGATTTGCAAGTGTATAGTTCATTTAAAAGGAACACAACACTTGCTTAAATCTATTTCTATGCATCTCCATGTTAAGACTTAGGAAGAATTTCATATTATACATGTAAATCATACAACCAAATTAAACATAATTTCTTGCATGATTCCCTATCCATTTGGTTTTTTTATACATTCATATGTATTTGAGAAAAGTGGTATATTAGTCTGGACATCCTGGGGTTGCGAGGCTTTAAGTAGCCCTAAGTAGGTCTTGTACCTTACACCCCTGGTGTAGAAAATAATGGCGTTGTACTCACTTAAAACTCTTATACACATGCATGTGTGATGTAATAATGAATGAGAATCAAAAATCAAATAAATAAAACATAACTTTTGCATTGATTTTTCTATCCTTATAGTTATTCATACATTTACATGTATCTAAGAAAAGTGGTATATTAGTCTGGACATCCCGAGGCTGTGAGGCTTTAAGTAGCCCTAAGTAGGTCTTGTACCTTACATCCCTAGTATAAAAAATAATAGCGTCGTACTCACTTATAACTTTTATACATGAGAATGTGTATTTAGCTAATGGATAAAAAAATCTCTCTCTTCTACATAACAAAGGCATGCATTCATAATTCAATTAACAAATAAAATATCTAAATTTCAAAATGCATTCCTTTGCATTCATCATCAAAGTATGTAAGATTTGCATTGCATGTATAGGTATGCTTAAAGTCATTCATATGCATAATATACATGATGAAAAGAAATAGATGAGTGTGTGTTATGTGATAGTAATCCATCCTAATTAATCTTAAGATGTCGTTCTTATTGAATAGGGTTATTTAGAATGAACCTAAACTTAAGGTTAATTAAAATATGTAATAAATCATTCACTAAAGAAAATTCATTAATTAACTTACCTTAGAAATGACTTTAGGTAGGGATAAAAGAGAGACTCTCTCTCTCTCTCTCTCTCTCTCTCTCTCTCTCACTTTCTTCTCTTTATGAAACTTAGTTGCTAAGTGTAGGCTGCATGAAATAAAGGAAAATACTAAGTAAAATTCCCAAATCAACTAAACCACTTAAAGAGAAATCAACCCTTTATAAATTAAATCCTCACACTTAGCAAATCATAACTCTAAAACCTAGTTAAGACATACCACACAAGCCTTAAGACATGCACATTAGGCTAAGTCATCATTTCTAGCTTTACGTTAGGGTGGTGCTTGATTTGATGAATGTTTAGTTTTGTGATATATTATTTTAGACTGGATGTTAGGGTGTATGTGTGTAGCCTGAATGTTAGGTTGATATTATCCTATTCATGTTTTATGCAACGGGTTGTGCTTAAGGGGTTGCTGTAATAAAAATATAAATACTTTTTGTTGTGCAGGTTTCCCAAGTTAGAACAGGTGGACTTGGTTACCCATGGGTGGGGTGCTAAGTCCACATTATTTCTATAATGCTTGGGTTGTATTATTTTTTTAGCTAATATTTATTTTGCAGGTGTAACTAGATTTACTTTCCTTTCTTTTAATGAAATTTTTGCATTAGGATTAGGATAAGTGTTATGGGGATTACGGATGAGCATTGGTTAGAAGACCATGTCTTATATACCATGTGAGGTCTTTGGAGCAAACAACATCCCAATCAAGCCAAAAGAAAGAAAGAAATGGAGCAAATAAAATAAAAAAAGAAAGATGAAGAGTGAAGAATGGAGGATGACCCCCATAACACTTATCATTTCATGATTGTAATTATTCTTTCATTGTACCAAGATGAATAAGGGTAGAGCTCGGCTACTCACATTTCTTTTCGAGTTGTACGGTGGTACCCGACCACACCGGCTTTTTATTCTTTTACGATAGCTTTATAAAATTGATTGATATTTTGTTTAGCTTGTGCATTAGAAATAGCATGCCTCTTCATAGTTTCTTTATGATTGGTGATTGCTACATGGCCTGGATGCGATTAGGCTCTTAGGATAAAAATAAATTTTCTATCCCACTAACAACTCATAACTAAATGTTTAACCTCACATAAAAGCCTAGGAATTAAATCAAGATAACAAAATTTTTAGCAACCCCTTACTTGGATGATTGAATATATAATATCATGCATATCATATTCTTCCACTCTTGCTAAGAGAGGGTTTCCATTTAAAAGAATAAAGGCTACTCATAAGAGCCTTTGATGAAAAGACACCTCTTTCTCTCATGATTTAGCCCACAATTAATTTCTCATACATTTAAGCATACAAAATCTATAGCCTATGTCAAAATAAAAGTCCAAAAATCAAATAAAACTTGTCAAAATTTATATTATATTCAAGTCATTACTCATTCCCTTCATGACCTAGTCTTTTAGGGAGTGAGTTTAAGGATTTAGTTTCTCTTCTAAATAAATAATATCCTAACTCTCTTGCAAAGCATATGACTTGCCTACATGGATTTAAAGCGTGGGAGGAGTTAGCTGGCTTCCACTTCAGGCGGTAATAAGCCTAGTAGTCGATTAGTTTATTCTCTCTTATGGAGGTAAACCATATACCCATTTTTGCCTTAGATTTAGGCCACGCTTTGGCCCTAGACAAAGCTCCCTAGATTTAGGATCTAAGATTGTTGTTTCCCTTAGTGGGCTAGAAGCATAAATCCTCACCTCTTAGGCATTTCTATAATCTTGTATTGTGGAATTATAAGTCTTAGATTTCTAATAAAAATTTAACTCAAATAAATAAATCTTCTCAAATTCAAATGTATAAAGCCCAACAATAGGATAGATTGGAGTGCTCACTAGGCTTTCTAATATCATGGGCACTCCTACTCATCTCTCTTAGTTTTGATAAGAACTCTTCCCTTTTGATCTCTCCCAGTTGATTTTCAAAAATACAACTAATCCTTTGATAGTCCTATCTTTGAATTATTTGGTTACAATAATCGCCTAATTTAATCGAGTATTCTTAAGGAATTAATTTTTCTTAATATGTAATTAACTATGGAGGCTTTCCTCCATAGGAAACTTAACAAACCCGGTTTAAATAAACCCTGCTTTACTTTTTCATGTAAAGTAGGGGAAAAATCTCTGGTATATTCGAAGACCCATCATGCCTTAGGAGTCCTTATTAGTGATTAGGTCCATTATAGGGTAGTGACTTATATCTATCGAGATAGTACACTATTCTTTAATATCGTACTCGATCACTCTAACAAGTATATCTGCAGATCTGTGTGGTGTCCCTTCACACAAACACACCCAACACAAAAAAAACACCACATGGCCTAATACAATTGGCTCATTAATAGTTGATTAAGCTTAAGAGATTTAATTATTTACTTTTATAGTTCTCTTACACATGTAAGCTAACCATAATTTTATTAAATTCCTTTAGACTATTAAACATCTAAAGGGATACCAAAAATGATTAAAGGTAATTACATCTAAATTGAGTTTTAGATTGAGTTAATCAAGCTCAATAATCCATTTGGTTAAGCATTAAGCTCATTAATGAAGTGAAATTAACTTAAGAAAAGAGATCAAGAAAAGGCCTTAATCTCAATCCCTAAGTTCCATATTTGATCACTTAAGCTCTGATTTTATCTTCAAGATTAATTAATTACTTCATTAATCATTAATTAATTTGATTCCAAAAAAGTAAAAAAAATTTAGGAAATGAATTAGAAAAAATATCCCAATCGCATTCCTGAAGTTAATTTTCAAAATTAATTAATTAATTAAGTAATTAATTACTCATTAATCATTAATTAATTTGATTCCAAAAAGTAAAGAAAACTTAGGAAATGAATTAGGAAAAATATCCCAATCACTTTCCTTAAGCTCTCTTACTGTTCAATATAGGTAATTAGGCTTAAATAATTAATTAAGTTACTGTTTATTCACTAATTATCACTAATTAAATTAAGAGAGTTATTAAGGTTTAATCAATTAATTTTTCTAATTAAGAAACTAATAAAATCCCAGAAAAGTAGGGGAGGCAGAGGTCATCCCCTTAAACATCTACTGAAAATTTGAGATTAATTTAGTGATTAATTAAAGAGTAATTAAGCTAATTAAATTTTTTAATTAAACTTTAATTAAATCAAAATCAATATTCAAAATTAATTAATAATACTTTTTCCAAACTCTACTCTGAAATACCTTCAAAAAGAGCCCTCATCTATATTTTTTTGGATTTTTTAGGATTAATTATGAATTAAGGAAGATTCGGCCTTAAAAAGTAATTAAAATAACATAATTAAAGCTTTAATCCCATCAAGCCACGTGGTAGCTGACACGGTGCACTTTCCACGTGGTGTGATGGGAGTGGGTATTTAAGTTATCACATCCGTCACTGACTCGGATTGCAGCGGACACCTCATTCCCATGGACCATCTAATCCAAGATTGGATGGCCATAATTCAAACTACAGTTTAGAGGAGAAATCAAAGGGATCTCAGCATGATTAGATCATGATCGTCCATCCCGAACATGCGGAACAAATGGTCTGTGATCTGTCCCATTCATGAATGGCGAAAGATGGATGTCGTTCGACTTTCCCCGTTCGATCTGAGCTCACCCGAGCTTAAATTGCCTCCAAATTGATCCACACCTTCGGGGAGGGGAGGTGCACACAGCCAGTGATAATTACATTTCTTCAGAAAGGACCAAACTATTTTTCTAGGGAGCTCGATTTTGCAAAACTACCTCACCAAAGCTAATGTCTGGCGGTGGGATCGATGGAGGTAACTTCGTCTAGTAGAGATGAAGCCCTATTGAGAAGATTTGGGCTTGATTTGGTGTAGAGCGCTCTATTGACCAAGCCACACACGTAAGAGCCTCGACTTCAATTTGAACACTAGCCTTCGGTGGTCGAGAAGGCTTGAGGATGATCCAGTTGGCTTCGAAGAAGTATGAGGATGGTGTGGGTGCAAGGAATTAGGATTTGATCAAGTGGAGGGGGAGTATTACACGAGAATGGGGTGTCCTATTTCTACTTTACTCGGGGAGAAGGAAAGACTGATCAAAGAAGCTCAGGAAGGCTCTTAGGAAGTCTCTGGGATTTCAAAAAGGGCTTAGGGACTCACACTAATCGAATGGTGGTGTTTTTCGCTCGATTTGGGGAGTATACCCTGAGATTTCCTTTGATGGATGGACAGGATCCATTTCTTAATTTTGCTGATTCACGACTATTAGGGCATTGGAGGGGTCACCGTCAGTGCCACATGGCTCACCAAGAGTGGTCGAAGCCATGTCAGGCCGCCCAAGGGAGGATTTGCGCAGATTGTGTGAGCTTGGTCTTTCCTTGTGTCGATGGTGTGTTCGACAATGAGAGGGGGAGGCTTAGCTTGCTTCCCTTGGTCCATGGAAAGTGCTAGGGTGGCTTAGGTTGGGCTAGGAAGGCTAAGAATGCCTCATTTGGCAAGTGGAGGGCTGTCATGGGAAAGGCAAAGTGGACTTTGCCTCTTAAGGAAAGAATCCAATGTAAAGTGAGGTGTCCATTGGTTAATCCCCTTGGATGGGGCCTAAAATGGATTTGGGCTAGTTTGGGAATGGGTTAGAACTTGTTTGGGTTGGGTTTGACCAAGTCCTAGGGTCCCATGAGTTGGTTTTGAGTGATTTGGCTTCATATGGTCAAAATAGGTTCATTTGGGTTAGGTTAGGTTGGGTTGATAAATTAGTCAAATTGGGTCAAACTAAGGCTTTGGTTAGGTTCATATGATGATTTGGGATGTTTTGGCTCAATTGATTTTAGTTAATTTGGCCTAGGTTTGAATTTGACTTATTTGGATTAAAAAGGATCAAATGGGTCAAGTTGACCAATTTGACCAAATTGGGTTAGGTTAGGTATTGAGTCAAGTTCAATTGGTTAATTAAAAATGATTGTAGGCTTTGGTTTAGTTTAATTTGATATTAATTTGGATTTTGGCCAATTTGACCCTTTAGGTCAATTTGGGCTAGGTTGGCTCAAGTTGACCAATTGGTCAAATTAGGCTCAATCGTGGCTTTGGTCAAGTTCAATAAATGATTTGGAATGAACTTTAGCCATTGGTTGTATTCAATTTATATTAAATCATGATTTGACCCATTTTATCTTTTAAAGCCAATTTGGGTCAACTTAGGTCAAATGGTCAATTAGGCTTGGTTTGGCTCAAGTGAGGGTTTGGTCATGTTCAATCATTAATTATGAGCGAGTTTCAGTCAATGGTTTCAATCAATTTGGCATATGGTGGATTTTGGCTAAATGTTGACTTAGTCAAAGGCTGGGTTTGACTTGGTTTGACTCAATTCAAGGTGGTTGATCACCCTAGGATGATTGTTGATCATGGTATTAGGTTTGGATGGGCTTGGTTCAATCCAATTTGGGTTGGATTAGAACTTGGCTCAAAATGGTCTTTTAGGTAACTTTGGTCAAGTGGACCTAAATGAGTCAATTGGCTTGATCATGACTTGATTCAAGTTGAACTTACACATGAGCCTAAGATTGAAATATAAATCCAATTGCAATTAGTTTGGAGCCAAATGGGTTTTGGTTCATATGACAATTTCAAGTCAAAAAGGGTCAACATGGGCTTGAATTGGGTTGACTTGGGTTTGGTTTGATAATTGTGACTTATATTTATATTTGGGTAAGTGATTGAAGAAATGATTGATTTATGAAGAAATCCATGGGTTTTGAATTGATTTGGGTATCATTTAGCCAAGTTCAAGAAATTGGATACAAAGGCTAAAATTAATAATTTGATTTGATTTGAGTTTAGTTTTTGGTTATTTGGATTTATATTCTATTTATATTTGTGAATATAAATAGTTCATGAGAAAATCACTTGAGTTTGGAGTGATTTGGAAGTAATTTTGACCAAACTCATGGATGTAGGTCAAAAAAGGCTAATTTAGATTTTGAATTGGTTTGACTTTGTTTTGATCATTAGAAGGTAGGTTTCATTTATATTTATGAATATAAATGAAGGATTGATTGATTTATAAAGAAATCAATCAAGCTTAGTTTGATTTGGATCAATATTTGATTAAGCTTATAGAGGTAGGCCTATAAAGCTTAAGGGTTTGATTTATTTTGATTTGGTTTGAATGGTTTGAACTTGGATTTCATTTATATTTTTGGATATAAATGAAGGAATGATTGATTTATAAGGAAATCAACCAAGTTTGGGTTGAAGGGGGTTTTGGCTAACCATATGAAGGTGGTTCATATGGCATAAGAAGGAATTTGGAATTTGAGTTTAATCATGGATTTCAATCATTTGGAGTTGGATTTGATTTGGAATTTGGGTTGTGATTCGATTTGATATTGGATTGATCTTTGAGAAAATTAATTAACTTGGGATTGATTTGAATTTGGTTAAGGCTAAGTCCATAAGATGAAATCAAAGGGCTTGGGAAGGGTTTTGGAATTTGAATTTGGTCATGGATTTCAATCATTGAATTTGGAATTGATTTGGAATATGGATTTGGATTTTGAATTTAGGTTTGGTTTGAGAAGGAAAGCATGGATTGGGTTTAGGCTATAAGGTAGGCAAGTCCTTTTAAATCCCTAAGGCACAACCTATTCCTATGGCTAACTCTTCTAAGTCTCTAGGGTTAGGTTAAGTGTTCATCTGATCACTAGAAGTTTCTTGAGACTAAGGAACTCTTAGTGTCTACAAGAGTCCTAGATCTATGATGAGGAAGTTGAGAGCTCACTCCAAAAAGTGAGGTGAACAATAAGTAAGGGTTAATTAACGGACCTAATGCATATCATAACCTAATTAATATATAAAATTAACTTAATCACAACTCATTAAACTAAATTAACTTACAAACATTGGGATGGGTTAGGATTAGCAAACTCCTTCTTACATTCCTTAAATCAAATTGAACATGAAATTAAAAATGATACATAAAGAAGTTTGGATTATTTTAAACAACTCTATTTGATAAGATTGTCCTTAAGAATTAACTTGATTGAATGAAATCATATGTTTATGTTTATTTATTCCTTCCTAATCATATTAAATGTTATATGTCATTTGAAATCATGCATTCATCTTTTCAAAATTAATTAAATCAAATGGTTTTCCTTTATGTTAAGCTTGCATGTGTTGACTTAATTTAATATATATGTGGCTATTATCGCTATTAAATCCAAATGTACTTTTCAAGAACTTATAAATGAATAATAACATATGTTATGATGCTAGTTATAAATATATAGGAGATGTATGTGATTATACCTTAAGTGTATGGAGTAAAGTTCCCTTTTCTTTTGTTCATGTGTAGCTTATATGTATGTCAATGTTAATAAGTATATAGTCTAGACATCCTGGCAATACGAAGCTTTAGTTAGCCCCAAGGAAGTCATTTGATTACCTCACTTCCCTGGTTAACAGCTACACGTACTTATTTAATTTCATTTATATGTATTTCTACATTAGAATTTGGATAGAACTTTAATCCACATAAATGTTTCAATCAAATAAAAATACAACATTTGCATGATTTTACTTCCTTTATTTATGTATACATACACATGTATTTGAAAAAAGTAAGTGTTTAGTCTGGACATCTCGGAAATATGAGGCTTTAGTTAGCCCCAGGGAGGTCATTTATTATCTCACTTCCTAGTTAACAATGGCATGTACTAGCTTATGTCACTTATACATATGTGTGTGTATTTAATTATGGAATTAGAACCTCTTTTCTTTTATAAAAAATCCATGCATTCATGAAAGACTAAGTTATTGAATTAATTAGTGATGTGATTTGGAGCTCTCTTTCCTATATATTTGTGTATAAGAATTTAGATAGATCTTTAAATTAATATGATTAAATAATTCAATCAAATAGAAAATATAAACTTCAAATGTATATGTATCTATATTCATCATATAAAGTGTGCCAAAATATGTTGCATGTATAGGTATACTTAGGATTAATATCGTATGCATGTTACATGTGAGGGAAAGGAATGATTGAACATATGGCATGTGATAGTAATTCAATTAGATTTATCTTAAGATGCCTTTCACATTGAATGGAATTATTTAAGGTAATCCTAAACTTAGGATTAATTAAATCATTTAATAATTCATTCACTAAATAAAACTAAATCAAATTAACATGTTTTACAAAGTGACTTAATGTAGGGATGAAAGAGGGAAATCCTCTTTCTTCTCTTTATAACACTTAGTTGCTAAGTGTAATCATATGAAACAAAAGAAAACACAAATTAAAATTCTCAAATCAATTAAAAAATTTTAAGTGAAACCAACTCTTTGAATCATTCTACACTTAAAAAATTACAACACTAATGCCTAGTAGGACATACAACACAAGCCTTAACACACACGTTAGAGTTAAGTCACCACATCTAGCTTTATGTTAGGATGGTGCATGGTCTAATGTATGTTCTATTTTATGATATATTATTTTAGACTGGATGTTAGAGTGTATGTTTTGTAGACTTGATGTTATGCTGATATTAGCCTAATCATATTTTCTAAAGGGGATTGTGCTTAAGGGGTCCTTCAAATAAATATAAATGCTCTTTTATCCAGGTTTCTTAAACCCCCTAAGCATAATCCAAGTTAAGACAGATGAGCTTGATTACCCATGTGCAGGGTGCTAAGTCCAAATTATATATAACTACTTGAGATTGTATGTGTATTTAGCTAACACTTATTTTACAGGTGTAGTTAGATTTACTTTTCCTATTTTCAATGTAATTTTACATTAGGAAATAGGATTAGTGTTATGGGGGGATGAGGATGAGCATTGGCTTAAGGCTTTGTCCTCGGGTGCCATGTGATACCTTGAAGCCTACCAAATCAAATGAAGAAATGAAGACATGAAGACATGAAGAATGAAGAAATGAAGACATGAAGACATGAAGAATGAAGAAAAGAAGACCCCCATATCATTTATACATTTGTAAATTATAATTATTCTTTCATGTTTTAGGTTGTATAAGGGTAGAGCTCGGCTATCCATCTTTTCTTTTTGGGTTGTACTGTGGTACCCGACTGCACCAGCCTTTTATTCTCTTACGGTAGCTATAAAATATTTGGTGTTATGTTTAGCTTATGCATTAGAAATTGCATGACTTTTATAGTTTCTTTATGATTGGTGTTTGTTGTATGGCCTATATGTGATTGGGCTCTTAGGATAAAAATAAATCTTTTACCCAACTATAACTCATAACTAAAATTTTAAATAATTCATAACTTCATAATAAAATCCTAAGATGTAAATCAAGATAGTTAAAAGATTTGGCAACCAGCTGTATGGTTATATGTCCAAAAATATGCATACATATTCTTTCACTCTTGCAAAATTAGGGCCTCCATCCTTACATGTATAAGGATCACTTGACCTATGAGAGCAACCCCTACTGACAGAGCTTCACCCTCTTCTCTTTTGATTTATCCCATGACTCATTTCATCATGCATTTAGATATATAAAAATCCCAAAGCCTTTACCAAAATAATGTGTCAAATAAAAATAAAATTTGAAAAGATTTTATATTAGATTAAGCTATTTCTCATACCACTCATGCTCTAGTCTCTTAGGGAGTGGGTTTAAGGACTTAGTCTCTTTCTAAATAAATAACTATCTTAGTTATCTTGCAATTCATATGACCAGACCACATGGATTTAAA
The DNA here is from genome assembly GCA_021442155.1 of Cymbidium sinense. Classification (NCBI taxonomy): domain Eukaryota; kingdom Viridiplantae; phylum Streptophyta; class Magnoliopsida; order Asparagales; family Orchidaceae; genus Cymbidium; species Cymbidium sinense. The sequence continues at coordinate 52,964,992 of CM038225.1, read as the reverse complement.
GCATATGATGAGTTATCTGGATGCCACTGCAGGCGATTATAAGTTCAACAGTCAGGTGGTTTATCCTCTCTTGTGGAGGTAAACCTTATACTCATCTTCACTTAGATTTAGGTCATGATTTAGCTTGTGCTAACGCTCCTAAGATTTAGGATCTGAGGTGACTGCTTCCTTCGAGCTATAAGCATAAATCTTCACCTCTTATGCATTTTTCTAACCTTATGCTAGTGGACTATAAGCCCTAGTAATCTAATAAAATTTCAACTCTAACAAAATAATTCTCCTCACTTTCAAAATTATAACGCCCAAACATAAGATAGACTTAAATGCTCATTAGGCTTCCTAGTATCATGAGCATTCCTACATATTCCCTTCAGCTTCCAAAAATAAGTCTTCTCATCGATCTTTCCCATTTGATCTTCCAATATAACCAATTTTTTGATAGTTTATCCTTGAAATACTTGGAGACAACAATTGCCTACTTTAATCGAGAGTATTCTTAAAGAATTCTCCTTATTTAGAATGTAATTAACTATGGAGGCTTGCCTCCATAAGTAACTTTAGAATCCGATTTAATATAAACTCTACTTTATTCATTCATGTAAAATAACAGAAAATCTCTAGTATATTTGAAGACTCATCATGCCTTAGGAGTCCTTATTAGGTGATTAGGTCCATTGAATGGTGGTCTCTATCTTTTGAGATAGTACATCATACATCAATGTCATACCCAATCACTTTAATAAGTACCTCCTCAGATCTACAAGGTGTCCCCCATATACATTCCAAAAATAAACACCATAGGTATGTTTTGAATATCCTACCTCCAACTTGTTTTTATTAAAAATGTGGGAGATCAAAGAGATGTTGGATAACAACTCTCTAAGTGGACACCCACATGTCAGAGAAATAGCAATTTAGATGAAAGAAAATTTTGACAAGTATTGGGAAAGTTGTAATATTGATATATATATATATATATATATATAGGTGTTATTTTAGACCCTCAAAATAAAATGAAGATGATAACTTTGCATTCAACTCTATATACTTTAAAGATATTGCTTAGATGCACATTGATGATGTACGTCAAAATTTATATTAGCTTTATAATTATTATGTAAAGGATTATAAAGCTAATAATGTTGATAAGCTTATTGTAGAATGTGATTCAAATAGTGGTTTGAGAAGTATTTTTACTTCTAAAAGGAGGCCAGTTTATAAAAAGATAAAGTATTGAGACTTGCATCAGAACATATTACACTAATCACACTGTTATATCTGAGCTCGAAGTTTATTTAGATGATGGTGTTGTCGTTGAGAATGAGAATTCAACTAATTTTGTTTGTTTATGTTGGTGGAAGGTAAATAGTTTAAAATATCATATTTTATCAAGGATGGCATCCAATATTTTTTCTATCTATTCCCAAAACAACAGTTTTTTTAGAATCAACTTTTAGTGTTGGTGGTAGAGTTATTGATCAATATTGTGCTTCTTCAGGGACATAAATAATTTAATATTTGTTATGTGGGAGTGATTGATATCAAAAATTTTATGAAATTAAATGAAAAACAAGGTTAGTAGCTTATTTTATTTCACGATGGATTATAAGTTTTACCATTTTGACATTAATATTTGTACGTGTTATGTTGTATAGGGCAAAGAGGAGATGAATGAAGTTCTTTTTGACTTGAAATATTACGGATTCAATGTTTAGAACTTTGAAGTTGGAACTTTTATAAATTTGAATTAAGTTGATGTATTATTATCTTCTTCTTTTTTCATGAACTTTTTATGATGTCCTTATGGTCATATGGTTATTAAACTTTTTATCATGTCATTGAAATTATTTCTATTGACAGAGTATTAGTCGAGTATTAGCATTGAATGTAATGATGATAATCTATATGGATTATTGATTGTTCTGAAGAATCATATCCATTAAATTTATAGTTGTCCTTCTCTTTAAGTATTGTTGGTAGCCATTATATTGAAGTCCTATTACTATGTATTTGTGATGATAGTTATTTTGAAGAATTAGGATCTTCAATGTAATATTTGTTGGCTTTCTGTTGGAATAGTTGGTAGCTATTATGTGATGATTAATTTTAATCTTAGCTTGAGTCAGTTCTCACAACATTTTTGGCACATATAATCCTTATCTATTACCCTTTACTCATTATCTTAAGGCATTTCTTTTCTGATGTAATAATGTTATCTCATTCACCTCTTTATGATCTATATATACAGTGTTAAATATGTTATTCCTATTGTTTCTTTCATCATCTAATTTACAACAAATTTGAGAATAATTTATTAAAATGAGGAAACTAACATAAAGAGGTTAGATAATTTATTTTCCTTTATAGCTTATAATCTCGATTTGTTTCTCATTATGCCTATGATGAATGATATTTCTTCATTTATTATGGGAACAATTAGTATAAGTGTTGATTTGTTGCTACAACTAGTGATTATGCAAAAGAGATGATTATGAGTATCATAAATTGGCAAATTTTATTTTGTAATTTAGAAAAGTTATTCCAATTTTATTTCGTATATGCAACTAGAAAAGCTATTCCAATTTATTTAATGATAGCATTTTCTTAAAGATTTGATTTTATCACTCAAGCATGTGAAGAAAAAATTAATGGCGGATCAATAAAGGAATCCTTGCATTTCTCTACTTGAGTTCTGAAATTTTATCAAGTAGGAGTCATTTCCTTAGAACTAATTAAATGAAAATCATGCTTTTTGATATATAGTTCATTTTTCATGACTCTTTACTAAGGGAATTCTTAGGATTGATTTTTATTTTTTATTTCTTAGGAAACATATTAAAGAGATAATAAAACATATTTGGTGAGTTGTTTTGGCTATTAAAAATAAATTGAGATATTTTAAACCTTTCTATCTATTACTCACAATAATATATGTGATGACTTCTTTATAGATAATGTTATAATTTTTTACTTGATTTCATTTATTATACATGGACCACTTGTTATCATAATGTGAATCTCCAAATTTTCATTCTTTTTATTGCCAAACAAAACCTTAAGTCTTCATTCGATCATAGAAGGTAATGATTCACCTTTTTAGCCTTTCTTCTCATATCTTAATTAATTATTTATTATTATTTGATATTCTTTAAAAATATTTAATGTTTTATGTATCATCTTCACAAATTTGCTTATCATCAACACTCCATTAAAGAGAAAGTTCCAGGTTCTTCATATTAGTTTTTACAATTTTTTTTTTTTTGTTCATGAATGATAAATGCTTGTTTATGCTCATTTATATAATTCTTTTAAGAATTTTGGTTGTTAATGAACACAAATTCTATATTTATGCTCATTTATAAACTTGTTTTGGTTGTTCATGTAGTAGCTCACTTATAAGCTCAATAAAGCTCATTTGATTGCAGAATAAGTAGCTTAATAATTCTGCTCGTTAAACTAATCAATAAGGGTTGTTTGGTTAATACACAAGCTGCTTGATAAAACTACTCGTTAAGGCTCTTTTAGTTAGTAAATAAGTGGCTCAATAACTATGCTCGTTAAAATACTCGATTAGGCTCGTTTCTAGTAATAATCAAGTTACTCGATAATAGCTTGATTAACTTTATATGAACCAAACACAAACTAAGCTCAAATCAAGCTTGAACAGCTCGATTGCTAAACAAACCAAGCTTCAACACGAAGAAACAAGCTCAAATCGAGATCGAGCTCCAAGAATGTAATTGAGATCGAGGACATGCACTCGCTCAAAACCCTATTCATCTCACATCATATTTTCTTCTCTACCATCTTATCAACCTCTCTTGTAGAAGAAAATTTGAAGATCTTTTATCAATCGGTCGAGCTTTCAAGCCACATAATAAGTGGATGATTCAAGCCAGAGCCATTCTTTGAGCTCAACTCGAGTTCGAGCTCGTATTTGAATTGCATTTTTGGCCGACGAGTTGAGCATGAGTTCGATGCGACTCAAGCTCGACTCGACTCATTTATACCATTAGAATCTATTAAATTAATATATATTTATAGATTATATTCTTAGATTAATTTAGGGAATCACAATTCTTATGTAATTCTTTTATGAAATGTTAATGATTAATTAATTTAGAACAAATTCTCAAATTAATTTTAGTCAATCCATTAAGAACCCCTATAATCAATGTAATCCGAATAGAAGATAACTAAAAAAAGATAGTTTAAAAAATAATATGAATGTTAGTTTTATAAATATGCATATTATAAGTGTTATGTATGTAATTTTTCAAAAAAAAAAAAAGTGGATTTGAATTTTTAAAACTAAAACTCAACTAAAATAGAATAAATTATTAGGATTGGATAGGTTTTTTATAATACACAAATTTTTGTCTAGTAGAACAACTTCCACAAATATAAAAATAAAAAATAAAAATGCCTCCTCTTATGAAATTGAACAATGCACAAATACAATGTAAGAGAATAAATTATCATTAATTATGATATAAGATGTCAAAATATATGGAGATAGCTATAGTGCAAGTTTTTCGGGAAATGAATGTAATAAAAATCATGCAAGCGATGGCTACATAGTAGGTTATACGAGAGGTGCATTTAGTATAGATCTTATGGGAAATAATTGTGACAAAAGCGAATGTTGACGGGCATATTTGTGTGTGGTAGTCATGACACAAGTTTTTGGATAATGGTTGTGGTGCATAGAGAGGTTGTTGGGTAAGTCTTACAGAGTAATTTTACTCATAGAATCTAGGCAAACTTTGGAAAGTGAAAAATCTACCATAATGAATCAATCAAAGGCTATTTATAATTTTGGAAATTTACAGACATAGCACATGAAACTTATTTATTTACATATAAAACACACAAAACTTCATACTTACTAATATCACACTTAAAAGTTAAAACTTATGAACTAAAATGGATATAGCACTCTGTCTCTCTCTATTAGACACTCGGCCGATGACATGGCCACAAGACCTTTATTATCTCCTCCCTTACATCTCTGTTAACTAGTTACGTGCATATAGGGGTGTAAACGAGTGAATGAACGGCGAGGGTCCGTTGTTCAGCTTACATTGTTATGTGTTTACTGTTTGAGTTAAGCTCGTTATGAGAATGTTTGTGAAGATATTGCTCGTTAAGTCAATGTATTTGTTTGCTACTCGACTTCGAGAAGAAGCTCAAAATAGGCTCGAATTTATCATATGAAATACTAAAACTAACTTTTTTTTAATTTTGAATTATTAAACCCATAACACAAAATTTTAGATATAAATAACAAAAAAACACATAATAATATAAAAATTTTATTAACATTAAATAATTCTTCTAATTTGCAATATACATTCCACATCAAATTTTTCTAATAAAAGACATACAAAATGACATTTTATTAAACTAGAGAAAGGGATACAAAGCCCTTATGGGGATAAGGCTCAAAGATCTAATACTCTAGGAGCTACAAGAAGACTAAAGAGTTAAATCCCCATCTAAGTAGAAAAAAAATAGAAAATAAAAACAGCTAAAAAAAAGTAAAAAACTGAAAAAGACAGCAGCCGACGAAGAGAACTTGAAAAAGACCAACAGAATTCAAGGTCCAACACCTTGAAAGGAGAAGAAAAAATAATCTGCAAAAACACTTGAGAAGATAGTTAATGAAGAGAAAAAAAAAACATATGACTAAGATCCACAATAAAAGACATAGAAGGCTCAGGCTCAGAGCAAAAAAAAAACATTCATTCTAATTATCAACACAAGGGGAAACAAATAAGTGAGCATCAAACTTCCAAGAAGGATTACAATCACAGAAGATGCTACCAGCCAAAGAAAATAATTATATGATCAACATGGCCATCATAGCCATCATACGCAACAAAGGCAACAACATCGCAGAGGCAAAGAGGATGCAAAAAAGGTATCACGAGTCCACCCAAAATAGCTAACAAAGCCCAACGAATCCACAAAATCATCCTCCAAAAGGAGACCAGCCCGCTAGAAGCAGAGGCAAAGAGATCAGCTAAAAGTGCGCACCAAAGGTCCACCCAGAACAGCCAACCAAGTCCATAAAATCAACAAAAGCAACCTTCAAAGTGACTTAGGCTTTGCAATCAAAGCAACAACACCCAAGTAGGCAAGTAGCCAACCAATCCAGAAAAAACAACAACACTACAACAGCACCAACATGTAGAACAGCCCACTAGAAGCAAAGAGGCAAAGAAAAGCTTTAATTAAAGCAAAGATGCTGCAAAAATAGGCACCACAAGTTCACAGAGAGGAGTCAGACGACTCAAAGGTGCGAGAAGGAGAGGGACAAAGGAACAAAATGGAAAGAAGCACATTGAAAGTAAACAACATCACAAATTCACAATTAAATGCAATATAGCAACATACGTATGCTCATTGCTTATAAAAACACAATCTTTCCAAAGAATCGATTGCACATTGACAATTGAAACCCTAAATAAATCAATAGACCGATTTCAATTGCACATTGAAGAAAAAAAATCACCAGAGCCCAATTCAAACTACATCAGAGCAGTTATGCTCCAAAAAAATCACACAATCACAATAATCACATATTGGTGAAATTCTAAAAAGACTTGTGAAATACCTGAGTGGGTCGAGCAGGTAAGAATCTGAGATTAAGAGTTAATAGAGTCGAGAGGTAGAGGGAACCATAGAGACGAGTCAGACGACTCAAAAGAGTGAGAACAAGAGAGAGGGACAGAGGATCAGAGAAGCCCTACACCATCATGACTCCACTTGCTCAAGACGTCATGCAAGAATGAGAGAAATCCGAGAGGCAAGAGGAAGGGGCTAGGACCTTTCGGATCTTGAAGTCGGGAGAAATGGAGAACTCGAAACGGTGCTTGGAGAATAGAAGATTAGCTTTAGAATTCAGGATTATGAATCGTCTATTACAGCGAGAGTGCATAACGCCGTAAGGACCGCACCATTGGTAACACTGTGAAGTCGAAGCAGTGGTCAGCGAACGTCAGCGGGGCTCAATTTCGAGAATGTCAGTCGAACAGTGCAGTTCTCTGTTAGTGTTGACTCATTAGAATTCGAACAGAAAATTTATGTTTATGTTCGGCTCGTTAATTTAAGTTGTTCGTGAACAATGACCTATTTTGACAACCCTACGTGCATAACAACCTCATTCTCCCATACTAATATTTTCGTCCTCTCCTCTAATCTTGCAAGCATCGAAGCTTGCTCGATCTTCCTCTCCTATGATCTCGCTGATTATAGAATCTCATTCTCCTCTCATTCGATCTCTTTAAAGCCTTATTCTCTAGATCTCACAAGCTCATGAACACTTCCTCTAGGTTGTTGTATCTTGCAGCACTAAACCTTTGCTCATCTATTCTCATCGAATGCAACATCTCTTCCCTTCGATCTCGTTAAAGCCACAAATCTTACAAAACCATTGTAATGAAATGTGTTGTTTCTAGCATTAGAAGCAATTGTAGTCATGTAGTTTCATCTTGCCAATTTCTACTTTATTGGTTACTACAACTCCAAGAAGGAAACAACGTAGTAGATGGACACCCTTCATTGCGATATTTTGCTAAACAATTTTCAAACTTTGTAGCGAAATGAGTGCACCATTGTTCTCCTCTATAATACAAATCACTACTCCTTACACCTCAAAACACCATTGTGGAGCTCAACTTCACCATGTCCTAACAGGAAATTTTAGCTTGTCAAGTGACCAGTTTCTTTCTCATTGTGGTGACTTCGCTCTAATTGTAGACCATATCCTAATTCGCTGGAGTGACGAGGCAGCCACAACGGAGGCAGTGGTCTAGCTAGCCGAGTGAACATAGTGGATTTGCATAGAGAGAGACAAACTACTATTTCCATTCTAATTCATGAATTTTATGTGTGATATAAGTAAATATGAAGTTTTATGTGCTAGATATGTAAATAAATAAGTTTCATGGACTATATATGTAAATCACCCTTATAAATTGTATAAATGGTATTTTTATGTTATCTAAAATACTACTTATAATTATCAAGAATAAATAGTGCATATCATACTCTTTTATGTTCAAGTTGATGTCTTTAATTAGATATTTGAATATATCACAAAGCATATTCAATGCAACAAATGCATCAATGGTGATAGATAGAGTTTTTTTATAATCAAATCGATAAGAGTAATTCTAATGAGGTTCTATGCATTCCAAAGTTTGATTCACACGATTTTTTATCCACCAATTTATTATGAATAGTTGAATTCTCTATGATGTGCTAAACTTATTTGTTTTCTGATTTAATTTTTCTAAATGAAACGATGTACAAGTTTGAACTTTTGAGTCTATCTCAAGATTTGTGCATTGCTTCAATATTTTTGCTACATTGAATAAGGATTTTTACAATCTCAATAAAATTTTAGGATATTTACATACATAACAAATTATTATATATTTACATATCTAATACTTAAGTTTTAATATTTACTTTTATAACATGCCAATATCATATTCACATCAAAATTTAACCATAAAAATATTCATTTTGTTGCGTGCTAGAAAACCAGTTGCGGTAGAGTAAAAGTTTTCGCCTTAGCTTCGTTGGGATATCCAAAGACACATACAATTTAAAGAGTGAACAATAAAACTCAATTTTTTCGTGAAAAATCTCAAAAAGAGAGAAAACCACCATAGCTTTATGTATCTGTTTGAGTACAAGATCTTCCCCATAGGGATTACATTGTATATGAAAGGGACAACGATTCTTGTGCTGACAATGACGGCGATGTTGGCGACAATGTTGGACGATGATGTTGGCGATGATGTCGGCGATAGTGGTCTGATGATGGCCGGAAATGATGGTCGGACGGTGTGAGGATCGGTGGCGGTGATGGTGGTGGCAAAGCGATGATGGTTGACAACCGTCGAGTGGTGGCACGATTGTGTTTGGAGGATCTTTAGAGCTCTCTCCTCTCTCTTGCTTGGCCTCCCTTCTCCTTCACTTCCTCCCCTCATATGAGTAATGAGGGGCTATTTATAGATTGAAGGAGTGGCATCTCTGTAAATACATGCAAAATCCGAACCACTCCTCTCCATCGGACGGCTCATGATGATTCCCTTGATCATATGAGGTATTTTGTGTATTTGAATGCTCAAATGATGTCGGAATTGTAAGATCTTTGGCTTGTTGGAACCGTAGGCGCTGATTTGACTATAAACACTTTATATTTGAGAGCTATTTAGGGATTTAACTGATATCCCAAAGTTTCCAAGGATATTTTAAGAGCTTGATCTCGACCAGTTTCAACTTCGGATCGACTTACTTTTAGCATCAAGATTCGTGCGTCGACTAGTAGAGTTTTCAGGGTCATATTAGTTGCCCCCTATTTTTGGATGATATTATCTCAATCATCAAAAAAATATGTGCCAAGTACTTCAAAATCAGCAAAGGTCCTTGGTGGACTTCCTACGACCTGCATGGGCCACCACAAACTGTTACGTGCTAGAAAACCAGTTGCGGTAGAGTAAAAGTTTTCGCCTTAGCTTTATTAGGAAATCCAGCACACACACAGGTATTTAAAGAGTGGACAATAAAACTCCATAATTTTTACGTGGAAAACCTCGAAAAGAGGGAAAAACTACGGGACCTAGCCCAGTAAAAAGCTTCCACTATGTATCTGTTTCAGAGTACAAGATCTTCCCTATACCGGGATTACAGAATTATATATGAGAAAGGGACAACAATTGCTAGTAATAAACAATATTGACGATGATGTCAACAATAGTGGTCGGTGATGATGACCGACAACAGTGATCGACGACGGCGAGGATTAGCGGTGGCGACTGATGGCGGCGACCGGCGGGGGTCGTTGACAACCGTCGAGTGGTGGCACGATTGTGCTTGGAGAATCTTTAGAGCTCTCTCCTCTCTCTTCCTTTTTTCTCTCATATGAGGAATGAGCTATTTATAGATTGGAGTGGCGTCTCAGAATACATGCAAAATCCAACCACTCCTCTCCATGACGGCTCATGATGATTCCCTTGATCATATGATGTATTTTGTGTATTTGAATGCTCAAATGAAATCAGAATTGTAAGATCTTTGACTTGTTGGAACCGGCTCGTCGAGACGCTCGATTTGACTATAAACACTCCATATTTTAAAGCCTTTTAGGAATTTAACTTATGTCTCAAAGTTTCCCATGATATTTTAAGTGCTTAATCTCACCGGCCAATTTCGATTAGCTTGCTTTTGATCATGATTCGTCTTATTGAGAGGAATTTTCGGTCATATCGGTTCTATTTTTGGATGATATTATCTCAATCATCAAAAAATATATGTGCCAAGTACTTCAAAATAGTAAATTCTTCAATGAAATCTACAGGTCCATTACGCACATATTTTGAGAGAACAGATCTTCATGTAAGTACAAGATTATAACTCTGAAGCAGATACCACAAATATGTGTAGGTATCGCCGAAATTTGAGGTTCTGGACCCATGCGACATTCTGAGCATTTCTTGGTATAGGTTTCGGGTTGATTACGCAATGAGAATTCGAAATTTCGCAATTTTATAAGCGTAAGTGTCAGACCTTGTGTGGGTCATAATAGACGAGCGTGAAAAGGTTTGGACAGTTCTAGCAATGACGAATTCCGACAATCAGCGAATCCGAGAGCACCTGAGCCGAGTAGCCGGTGTCAGCTGGCGAACGGCGATGTCAGCAGTCTCATGAGGGCTGGCCAGCTGAACGGGCATCGTCCGCGGTTCTGACCTGTCGGCGGTGTGAGCAGCGGATCTGGTGGCGGCGTGGCGGACCCTTGGCGCTCCTGAACATGCCAGAAACGCGTCTGTTTTGGCCGCTTTCCTGGTTTTGGCTGAGCGGTTTTGGCGGTTTTGGGTGGTTTTGGCGGTTTTACCCTTTTGCCCTGAAAAGGGTCTATAAAAGCCCCAGGGCTGGAGAAGGCACCTCCTCTTCTTCTTGAGAGAAGGTCGCTTGGAGGCTATCAAGACCGTAGTTCATATGGCAGCTCGTTTTCCCTCGAAGAGGTGTTAACTCACCGGACCGGCCGGATCAGGCGATCAAGACCCGTAGTTCATCGTCAGGCTCCGTTTTCCCTCGAAAGAGGTGTTAACTAACCTAGTCGACCGGCCGGGATGGGGCGATCAAGACCCGTAGTTCATACGCCGAGCTCCGATTCCCTCGAAAGAGGTGTTAACTAACTCGTCGGACCGCGGGATCGAGGCGATCAGCGTAGTTCATCGACAAGCTCCGATTTTCCCTCGAAGAAGGCGTTGATTGCCCGGACCTGGTTTGGAAGCGATCAAGACCCGTAGTTCATCTGGCAGGCTCCGTTCCCTCGAAAGAGGCATTGGTATCCGCCGGACCGGCCGGGTTGAGGCGATCACCGGGCCGGGTTGTGAAGATGCTCGACGATGGCCGACAACAACGGCGATGACCTGGATGGTAGTCAGCGAGATAACCGGCGATAGTCGATGATGACGATGCGGTAGTTGGCGGCCGATAGGTGGTCAACAACAAGCGATGGTAGTCGATAATGACCAGCGTCGATATCAGCGGGGTTACCGGCAACGGTGGTGACCGGGAAGATTCGGCGATATGGTCAGCGACCGGCGGCGATAGTCGGTAACCGGTGGTTAACGGCCGATGGGGTGTGTCGGCAAAACAACTGACGGTAGTCAGCAGTGGCAAGCGTCGATAAGTGAAGATTGCCAGCGTGGTGGCCGATGGCGGCAGCTGTCAACGTGCGGGCGTTAGTGGCAGTCAGATCGGCCAGCGATTACAGCGATAATTCAGCGGCAGTGACCGGCACAGTAGTCGGCAGCTGGCCCTGAAGGTTAGCGGCAAGCGGTTATGATAACAGCAGCGGCGACGTCAGCCGGCAATAGCGTCGGATGAGCGATACCGAGACAATGGTGATGACCGGCGAAAGTGCGGCGATAATTACGGCGGACCGGTGATGTAGTCGGCGGTGGTGATAGTGGTGGCGGTGGTCGCAGCAACTAGCGGCGTGGTCGACGGTGGCGGCCGCGTCGAGCGAGGATATGGTGGTGACCGGCGAATTATGGCGATAATTGGCCAGTGACCGGCGGTAGTCAGCGGATGGCCACCTGATGGTTGGCAAACGGTGGTGGTGGCGGTAATCGATGGCCGAGATCTTTGACTATCCGAGGTTGTTTGTCGAGTGACTCGATGACATTAACCTGTGGAAGATGTTGAATTGAATCTGGCGAGATTTTGACCCATCCGAGTTTTGTCGTGACTTCGATAATGTAACTGGAAGAGGTTGCATTGAATTCGCCGAGATTTTGACCCATTCGAGGTTATTTGTCAGAGTGTTACCCGATGACGTTAACCTGTATGGAAGAGGTCGAATTGAATCCGTTGAGAATTTTTGACCTATCCGAGGTTGTTTGTCAGGGTGTTACCCGATGATGTTAACCTGTGTGGAAAAGGTTGAATCGAATCCGCTGAGGATTTTTGACTTATCCGAGGTTGTTTGTCAGGGTGTTACCCGATGGCGTATGGAAGAGGTTGTGGGAAGTCCACCAAGGACCTTTTATCCTGGTTGTTTGTCGAGTGTTTGCTCGATGGCGTTAACCTGTATGGAAGAGGTCGAATTAAAACATTCATTTGTGGTTGTAGTCAAAGTTGCTCCTTAACCTTGGCCTTGTTTTTCCATGAGTATGATTGAAAAATCATAATTTGCAAAGTTATATCTCTTCTTAATGTTGAAATATCCTCCAACTTTGACTTGTTTCTTGGGATGGTAATCAATTAGATGCTTAACATGAGTGATCTTCTGAGATTGAGAGTTGCCCCAGTTCCCCGGCGAAAATTTTGATGAATCTTCATTCTTCGCGCTTTAAAAGCTTGAAATGATCCACCTCGATGGTGGTTTTGATCTTGTTGGGAAACTTGGTCATACAAGATGAAATAATGGGAATACTTCCCACAGGCGTCACTGCGTTAGAAAACCAGTTGCGGTAGAGTAAAAGTTTTCGCCTTAGCTTCGTTGGGAAATACAACACACACAGGTATTTAAAGAGTGAACAATAAAACTCCATAATTTTTACGTGGAAAACCTCGAAAAGAGGGAAAAACCACGAGGCCTAGCCCAGTAAAAAGCTTCCACTATGTATCTGTTTCAGAGTACAAGATCTTCCCGATACCGGGATTACAGAATTATATATGAGAAAGGGACAACAGTTGCTAGTAACAGACAATGTTGACGATGATGTTGACGATGATGTCAACAATAGTGGTCGATGATGATGACGACAACGGTGATCGGCGAGGATGGGTGATGGCGGCGTCGTGACGTGACGCCGAGTGGTGGCACGATTGTGCTTGGAGGATCTTTAGAGCTCTCTCCTCTCTCTTCTTTTTTCTCTCTCATATGAGGAATGAGTGGCTATTTATAGATTGGAGGAGTGGCGTCTCTATAAATACATCAAAATCCACTCATCTCCATCGACGCCATGATGATTCCCTTGATCATATGATGTATTTTGTGTATTTGAATGCTCAAATGAAATCGAATTGTAAGATCTTTGGCTTGTTGGAACTCGTGACGCTCGATTTGACTATAAACACTCCATATTTGAGAGATTTTTAGAATTTAACTTATGTCTCAAAGTTTCCATGATATTTTCCGTCACCGATGGTTTTTCAATTACTGCTTTTCGTCATATGATTCGACTTGTAGAGGAATTTTCAGGGTCATATCACATTTCATTTTGAAAACTAATATTTATGATTTATTTTTTTTTGAATGATGTTAAAATTTTAAGTTGTATGTAAATAAATATTAAAATTTAAGCATTGAAAAATATAAAAACGTAATAATTATAATATATGTATATATATATATATATTCTAAAATTTTATGAATAGTTATTTTCTACTTCATGAGGTCTAATGTCTATGAAATTTAACTATATTACTTCTCATTCTTTTGATTTTCAACAATATTACAATTATGGATCAATCCCAAAAATCAATTTAATAATTGCCCCACCATCCATTTTTGCCATTCATCACTAACACCTAATGACCGAGATTGACATGAGGTTATGTAGAAAGAGCTTTAAAATTAGAGAAAAATAACTCTCTCATTAAAAGTATGTTTAAGATAACTTTCTAATTACTTTATTTTTCAAAAAACAACTATAATTATATTTGATTATAAATTTTTTTACTATTTTTAAAAAAAATTGTAAAAAAAAAACTTTTAAGAACCAGCTTTATTAGAATATGATAATTATTAAAAAATCACTGTTTAAATTTTTTCAAAATAAAAATATTTATAATATATAATAGTTTTTCCAAAAAAAAAAAAAACTATTTTTCACACAATAATTTTATGATCAACTTTTCAAAAAGTTATACCTAACCCTAATTTATAATTCAATGTAAGCACAAGAACTTCTACATCTAATGGAGCAAATCTTGAAGATGACGAATCCAACAAGACAATAAAGACGAACTATAAATCTAATATTGTGAGAAATTTAGTTCAAACTCATTAACTGGCTTTAAAAAAATAATTAACTGAAATTCACCAATCTCGCATCTTAGTAGCGAATTGTGGAATCACAAGAAGTCACTGTAATTGAACTTGAAGTCACAGCTACCACAGACCTGCATAAAAAGTTTATAATGACAGCAAATACCAAAACAAGCTAAACCGAGAAATTCAACTATATTTTTCAATATTTAGGTTATAATATTGCCTCCACCAATTCGATCCAAGTGCTAACCACTATAAGCTGGGAGAGAATTCAATTTTGAAACAGCATGTAAAAAAATAAACTCGGGCTAACAAGCACCAGTTAGAAATATTTTTCCTGAAAAATAAACTAACAAAAAGAAAAACAAGCACAGTATTTAAAATTGTTCATTTTAATATTCATAAAGGATCAACAAAAACACTCAAAAGCACATCAAACCATTTAAAAATTTTCATTTCTACAGACAGCCATATAGATAAAACATTCATTTGCAATACTTTGGGCATAGAATGTTCATGGAATTCATATGAATCAATCCTGAAACCTGTTAAACGTGACATTTATATAATAAAAGCATGCTTTAATGATCTGAAATAGTTCACACTGGACAAGGGCCTCGTCCATTCTTAACAAATCACATCAAGTTAAACACAAAGATGACTTTTGTCTGACTAATAGGTACTTCAGCTGGCTTATCATCTGTTGATTGTTGCATATATAATCCTCAAAAGACTTCCTTAAACCATGAAGTAACTGTACATCGCTTTCGTTCGAGCGGTTGTTGAGCAGAGCGGAGAAGAGATTGCTCCATAATTCAACTTTCCAGTACCTATATTTTACAAAAATCATAGCCATAAAGAAGATATCCTCTACATTGGATTAGCTGAACTGGACCTATACAGAATACAAAATATTACCTTTTAAGGGGTTTTTTAGGTTGATAATGGTAACTTCCATCTGGATTGGTCTTTTTCTCAAGGGTCATGTATGATCCATGAAGCATCATATGAACAATAACACAAAGGCCATAGGTGTCGACCTGATAATCAAGAGACTTCAGCATCAATTTAAGTCTAAAGAATGATATGGATTCCAAGTATGAAAATTTTGTGACCTGGTAGGTCCAAGGTTGGTTTTCCTGCATCTCCACGCAGCTAAAGCCGGAAGTCCGGCAGTCTCCAATAAATTCAGTGCCAGGAGGAAATAGGCTTAAGTCAATACCCCTACCCCAATCAACAACGCATAAACCCTACAGAGTAAAGATAAACTACATAACTGTTATACGAAACCATAGCACCAATTCATAATGAGTCCAATGCAGTTTCCAGTAAGTGGTGAGCATATGGCTCGAAAACAAGTAAACAACAAATGGATGTGTCAATGGGTCAATAAAACATGATGGATCCTTGTCCATAACATCAAGATTTATGTGAAATGACATGATTCATGGCAATCCATCATTCCCACACTTAAGAAACAAATATGGAGCTTTGGTCCCATGGAGTTGGGGCAAGAGAGCCAATAGAGAGGGGGAGAATGGAACCTGGTGGGCCCAATTTCCAGTTCTACTACTGAATCCATCTGCACTCAATTCTTCCCTGCCACAAAAATAACTCATTTAAAACATCCTAAGATTTTAGCAGATCACAAAAAATAACTGCATCTTCAAATAAACATATTTCCTCATTTAGAGAGTATGATAGTACAATATCATCAGAGGCAAACCAGGTGCTCGTTTAAGTTCTTGGGCAGGACAAGATAAGGCAAAATGCCTCACATATCTTCTAGGCAAGCTTATTATTATGGCATTGCTTAGTTGAATACCTTCCCATAAGACATCATATAGTCAGACGAGCACCTTGCCTTGATTGAAAAATTAAGCTAACAATTCAAATGAAGAAACTGAATTCATTTTTAATAGTGATAATTTGAGATGTGATGATGTGGAAAGAATATCAAAACTTGGAAATACCAGAATGTACACCTAAAAATAAGATCAAATATAAGTGCATGAGTAAAAAGTTGTGGCCTAGTAGTTGTAGAACGTTGTTTCCCCAAGGTCATGAGTTCGAGTCACACACTTCAAACTTTATAGTTCATCAGTCTCAAAAATAAAATACAAGTACATGTTTTTTTGCATAAGTACTGCAAGCTTTACTCTAAATTGCATACTAGATTTGTATTATCCTAACCTTAAAACATCCTACAATAATGCATTAAAAAAAAGAAATGGAGCGTTGCAAACATAATAACGGAAAAGAAAGCATGGATACTGAAGATCATGAAATAGGTATAGTAGAGATAAGATTATTTATTGGTCATGCATGATACCACTTCAATGATTGACAATGTAAACCACTTAAATGCTTTTTTGGTTACTTTCTACAGTAATATAATTAAGCAAGATTTTAGAACAATGTATACAATGAAAATGAAATCTTGTTATTATGGTTAATGAAATTTAATGTGATGAAAATTATTTTAAGCATGAACTCCAAACATTAGAAATAAAAGTAATCAGATTAATTTGATTTGGAAAAAACAAAAGAAACATTTTGAAAAAGATGAATGATAGGAGACATCTCAGTCGTACTGTAGACTGAAACAAGAATTAGGAGATACATAAGTACTTAATTAAAAATAATGCAAAGTATGTTAGATGCTACTCAAACCAAAATCAAATTAAGTAGCATTGGTCAAGAGAAGATGTAGAAATACCCAAAAAAGTAAATAAGTCATAAAAACCGAGTCTATTA
This sequence comes from Cymbidium sinense, assembly GCA_021442155.1. Taxonomy (NCBI): domain Eukaryota; kingdom Viridiplantae; phylum Streptophyta; class Magnoliopsida; order Asparagales; family Orchidaceae; genus Cymbidium; species Cymbidium sinense. The sequence continues at coordinate 52,947,711 of CM038225.1, read as the reverse complement.
AGATGCTTGCATATAAAATGAAGAAAGCAAGGAATGAACATTTTCATTGTACACGTTGATCTACGTAGTACCAAAAAAGAGTTTTTAGAAGCTTTAGAATACAGGTGTCCCAATGTTATTTCACCAGATCCCTGGGTAACAGTTTAAGTATTGCTGCTCATAATTTTCTTGATTGAAGAAAAAAATCACTATTGTTTTTGGAGATTTAAGCTTGAGTTAAAATTATAAACAAAAAAATAAAGAAACAATTCCAAATTGACGAGCGATGCAAGGATTTGAATCAGTGGATTAGAGTAATGCATAATTAATGCACCTATAATGGTGTTCAATTATTAGAAACAAAAGTTCCCCTTTTGTGTAAAATCTTGAAAAAAAAAAAGCTACAACCTCATGGTAGAGATCCAAACTAAAAAGTATGAGGTCTTATTTATAATAATCAGAGTGAGAATAATTGTTACCTCGCATAACGGACAAGAAGATTATCTGGTTTAAAATCACCATGAATTATGCCGACACCATGCAAAGTCTCCAGCATGCGAAGCATCTCTATTGAGTAATGGATGCATAGTACTTCTTCCATGACTTTTTGTGCAATCAAATGGGAATTTATGGCATCCTGCATAAAGATTTTGCGAGAATATCGACAGGAAAACATATTGAAATCTCTGGTTCGCAGAAAAAATAAAAGCACATCTGGACGAATTGATAACATAAGAAAGTCTACATATGTCTGGCGGATGTCTTTACCTGAAGAGTTCCACGGGGCAAGTAATCTGTAACCAATATGCTTGAATCAGCGTATATATGTGCTCTATGAGCAAAGCCGAAGCTTGACCTCTGATAGAAAAGATTGTATAAATTATTACTTTGTAAAGGAAAATATTATCACCCGCCAAAATAGTAACAAAAAGTTGATAGTATACTTCCTCAGAGCCGATGCGCTCATCAAGCAAACGATACATGTAGAATTCCCAAGGAAAAGCAGGCCTCTGAATCTGCAAGAAATTAGAATGGTAAATCTAGGTCCCAAAATTATACCAGTAGAATACTATAACGGAGGTGGGTGGCGTATAATAACCTTCAGAGCAACAACCTCATCAGGGTTGCTGTCAACAAAAGCTTTATATACTTGAGCAAACCTACCATGACCTGAGCAACCTTTGATTTGGTACTTTTTGCCACCTTTAAACAACAGATAATTAAAGTGAATACCTTATGGTTGTGTAAGAAAAAGGATTATTCTGATAGAGATTATGCAAGGAATAAAAAGATTAATCATGAATAAGGATCACATGGCATAAAAAATATCTTAAACTAATACCATAATAAAGCTATTCTCTGATCGGATTGTGTTGCTCTAAGAAATAACAACTTGAAGTACATAAGCCCTATTATTCAAAAATGATTGAAGCATATCCACAAATATAAGATCTATTATCTGAGACAGCTCCTACTTCCTTGTCGTCAATAGTGAAATAGGTGAATCAATCAAATTGAGCTTTTGTCAAATAACAGGAGGGCTTCCAATCATAAAAAACTTGATGGAGAGAAAACCCATTCAGATCAGAAAGAATGAAGACAGAGTGAGGGGATGAAGGTTGGATTTCCACACACAGTCTGGCAAATGTAGTCCAAGAATGTCAACCTTAGAAGTTCCCTCAGAGGCAGAACAACAAAGCCAAAGAATGAGAAATTTAATCCAAAAAGGAATAGAGGAAAGGTTTTCCTTGACTGGAATAAAGGAAGAAGACATATCTATAGAAAGAGAGGCTCACCAGACATGAAGGGATCATTACTTCACACGTATAATAGACACTTAGTGCAGCTAAAATTTGTTGAACTATAAATAAATTCCATAAATATAATCGCACATGCATAACGAAATTGATGAAAATTAAGCACGCATCAAGCAAATTGGAGTTGAAACACCTCGATTGTCATCGAAATCGAACGAGATGCTCTCCAATTATAAAATTGATTATATCAATGTGTTCAGGATGTCAAAATTGATTAGAATCGACCCCTTACATCAATTAATTATCATCCGATAAAAAAAATAAGCCTCAAAAGTAATTTCACATATATCGAAGTCAAGAGGTCTCGACGTCATCCAAACGAACTTCTTTCGCAAAACGAACAATGCCAATATAGCCAAAACATACCCTCCATGAGCCTTTCGGTCGAGTGTGGTGCAAATGACAAATTGTAGAATGCTAAGATGCGTAAATTAAGCTCGAGTTCGCTTCGATTTAATGCCCAAATTGTCCAAACGACCTCTGATTGCGAAATGGATTCATTGTTACGTTCAAAAGGTCAATATTACTTAGAATTGACATCTAAATTGCCCGAGAGTGCTAGATAAAAATATTTCACTAAAAATTATTAATGTGGAAGGTAGTGTCATATTCTTCGAGATGTAAGATCAATGAAGAATTTATGGTATAAATTAATTTATATATTGAATAATATTACTATTATTAAATAATGTTGATTGGATTAAGGAGATAAAATTTAAAAAGAAATTAGAATTAATATTAAAATTATTGAGTATATATATATATTAGATTAAAATATATACTATATAATTATTATTAATTATTTAAATATGCATTAGATTATATTATGTATTTAGGCATGTAATAAACTACTATTATTTAAAAAATAAATAAAAGATCTTTCTGAATCTTTCTTTCCACCTATTTCTCATTAAAATATCTCATTTGACCTCTCATTTTATGTGGGACCCACCATGAAAAAAATTATATGCTTTGTGGGGCACACCAAACTATTAAAGTCATGTGAAAAGAAAATCTTCATCCTTGAGTACTATATAAATACTGGATGATGTTTAATCAATAAACCACACTAAGGATCATAACTTATTCATGTACACATGTAAAGGAAGGGCGTTTACTGTGAATATTCAAGATGCAGTCTTCGTATGTCATTGGGTGGTTAGATATTTGCATAAACTTACAAATTCTCGAATAATTAGGGCTATATGAATTTAGAGATTATTCTCGATTAATCATGATGCCTCAAAATTTGTGCAAATACTTTGAAGGATAAAAGATAATCAAATATTATCATTTTTTAATCGATTACACAAAACTCGAAGTAACTTCAAAATTCAAATAATAATCATATGCTATCGATCCTTAAGCCGGAGGTTGAAAAATGGTGAAGATTCCCTCCCAATGAAATTTCAACAATAACGAATTAACAGCTCCTGCCAAAGTAAAGTGATAGATTATTCTCAATCTCTTAGCCCAATGCAATATCAATAGTCTTATAAGGAACTCGTGCTTTGATTTAGATGCAATCTAAGTGAAATAAAATTCAATTGGGAATTACAATAAAGTTGATTTAGATTGCCTAATATTAAAAGTGTGCAGATATATTATGTAGTGATACTACAATTTGTATAATCATATGATATAAATGAATCAAAATTCATGCAATCAAATCTGAAACGACTGCATGGGTCCCAACACTATACTGAACATATTAATTTAATGTATGAGGATGTTATGTGAATTAACATAAAATATATATAAATTGCCTACGTGTACTCCGTCCAGTATGTTAAATGCTTAATCAATGGTCCAAAAATGTTGTGCAGACCAAGACCAAAATCAATCTAAATTTAATCTTGCTTTAAGAATTACACATTACTAAACATTTATTTATAAAGTCATATCTAAATTCATTAGTCATGTATATTCTTGGTCGGACCGCTTTATCTATTGGTAAAGTTGTATGTCTCACTTCACTATTATGATTCTCCTCATTATAAGGATTATAGTTAATAGGATTAGTTGCAAGTTAAGTATGAGATCACTAAAGATAAATTTTGAATTCTACAATCGCATACAACCATCAAAGGCTTTAATAAAGAAATTTCATATTTAGAATATAAAGTGCCAACATCAAATATGAAAATGTGATTGCAGGTTCTAACCTTAGACCCTGTCCTCTGCGCTAATAAACAAATATAGTTGATAAAGCATACCCCAACGATGACTGTGTTGATTAAAGATATCAACCAAAAGGGTTCAACCTCAAATGAAATTATCAAATCATTGTGTGACTATTTAAATCATTCATACCCCAATGATGGTTGTGTTGAATGGAGATTTCAACTGAAGGGATTCTCATTATCAAAATTTTCAAAGTATTGATATTAATTCATCTCAAATTTAAAATTATAAATGTAAATTCTAGACACAATCCTTTATGCTCAAGCTAGAGTTGACAATGTCTAAAATATGATTAATTTTTTAGTAAATTTTAAATCACAATGGATCATAGACCCGATCCTCTGCTAATAAAAGAGCAAAGTTGATAAAGATTAAACCCCGATGATGGTCGTATTGACTTAAAATCTCAATCGAGGGATATTACCATCAAAAATATACTTAAAGTTCTAAAATTAATTGAAGAGATTTACATACATACCACACAATTCTTATGTATTTACATATCTAACACCTAAACTTCAATTTTTACATATATAACACCCTAATCTTCAATGTCACATCAAAAATACCATCATCATTCACTTTTTAAAAGTGAAATGCATCTTTTTAAGCATAGAAAAATGTTAGATAAGTAAATATCTAACTTTAGGTGTTAGATATATAAATACATAAGAATTGTGTGATATGTATGTAAATCTCTCTTAATTAAACCAAGTGTTATATTATATTCACTCTGAAACAATCTTATGTTAATAAAGACGTCGTACGTGTCCTCTATTCATGTGGCTTAGCCAATAGGCTCCACATATGATGTGCTTACAACAAAATCCTCTGACAATGTGATTTATCGCAAAATAGTATCATTATATTACGATCATGACTATATCTCGTATGTTCCCCAATAGTTTTTCTCTCTTGAGATGTAATCATAAGATGCATTTAATAGAGCAAAAAGTCCATTGTCAGCTAAAGTAGACTTAAAATTATCTCCTTAGATAAACACTATCCAAAATCTACAAAGTTATCTTAAACACGCAACAATGGCAAGTGAAAGATCTTGACCACAAACTATGGTAAAGGATCTTGACACGTGGACAAGAAAGAATCTTTCAATCAAATTGGGTTACTACCCTTTGATTAAATGAGCATGACAACCCGGAATGACGAAATCATAGGATCTTGATCGGGTGAATCATCATTTCCCCCACCACCTCTTTAAGCTAAAATAATGATGAATTTCATAAATCATAAATTTCAAAGCTCCACACGCTACTACTATACACTAAGTAATTGGTGATCTAACAACTAGCTTTAATCGAAAGTTCTCTCTCAATATTGGAAGAGATAATTAACTATAGTGCTTACGCCTTTAGGAAACCTGGAACCAAATCTAAAGTCCTCTTAAAATGAGGGCGAAATCTCTAGGTAGTGCATTATCTATTGTTTCATTTGCCTTTTGAAAATTTGATCAATATTAATCAAACTCTCTTAATTGAGAGGTCGGAGGTGAATTTTCAAAGCCTACAAATTGAATGGAAAGAACCCATTGTTCACGACCAAGGCACTTACCTAGCCTTTGATATGTCAAAATTTCTTCACTGATCAAGAGAACATTGTAGAAAGGCTTTCTCTCCACACAGTAGCCCACCAAAGAATTGCACTCAAGGAACTAGTAGCAAGTCAACAACCTTATCAACAGAGAAGGAAATAACATTCCCAGAAGGCTCCAAATAAGGTACGGAAAAATCATTGCTTGGGTAGAAGGAGAAAACAACCTTCCAATTGAGGCTTGCTTGATGAACGTGAGCCAGCTCAACCCATGAGAAAAGGAGAAATAAGGTGGATAGCCAGCGAATAGGCTCTCAGAATATTTAAGGAAGAAGACCCGTTAACCATCACTTAATCCAATAACAAAGAAATGGAGAAGGATGATGGCGTTCACATCTAAGGTCGCTTACACAAAAGAGGAAGAGTGGAAAGATGATGGGTCAAGGGGCATAAAAGAAGATGTGGACTCCGAAAATTCACCACCGACCTCTCGATGAAGAGAGTATATTAAATGTCAGTCAAACTTTCAGAAGGCAGATGAAATAGTAGATAAAACACTACCCAGAGATTTCACCCTCATTTTGTGAGGACTTTAAATCTGAGTCCAGATTTCCTATAGGCGCAAGCACCTATAGTTAATTACCTCTCTCAATGCTGAGAGAGAACTTTCGATTAAGGTTAATCATTAGATCGCTTAAATGTAAAGCATATAGTAGCAGCATTTAGAGTTTTGAAATTTAGAATTTATGAAATTCAATATCCTTTAGTTTAAAGTGGATGGTTGGGGAACGAATCATCCTGATCTCATCGTCATTATCGCTATCACCTCCTACTTACTAGAGGAGATACGACCCAACCTATAAGGATCCCATCAGGAATGGGTCGCGGAAATCTTGTAGACATTGGGTAGTGTTTTTCTAAGGTGACAAACTTAAGTCCACCTTAGCTGACAAAGAACTTTTTGCCCTATCAAGTGCACTCTATAATTCACAACTCAAGTGCAGATGGAGCATGGGGCAATCATGACCGTAATATAATGGTGTCACCACTCGACCACCCAATCGTCGAGCTCATCATCAGTGCCGCATGACACGTCACGCCCTCCTGAGATCAGATCAGGGTGAACATAATTGATTGAGATTTGCTCCTTGTGAGCTAAACTTTTCTTAATTTGTCACATCCCACAAAACAAGAAAATTCAAATTTAAATTTTAGAAATTGAATTTCATTTAAGCATTTTTAGATTGGTACTTAATTTTGCAAGTATATTTTGAAGGTAAGTATCCCCTCCGGTTGAAATCTTCATTCAACACAGCCATCATTGAGGTTAAATCAAATTCTCTTCTTAGTGATTAAGCATTTGATTTAGAAACAATCATGTCAACTCCTACTTTGTAAGGAGGATTGGATTGATTAAGTGGGACTTACGACTTCACCATATAGATAAAGTGACCCGTGCAAATTTGTTTTCAAATTTATTGAATTTTGTGCAGTTTATAAAATTTGCACATTTCACGAGGTAATTGGGGTTAAGACATTTCAGAAATGTGTAAATAACTTGAGAGTACTTGCACAAAGTATTTGAATTTATATCATCTCATTATATACATAAATAAGCGAAGTAGAAATTTGACCTTGCGCCTTGTGCGCTTATCTCTTTAGAATATTTGTGTGCATTTAAATGCCATAAGTTTGAAAATCTATTCATCTTGTGATTATACAATATTCATTTCACTTGCATATTTTGACTATCAGCACACATTTCAATACATTAATTATGAATATAAATTTTTTTTGAAATATGTGTTTAATTAACCCGCAATCTTTAATTGCTTGCACGTATAAAATTATCTCGATATATCTGCATATAATGTTGCCCCTTATAACTTATTGCACAAATTTTGAGATTTAAGCTTTAGACTATCTTGAGATGAATCAGAAACATATCTTTTCATGTACTTTGCAAAATGATTATCTCCCATTTTTTATCCCCATATCATTATTCTTTAGTGAGGCGGGCCCCACAAGGTGATTCTTTCTCTTCATTATAAATAGAAGGGGATGAGAATTCATTTTAACCATCCCTCCCATTTATAATTTACTTCTTAGTTGATTGCTTTGAAGATTTAAAGAAGCTCATTCAAGTGTTTGGTAATAGGTACATTCATTCCTTTCTTTCCTTTTGTTCCTCTTCTTCTTCTTATCTTTTTTTTTTTAAACACCTTATAAGATTTTCATTCACACTTGGCTTTAGTTGGCATCTTCATTATAATATTTAATTACCTTTTAACTTATTTATAATTTCATTTAGGCCACTTAATTACTTAAGACATTACTTACTTTTGTCTCTTATAAATCCAAAATTTTTGGTACAAATTTCGACAACACCTCTCCTAGCCGGGGAGATTTCTACTAAAATTAGGCTTGCCCATCCGTCTAAAAAAACGAGCATGGGTGGTGTTCTGCAACACCGCAGCTATAAGTCCTCCAACCTATCCGTCTAAAAAGACGCGCATAGGCTCTTCGAACACCTTGCATATAAATGATATTTGAATGACTTTAATTGTGACCGAAATTATTTCTGCATTTGATCGAAATAACATTGTGATCATCGTCTATTTAATTCTTCTGGCTCGCTTGACTTAGCCTTGCTCTTGTTGTAAACATGAAGGTCAATAAATGCCCTCCCAACAAATATAGTGCTCTTAAAACGGATCATGTTTGTTGTCCCCTTTTTGTTCAACTGAGTGCCTTGGTATATCTCGCATGATTGCTTGTACTTATCATTATTTTTATTGTACAAAGTCCCTATCTTCTCATGTCTTTGCAGGAGATGTTCGTTGGAGTAGACCGATGATGGCTCAGTAGAGGCAATCTGACTACGATAGATATACCGGGATGCTAACGTTAGGGATAGACTTGAGCAGTATGAGGATATGCTGAGAGGGCGTGATATTTTTCATGACTTTTTCAAACGTTCTCCTTTGCTTCCGGATTGTGCTTCGAATTGCTTACTTTTGAGGAGCCAGCAGATTGGGTATCCATCATTAAGTTGAAATGTAGGGAGTATAATTTATTAGATGGCGGCTCGACCTATGGGATGTGTGATATTCACGGTGAGCTAAGTCATAGTTACAGGTCATCGCCACCTGAGGTACTAGACCGTCAGAAGCCAAATTCTAGAAATGGATGCATGACTTGGGCCAAGTACATTTTCACATCGAGAGACATTAGCATGCCAGGGTTTATGAGGTAGTGTATGCTTCTCTATTTGATTTCTTGAGTATCCCTCCTTTTTGGGTTCGAGGTATGATAGAGTTTTGAGATTCTAACAACAGTATATGTTGGGTTGGCCGGGAGGAGTTGACTGTTACTCTACGGGATATACGGATAGTGTCAGGACTTTCTATTTTTTGGTCAACTGCTACGAGGAGTGTATTCCACCATATGAGGAACTCTTTCGTAGGCAGCCTTCAGATGATGATGATTGACGGGATAGACTCATTTTGCCGAATTTACCCCCGAGCTCGAGGCATTGATGAGATGTATAAAGCTGCTTATTTATGCGCGAGATACCGATGTATTAATTGTAGTTTCTTGTGAGATGGTGGTCGCCCAAAGATAGTTTGTGATCCGCTGAAGGGTAGGAGATCACTTGTCGGAGGAGATTGCTGAGCCTTCCACGATAGTTAGACACGCGTCTCCAGCTTTACCTCAGATGGATGAGGATATATTCTTAACAGGATTTTTAGCCACTTGGTTGTCCACATTTGTCTTTCCTGTTAGGAGGGAGGCGCATCTACTTCATTAGCCAACCGATTGCACGAGTGGAGCTTTGTCATCATCCTTGTACTTCGCATACATGGTTATTATGAGGACCATCTAGTTCTCTTGAGCTTCAAGGTATTACTTTACCCTGGCAGTATTTGTATGCATGGATCCATCTTCATAACCACGAAGCTTTCTCTTGCTTAGCTTACCCTGCGTACTTCATAGAGAGAAGTTTCCCTACTGTCATTCAGTTGTCTCAAGCATCTTCCACTTTGGAGAGGGAGCGAAAACGTTTGTTCTTCTTTGCTCCACACTTGGTCAGAGATAGATTTTCTCTTATTCACCAGCCGGATATAGGTGACCTTCTTGACAACATGATTGAAGTCGATATAGTTGATAGATTGATTGCAGAGGCAGAGCCACCTTGCTCCTTAGAGGACGATCACTACAAGTGGTGGAATATTTCATTAGCATGAGACATGGCTATGATTTGGTTGTTCGGTGGTTCGAGGGATATCGCCGTGAGTTGGGTTCTCTTAGGCCACTGACGACCATTCATCCCGTTGATACTCTTGATGGATTGTGATGGAGACTTGTTTTCATACAACTTCGGTGATGTGGATTCACTTGCTCAGGTTAGGTATTAGTTCTCGATTTCACTTGGCTCCTCCACATAACGACAGTGGGATCAGTTATATTAGATTGACTTGGGTGCACTTGTCTCTTGCTTCTTTTATGGAGCATGGTGCTCGGAGGTATGAGCACAGAGTTAGGCAACTAGGAGTTCCTCGATCACAAAGGCCACATCGCAGCACTCCACGATCTAGTAGCATTGAAGGCGATGGTACGTCTTTTTTTTTTTTTTTACTTACCTATTTCATGCATACTTTTATGACTAGTAATACATATGTCTGATATTATTCTCTGATATTGCTACAATAGGTAGGGGCGAGGATGATTCAGCTATTATGGAAGAGGCTACTACTCCTTCCAGAGTGTGGCTTAGGGAGCCATCTCCTAGCCGCACAGAGGTGCCTTCTTCCTCTCACAGGCGCAGAAGGTTCCATCAAACAAATCCTCCTAAGGCTTCGACAGATTGGTCAATGAGTCCTACTTCTTGCCAACTTTTGACACCAGATGAAGTACCATCAGATTCTAGATTGTCAGTTGGCATTAGGCCTACCATCTTTGAGGATTCAGAAGAGGGTGTGCCGAGCATTTTGTTATAGACCCCATGCTTCGTAGATGACACACGTGATGGATGTATATCTATCTCTTGGACCCCCTATCACTGCTTCTTGGTCTGGAGAGACACTTTTTATAGGAGAGGTAGACTTTAACACTCAACCATCATATCTATTGTTCCTGAGTTCCTCACGTGGACGCATCCCCACCTCTTGGTCCTTCTACCGTTGCTCACTAGCCTGGGTAGACACTTGTTGCTGCAAAGTAAGGGTTTACATCGCATCGCTCCAAAGATACCCTTCTTCCGCTTTTGACTTCACAATGCCACAATGATCCGGCCACGAAGCTTCTTCAAGTATTGTATTTGTTCATTAATGTACTTATTTTAGTTATATTACTGATGATCTCTTCTACTAATAATAATTTATCCGTTCTATATGTACAATGTCTGATGGAGCAGATTATCAATCTGAGATTTATTGTCGACACTCTTCAGGTCCTGATATGAGAAATCGGATGATGCAGGACAACAACTTAGTGTTCTTATGAGATTTGCTCTGGACCCTAGATCACCTAAGTCACTTCAGCGTTTTACCTCCGACGCCAACATGCTTTTAGACTGCCTTAGTCACTTTGGGTTGGAAGACATGGAGCTGAGATTCTGGGAGGGCCTGTGTAGGGAAACAGAGTTTATAATCAAGCAGATGAGATCCCTTTGTACCGACTCGAGCTACCGAGCTTTGCAAGTGGGGTCGATCCGAGAGAGGTCACCGACTCACTCATGATGAGTTTGAAAGGAGTGCACAGACCTTGAGACAACTTCGACAGAGATCTACTAATACTGGGACTGAGATGACTAACCTTTCAGATAGGATACGGGGCCTCTGGAGGGAGCTCACAAGCTTGATGTCTTGCAAGACCAACCTTCGGTGGCAAACGAGGTCAAGCAGAGAGAGAGCAAAGACCGATACTCACTTGTCATCGCCATGCCAGAGGAAGTGTCTTAGCTCGAGCTACAGAGGAGTTACATATGTCAGAGGCAGAGTATCAGACATTTACTACACTTGTAGCACGACTTCAGGATATACAGGGTCATCTACTTTGATGTACTTTTTTTTATGAGTTATGTACTCATTTTTTCAGATTAGTGAGATTTTCTATTTCTTTTCTAGTACATGTACTTTCTATGATGATATCTTGATGAGCTTTGTTAGTTTGGACATTGGATTATCACTGTTGAGCTTGTCATCACTTTGTCACTATAGTAGCTTAGATCGGGAAAAGTAGATGCCACTAGCCCAGCATCTTACTCATGCTGAACTTGATGACTGTGCTGTTTATGATGGATTTAGAGCTTGAGATTTTTTCTTATCCTGACTTTCGTTTTAGCAAACTCGGTAAAGGGAGTTGCCCTGATTCGTCTCAGTTGACTTCTCAGGTGAATGTAAGAGTGCTTTTTGCCCTATGCTTAATGCTTTGACGGCCTTTGTGAATGGTTGAGCTTTGGTTATTTTAGGATTTGTAGATCCTCCGCCCCAGCATGCTTTAACTGACTCATAAGGGTGCATAGATGATATAGATGACCCAGCTTTTATTAAGTTTATAGTGTTGAGTTATCAATCAATAATAAGTACTCTAACGGACTGAATAACCACGAAATTCCTTTAGTTCGACCATCGGCTTTGTATGAACTATGAAATTGCTTCCTCGGCCCCGAGCTTTCTGTTTTGACAGACTTGATGAGGAAATTGACTTTGATCTGCCGATCACCGTTTGAAAATATATTGGGATATCACCTGGTAATACAAGAATCAACGGAGGTACCGGGTTGAGAGTTATTTTCTCGATTATCTTGGTCCATCGATCAAGTAAAGACCTCTTGGATTATGGTTGCTTGTACTGTCGGATCTAGTTTGAGATTGAACACATCATTATATTGGACAACGGCGCTCTTTCACGCTTGTCAGAGGAGAGCATCAACAACTCGGCCACTTGTGGGCTTGTTGAGTCCAACCTTTAAAACCTACTCGAGTCTTTGACTTAAGCTATAATGGCTTAATGGTTTGGTCATCAGACTAACGAATGGGGGTTCTTTCACTGTGGCTATTTTCTTGGACTTGTTGAGTGAAAAGAGAGTCAACAACTCGACCATTTGTAGGCTTGTTAAATTCGACCTTTAGAACTCATTCGTGTCCTAGACTTGAAGATGTAGAGGTTGATGTTTTTCCAACTTAATTGATTAAAGCTTCCAAAATTGAGAGTTCTCCTGATAAGATCTTCAGAATTTGATGAATCTTGGGAAGAAACTTTCGACATTAAAGACTGTCTTTTCGTGCATTGAAGTAAATTTTTTTTTATTCTTGTAAGACCTGCAACTTTAGCAATAACAATTATAGATATATTTGGAGATTTCGGCATAAAGCTCGATGTCAACCCGAACACATATACAAAAGGCCTCCCGTTTCAGAGGAGATAATTAGAAGATTTTGATCATAAAGAATAAAGAATGCCCCTGTCTAATAGGAGGATTGAAGACGAGTTCAGAAATATATTACAAAGTTTGATCTGCAAAATAAATGTGATATATTTTCGACCATAATACATATATCTATCTGAGGATCTCGGCTTAGAGCACGATATCAACTCAGTTAAATATATAAAAAAATGCTCCCTGTCTAACAGAGGGATTGCAAATTAGTTCAGAAATGCATTACAGAGTTTACACTTCTTCAATATGAATAAACGCAGCTCATTCTAATTATAATATATATTTATCTGAGGATCTCGGCATAAAGCACGATGTCAACTTAGCTAAACATATAAAAATACCCCATGTCTAACAAGGAGGCTTTCACAGTAACTTAAAAATGCATTCTTGTTTTACGAGAGAATCTTCAAGTAACATTACATGTGTATTTGGCATAAAAGTCTTACTAGTGCAAGATTCATTTAAGTATTTATATACTTATCCACAATCAGTTGTGATATTTCTTGAGATATCGACCATTGATTGGTGCGGCCGTCAATTGACCATTCATGTCAATAAACCGGTAGTTCTCCTTCAGACACCTTCTATGACGAAAACATTCCTAGTTAGTTGATTGACACCGATCTTGCGATGAGGATAATTGGCCTTCTCATTAACTAACACCTTTCAAAGGCATGCATTGAACTTTTGACATCCTCGCCGATAAATTTCTAAACTTTATGGAGCTTGAGTCTAACTCAAGTGCATCCAACTCTTCCATTCTCATCTGAGTAAGAAAACTAATCAAGTGATGGTAGCTAAACTTCTAAGAGTAAAATGTTAACTAAATGTTGGGAGCAGTTATATGCTTTGTGTTGTTCTATATGCCCATTTTACATGTTACTCTCTTTTATTCTTCGTGAAAATCTTTTGAGCAACTTCACTAAGATTTTATTAAAAGCCTCCGCCATTGGCCCTTAGATTGTAGATTGATGAGTACCGCCAATCGATTTTATACTGATCAGCGAATCTGTATATCTTCACACTCTTGAAAGCCGAGCCGTTGTCTGAAATGATTTGTCGTGACACCTTGAATATATATACAACATTGTTGGTGAAGAAGTCAACGACTCGATCAGTAGTGACTTCCTTAAACGGAACAACTTCAGCCCATTTGGAGAAGTAGTCAGTAACTGCTAAAATGAATCGATGTCCGACTGATGATGGAGGATCGATCGGACCGATTATATCTGTTCCCCAACACTCAAATGGCCAAGATGCTACCGTCGGATGTAGCAGATTTGGAGCTCGATGAATGATATTACCATGGACCTGACATTCGTAGCACCTTTTGGCATGATCAATACAATCTTTCACTATCGATGGCCAATAATATCACATTCTCTTGATTTTAATTGTCATCTTGGGACCCGACTAATGAGCGTCGCAAAGCACTTCATGAATTTCAATTATTACTTTATTAGCTTCATCCAGTCCTAAACATCATAACCACATCTGTTCAAAAGATCTACGGTATAGCGTATCATTGACATATGCATAGCGTAGTATTCTTTTCTTTATTTGTGAGGCAAATGATTTACCGCTAGGTAACCTCCCTTTAAAATAGTCAATGAATAGTTGCCTCCAGTCATACTTTTACTATGAAAGTTTCTTGTTGTATTTCTGAAAACTCCTCAGACTCGAAGTTCTCTTGAGTTGATTTCTTTTGTTCTTGCAATGGAGTGTGAGGAAGAATCGAAGTTGCATCCTGTTGACTTACGCTTAACAACCCCTATCCTGTGGGGAGTATGGATTTATAGGTTGTAAAACTCGACGAGTGAATACATTGATCATCACATATTCATCATTCATACTGCCATCTCATTTGGCCAAAACAAGCTTGCCATTCTCTGATGGAGAGACTCGAGTCAATGTGACATTTGGAATTTGTTTCATCAGCTCGAGCACTCATTCATGATAATAGGTCAACTCAAGCTTGTTGATCTTATAAACACCCAAGATTTGATTGATGACAAATTGAGAATCTCCAAAGATTTGCAAATTCTTTATACTGATAGCAATAACTTCTTCAAGGCCTGCTACTAAAGCTTTATACTCGGCTTCATTATTAGTTCAGAGTTCAATTAATCCATATGAATGTCTCATTATTCCTCCTTCCGGTGTTATAAAAATAAGGTCGATGCCAGCTCTTGCTTTTAGAAGATTTGGAGGTTGAGCGGGCTTGATTGACGATGCTCTATCAAAATACATTTCCCATATTTGTAACCTCTTTCTCATGGATGAGCAAGATTTGCTCATCTGGCAAATCGACATTAAGTGGAGAGTCTGCTGCGATAGGTTGTGCAGCGAGAAAGTCTGTCAGAACCTATCCCTTCACTATTTTTTGAGAGATATATGTAATGTCAAATTGCAAGAGTAGAACTGCCCATCTAGCCAAACGATCTGTCAACGTTGGTCTTGTCATCAAGAACTTCAACGGATCGAATCTTTGAGATGAGTGTTATCTTATGTGATAACATATAATATCGAAACTTATGGACAAAGAAAGATCGCAAGAAAGAGTTGCTTCGACGGAGAGTACTTGCCAGCCTCTATAAATCTCGGATATAAGATACATTTTCTTTGCCTTCATTGTGTTGTGCGAGCAATGCTCCGAGGGATTCTTCTAGTGTAGTTGTATGCAAAATGAGAGGCTTTCCTGGGATTGGCACTGCAAGAATTGGTGGGTTCAATAGACATTTCTTGATGCTATCGAAGGCATCTTAACACCATTTATCCCATTTGAATAAAACATTCTTCTTCATCAATTTTGCAAAGGGTTGGCATCTGCCCGATAGATTTGATATAAAATGCCGAATAAATGCAAGTTATCCTCGTAATGAGCGAAGCTAACGTAAACTCTTCGACGATAGCATCTCAATGATTGCTTTAATTTTTGCAAGATCAATCTCAATTCCTTTACGCTGAATAGGAATTTTTCGGATCTCCAAATGCACATTTGAGGAGATTCATCTTAAGATTGTATTTTGTTATTCTCTCGAATATAATCCTTAGATCGTCAAGATGATTTTCACGATCTATGCTTTTAACGACGAGATCATCGACATAACATTTGACCTTCTGATGAATCAATTCGTCAAAAATATGAGTCATAGCCCCTGGTATATAGCTCCAACATTCTTCAATCCGAAGGGTATGACTGTATAACAATATATACCAATTGGCGTCATGAATGATGTGTGTTTTTCATCTTCAAGAGTCATCTTGATTTGATTGTAACTCGATGATCCGTCCATGAATGAGAACATATCATAGTTGGAAGTACTATCCACTGGCAATTCTGATATTGGAAGTGAAAAGTAATCTTTTGGGCATGCTTTATTTAGATCTCAAAAATCAATGCAGATACGTATTTGACCATTTTTCTTTCTCACTGGAATAATATTGGCTATCCAGTTTGCATACTTCTCTTCTCGGATGAAGTCTGCTTCAATGAACTTTTTAGTTTCTACAACCACCTATTCTTCAATATCTAACCTCATTCGCCTAGGAGTTTACTTAACAGGCATCGCATTTGGTTTAATGGCAAGTTTATGAACTATCACCTCAGGGGATAAACTTGGCATTTCAGAGTATGTCCAAGCAAAGCAGTCCCTGAATTCACATAGCAGAGCTTTCATTTCTTCAACCTTTTCATCAGAAGGGCACTAACGAAGTTGGACGAGGATCATTTTTTATTCCCAAATTGATTTCTTTCAACTCATTTATGGTAGCTACCTATCCACTATCTTCGAGTTCATCGGGTGCTAGCTTGGCTTCTACCTCCCCATCATTGTGAGATTAACTTCATAAAATTTATCTTCATTGTTAGTCTGAGTCTCAATCTCTTCTTGTCACCACATAACAGTTCTTCTTTGATAGTATTTACACCGAATGAATCCAAGACCTTTAGTAGTGTAGTTATCTTTTTTTCGTGAGGCTTGTGGGCTCTTTATACTCCAAAGAGCATCAAAGAGGTGAGCTCGCCACTTATTCGTTCCAACATCAACCCCCAATTTGTGCATCATTCTTTGAATCTTTAGAGGATAGTATTTTGCCATCCTTGTATCTCTTTCCATTAGTAATCAACAATTGATATATCACCCCATACTTTCAAAATGCAGAGATACAACAAAACAAATATGATAAAATATAAGAACAGATTATGCACAAAAGAGATTTTGAAAACTTAAGAATTACGTTCATTATAAAAATAATTTTGAGTTTCAATCAATTTCATTTTATAAATAATTTTAAATTTTAACTTTATTATACTCCGCTGCTATTATAGCTTGGATTCGACTAGCCAAAATGGAAAGAGAAATTTGTCCCCAGTGGAGTCGCCAAAAATCTGTGGGCTCCGAAAATTCACCACCAACCTCTCGATGAAGAGAATATATTAAATATCAGTCAAACTTTCAGAAGGCGGATGAAATAGTAAATAAGACACTACCAGAGATTTCGCCCTCATTTTGTGAGGACTTTAGATCTTGTTCTAGGTTTCCTATAGGCACAAGCACCTATAGTTAATTACCCCTCTCAATGTCGAGAAAGAACTTTCGACAAATCCTGATCGCTAAATGCGGCATATAAGAAGAAAGACGTAGAGTTTTGAAATTTAGAATTTATGAAATTCATTATCCTTTAGCTTAAAGCGATGGTTGAGGGAACGATGACGCACCTATCTAGATCCCATTCCATCTCGCTAATCCCTACTTAATCGAGGAGAGTGACCCAACCCGACAAGGATCCTCGCCAGCTATAGCGCCAAGTGGAACCTCGTAAATATGGTGGTGTTTGTCTGGTGCTTAAGTTCACCTACCGACAAGACTTTTACCCTATCAAGTACACTCTATAATTCACAACTCGCGTACGAGCCATTGGGGAGCGAAGGCTACCGTAATATAATTGGAGTCATTTGGCGAACCACCCGGATCAGGACTCGGTCATAATCAGATTATCATATGTGAGCCTAATGGCCAAGACGCAAATAGGACACGTCACGCCCCTGCTAGAATGAAATTGATTGAGAGTGAACATAATTGTATACTTGATTTGACATTGACTCTTTTGTGAACTAGAGTTTTTCTTAATTTGTCACATCCGACAAACAGTTGTGGAAGGTGGATTGGATTAGATTTTACTTTAAATTTTTAAAAATTGAATTTCATTTAAGCATTTTTAGATTGGTACTTAATTTTGCAAGTACATTTTGATGGTAAGTATCCCCTCCGGTTAAAATCTTCATTCAACACAGCTATCATCGGGGTTAAATCAAATTCTCTTCTTAGTGATTAAGCATTTGATTTAGGATCAATCCTGTCAACTCCTATTTTACAAGGAGGATTGAATTGATTAAGTGTGACTTACGACTTCGCCATATAGATAAAGCGGCCCATGCAAATTTGTTTTCAAATTTATTGAATTTTGTGCAGTTTATAAAATTTGCATGTTTCACGAGGTAATTGGGGTTAGGCTTAAGACATTCCTTGTAAAATATGTAAATAACTTGAGACTACTTGCACACTTCTCAAAGCATTTGAATTTATATCATCTTCATTATATACATAAATCTTGAAACAGAAAGTAGAAATTTGACTATCTCGTAATGTGTGTAAGGCTTATCTCTTTAGAATATTTTTGTGCATTTAAATGTCATAAGTTAGGAAATGTATTCATCTTGTGATTATACAATATTCATTTCACTTGCATATTTTGACTACCAGCACGCATTTCAATACATTAATTATGAATGTGAATTTTCTTTGAAATATGTGCTTAATTAACCCGCGATCTTTAATTGCTTGCACGCATAAAATTGTCTCGATATATCTGAATATAATGCTGCCCCTTATAACTTATTGCACATATTTTAAGGTTTAAGCTTTAGACTATCTTGAGATGAATGAGAAACATATCTTTTCATGTACTTTGCAAAACAATTCTCCCCCATTTTTTTTGTCCCCATATCATTGTTCTTTAGTGAGGTGGGCCCCACAGGGAGATTCTTTCTCTTCATTATAAATAGAAGGGGATGAGATTTCATTTTAACCATCCCTCCCATTTATAATTTACTTTTTAGTTGATTGCTTTGAAGATTTAGAGAAGCTCATTCAAGTGTTTAGTAATAGGTACATTCATTCATTTCTTTCCTTTTGTTCTTCTTCTTCTTATCTTTTTTTTTAAACACCTTATAAGATTTTCATTTACATTTAGCTTTAATTGGCATCTTCTGTGGGATCAAAATTCCACACCTCTCTGAAGAGGAAGGAAGAGTTGTTTAAGTGTAAGATAATGTAGATAACACCAGAGATTTCGCTCATTTGAGAACTTTTATATCTGTTCCAGTTTCTAAAGCAAGCCCCTATAGTTAATTACCCCTCCCAATACCGAGAGAGCACTTTCGATTACAATAATAATCGCAACGAAATATAATAAATTGAGTTTAACTTAAATTTATTATTTTAACTTAAAACTTTTGTGGGGAACGACCTGCATCAAGATCCCATGGTTCCGCCATCCCGCCGCCGCTCCCCGGGTCCGCAATGAGGAGGAGGTAATGACCCAACCCGAAAGATCCTTGTCACAACATGGGTTGCCGCCCGTGTCCTTGTAGACTGGGTGGAGTTTGTCAAGGGACAAATATAAGTCAACCTTAGCTAACATGTGGCTTTTGCCCAACCAAATACATTCTACATTTCAAAAAGAGCAGCGTTGGGGAACATAATATGCTACCGCGGACCGAATTGGTGCCATATCGCTAACCACGGCCGAGGTCAGTGAACCGCCATTTATGTGGTGCCATATCACAAGACAAACCACGCGATAGGACACGCCACGCCCCTTTTGGGAATATTTGTGAAGGTAGTTATATTTAATCGACATGGCTCTTTGTGAGCAAAAGTTTTCTTAATTTGTCACCCGAAGACAAACAATTGCGGAGGGGTGGATTTATTTTATTTATTTTTTTAGTTTTAATTTAAATAATTCATTTCATTTCTTTTTTTTATTATATTTTTGTATTTTCTTTGAATTTTGATCATTTTATGATTGATTTAGATTTGAATATATGATCATTTATCGTTGAAATATTAATTATAATTACCCTTCTCGATCCTAGGTTAATATCAATCGATAGAATTGCCTACTCTGGCCCAGCTTTCTAGAGGACGGGTCTAATTCATCATTCTCAAGTATAATCCTTCAAAACCTTTCCACTCTCCAACATGAGGATCGGGTTTGGACTTTTCTTCGAGGATTTGAATTTTGTTTACGCATTCATATTGACTATACTTAATGTAATTAACTTCTGATATTATTAATTTGAAATTTTTATAATATCAAATTTTTAGGTTAACCCACCCCGTCCAAGACCAAACCGGATGGTATAAAGATCTATTCTTTTGTATTTGACTTAAGATTTACTAACATGCATACATATCCGTTTTGAGAATTGTATGGACATTAGATGTCTAAGTTGGAGTTTCATGTCAAATTTTGATTTTGAGTAACCTGCACCAATTAAAACCGGGAAGATTTGTTCTTCAGATTGACATGATCAGAATGCAAGCATTAGTTTTGATATGAGATTTTAGGTTATCAGTCCAAGACCAAACCGGAATATGTAGATTTGTTCTTTTTTTGTTTTATACCTAATCAGACGTGTCTCTATTGTTTGAACACTTCAACATACATACGAGTATCTGTCTTAAAATATTGTATACATTGAATGTCTAGTTGGAGTATATGTTCAATATGCAGTTAGATTTTAATATGACATTTTAGGTTTTGTTAACTGACCTATCCACCAAACCGGATGTAGATTCTGCTCTTTTATATTCTTACTGTGATATGTCCTTAATGTTTGACATTCCATACAAGAAAGATCGTTTTAATTAGAATTTGTATCAACGTAATAAAAAGTAATTTGTAAGTTTGGATTAATACATTTTTTTTTTTAATTCGACCAAGACAACCGGATGGATGACTCGGCCAACTCGACTATTTCTGCAGAGGATCATAGATAATTATTTCAAGATCAATCATTTTCCAAACCTGTCAACTCAGATGTACATGAGATCGAGTTTGAGATTTTCTTCGAGATCTGAACTAAAAGAATGATCAATATGATTTATCTTTACCATTTCAGCATGTAATTAACTTCAAGATTTACAATAAAGATAGGTTTTGTTAACCCACCCAACCAAACCGGATTATAAGACGTTTCTTTTGTATGACGATTGAATGCAATCATGCTTTGATATGGATTTTAGGTTTTAACGACCCGTCAAGACCAAACCGATGATGTAGATCTGTTTTTTTTTTTTTTTATCTAACTGCACGTCCCTATGTACAAAATCACAAAGCATAACTAAAATAATGATTGATTCATAGATCATATATGAATCCCAAATGGGCTTAGTCATTTGATTTAAGCAAATTCTCTCTTTATGTACCAAATAAATAAGAATAATTGATTTAGAGCCTATACGATCATAAGTGAATGCCTAAAGCTTGTAATTTGATTTAAGCAATTCTCTTTATGTAAATCAGCCAACATAAAGGTGAAAATAATTGATTTAGACATCATAGTAAGAATGGCCCAAAATTTTAAAGCATTTGATTTGCTTTCTCTTTTATGTATAAAATCAAGTATAAAGCAAAAAACAATTGATTTAGAGCCCATATGACCATATACTATAGCATTTATTTCTCTTGAAAAGGAAAGGGAATATAAGAATATGAGTAGATGTCATATTTCATTTAAGGCAAGTTTAATTAAAATCCACCTCCCCATACAAACTCATGGGGGGGACACAAACTCATTAAATTCATTAAAGAGGTATGGAAAGACTTTACTTTCCTTTTCAAAGAAAGGGGATACAAGGGCATGCCATACGTCCATGATGCATGCAATACGACAAGTGGCATCACCTTAGATAGTTCCCTTGCATGCATTATGATAAAGCCATATTGATTCCATAAGAGTATGGCAAAAAAGGGGCCAAGAAAGCCTATAAATAGTGGGGTTTCCTTCAAAAGCACTTACATTTTCTACTCTCCTTTTCTCCCTTAAGCCACAAGTTTAAGTTCTTTCAACCTTGCAAAGAGGGTTAAGCTGTGCCACACATACTTGTGAGTTTCTTTTCTAACTCAACAATTTTTTTTATCTTCTTGATATATGTCAAGTTATATGGTAGATTTAGTTTATTTCATATGTATTTTGCTTTCTTCACTATATCTCATTTATGTATGTAAATCACTGAATGAACGACAAGAGGTATGAGTATTCATATATAACCTAAAGAAGCACTTTAAGCCAACATGTGAACCCAAGCATTTCATCCTTTCTTTTCTATCTTCTTTTTTTTTTTTAAGTCCGTTCTCCCTGGCCATCCCCAGATTACTGGAGACTGTTTCTTCCCACCACGCCAAGCGCAGGTGTCGAGACACCCTACAAAGTTTATTTACCCACCACGCCAAGAAAGGCGCATGGGGGTTAAGATAATATACAGCAGCTTTCCGAATCCTTATCTGTTTATCGTTTACAACAAATTCTCCCGCCTCCAGGCCACGAGAGATCGAGCCACCACGCCAAGAAAGGCATGGGTGGTGTCGTGAGACATCATAAACTTTGATAGCAAGATTTCTGTTAATATGATCACATATGCAAGTACAAAGAATGAAGCTCATGATAATAAAGAAATGATAACCAAATCCCTTCTTTAATTTCTGATTTCAACTTGCATATGAAAGAGGCATGATATACATATAATTCCCTTTATATGAAATAAATTGAATCAAAGTAGAAGCATGAAATTCATGAGAATAACATCATATCTCATCAAGAGTAATTGATTTTTCCCTTAGATAAGAAAGTTTATAAAGCCTTATACCTCATAAATAGCAATGATTTCCCCTTAGAGAAAATGATTTCAAACACATACCCATTACAAATTGATTCATTTTCCTTAGGTAAAAAAATTTCAGAAAGCATCACCCATTACAACTAACAATTTTCCTTTAGATAAATATTTTCAGCATGCTTATGCCCATTAAAACAAAAATAATTGATTCCCAGAAAAGAAATTTTTCAGCAAGCATCTTTAAGCAAACAATTTTCCCTTAGATAAATATTTTCAGCATGTTTATGCCCATTAACAAAAATGATTGATTCCCCTTAGAGAAAAGAAATTTTTCAGCAAGCATGGCCTAGAACAACATTTTCCCTTTAGATAGAATATTTTCAGCATTTTATGCCCATTAAAAGAAAATGATTGATTCCCCAGAGAAAAGAAATTTTTCAGCAAGCATGCTTTAGAAGCAAACAATTTTCCTTTAGATAGAAATATTTTCAGCAAAGGAAACACATAAGGATCCATAAAAAAAACAAAGAACAACACAAATGTTTGGCCATACATCATCCCAAGTCATTTTAGTAGGCTAGCATCACAAATCGAATAAAGGCAATAAGAAATGAGCCATACATCATCCCAAATCCCTAAAGGAAACTCTTAAGATAATCCCAAGCATAAGACATAGCATGTTTAGCAAAAGCCCTAATTTCCAAAGAAGCTCAAATGCATAAAACAAGCTAGGTTAGAGAAACAACCTGAGGTGTCGACAAAGAGAGGGAGAAGGAGAGTTTCAGGGGGAAAGGCCTGAGTCAGAGAGAGTTGAAGGAGAAGAGGAGCTCGTGGCTCTGAGAAAAAAGAGACGAGTCTCTGAGGCCTGAGGAGAGAAGCAGAGGGAATGCCGAGAATCAATCAAAGGTACCTGAGAGAAGAGGAGAGAATCAGAAGGAGAGTCAGAGAGTCAATGCGTCAAGAGGGAAGCCGAGAGAAAGGATCGTCAAGAGAAGCCAAGAGGAGAGTCACCGCAGAAGGTGAGTCGAATCGAGAATGCCGAGAATCAAGGAATGCCGAACGAGAGGAGACCGAGAGAAATGAGAGGGAGCCGAGAGTCAGAATGAACGCCAGAGAGGGAATGTCGAGACAGACGTGGCCGAGAGTGAGCAGAGAGGTCGAAGGGAGGGGAGACCGAGAGAGCAGAACGAGGATCGCGAAAAATGAGGGTCAACGAGGGTTTCGCTTTAGCCGAGGAACGACTTTCCCCTTTTTTTTTTTTCTTTTATTGGCACATCTTGAGTGAGGCGGATTAGGTAGGAAATTAACGCGCGATTAAGAGATAATTAGCGATTGCCGCAATCATTTTAATTGCGATTTTATTACTTTTGACAAACCCCAAATAATGGTGTCAATTTAAGTTGTTGTGCCGAACGAATGGCGCGATCAATTTCGGATCGATCGCTTAAATAACGCCACGAAGTAAATTGTCTAAATTGCGCCGTCGCTTAAATTAATCGACCGCATATACTTTGCGACCGACGCCAAGGTCGCTTGATGATTTTGACGCCGGCGATGACGCCGATGCAAACGGAGGTGGTTTAGACGCCGCCGGCTTCCGACTTGACATATGCGATAATTTCATGATAATTTGATTTTAATTATCCGATCGATCCTAATTGATTCAAAATTTTCGACATATTTAATATTTTCGACGCATGAATCGTCGAATTAAAACGAATTTGATCGCTCGATCTGATGGGGGATTTTAAAATCCACCTTATTTATTTAATTTAATGGCAAGATATACAGAAGTCAATGCTCAACAAACATGGTGCGCGCGCATAATCCGCTTTTGTGTATACTGACTCATGGATCTCCAAGAGATTTGCTGATGTCACGCTTAAGTTGTAATTTCTACAACTAATACCCATCGCCGCTTTGATAAGTGGGTATAACTTCTGGGCAAGCAGATTTATCGCTCAACCGCACAATAGCTTGAACCGGTATTTGCTGTCATTAATCCAATGTTTTGCTTGACTACTAGAGATGATTTGACTTGTCATCATCAACTTGTCAAGAGAATTTAATGCATCAACCTATGTTTCGCCATGGACTTGAAGACTTCTCCCAGAATTTTGATATTTATTTTCCTCCGCCCCGGCTTTGTCTTAGGATTTGATGGAGTTGATGATTGAGATGAGACATCTTCGCCATGTGTTTTGACTGACTTGTTGAAGACTCGCCTCAGATTTGAATTTGTATTTTCCTCCGCCCCGCTTGCTCGTGACTTGATGGAGTTGATGAGATGAGAATGTCTTCTGCTGCTTTGACGGACTTGTGAAGATTCATCAACTTTGGGATTTGTTTTCCTCCGGCTTTGCCTCACTGACTTGATGGAGTTGATGAGATAGAATGTCTTCGCCCGCTTGTGCTTGACTGACTTGTTGAAGATTTCATCTCGGTTTCAGATTCAGTGCCTCCTTTATCCCCGGCTCATGCCTCGACTGGATTTGATGGAGAAAGTCAATCATCTCAGATTCATCAGCGATAATTACCTTCCTCGCTTTCGCTGGCCAGAAGGATAAATGTCATGACCAGCCTTTGAGCTTGTGTTGATCAATGGCAAGAGTCATCCCCGTGCACATTACGTAATGAACATCTGATGACAAAATTCCCTTAGTTCGGCATTTAAATTTTTATACTAACATTGGGATAACTTCTTCTGGCCCCTCCGCTTTGCTTTATCGGACTTATGAAGAAGAATTTCCTTCTGCCTTGCTTTCTCGCTTTGATAGACTTATCAAGGAGTTGAGATTTTACATTTGTATTTGATTCCAAACTCCAAGTGCCTTCTCGAGTAAGGATATCTTGTTTGTGTTGAATTGAAAGAGACCCACCACCATGGGATAATTTCCCGTCACTTGAACTCACCAAGTTGGAGAGATTTGGGATTTGGATGCTCTTGTCTTGAACTAACGAAGTAGAGGATCCCTTACTACGCCTTCGTTGAGTAAGCAGACCGTCTGACTCGCCATATTTTGGCTGTTGAACTGACCTTATACACCCACTGAAGTCGGACTGAGCAATTGATGAAGGATTTTATCCTCTGCTAACGACGGGATCTCTTACTACGGCTGTGAAGTAGTTGCACTGCCGAACTACCGATTTTCATGTTGAGTCCGCTTATACACCAACTCGAGCCTTTAGATTTGAAGTGGATGATAAATGTATATCCAACTTGGTCAGTCGACGTTTCTTTCGTCAAAGACTTTTAAATTTGAGCATTTGAATACATAATTTTGAGTATGCATGTGATCTCGACTGCACATGTCAACCCAAAGAGAAAGAAAGGCCCCCGTCTTACCGAACGCCCAATACTTACTATAAAATTTTAAAATGCCCCTGCCTAACAGGGGATTTTTTATTTTGGAAATGCATTCTTGTTACAAGAGAATTTCCAATGAAAATTTTCATAAGTTCGACAAAGATTTTCAAATGCAGATTTGTCCAATCACACTTTCACGTGTAATATTTCTTTAAATGCCGACCGTGACGGGATTGGCCTTTCACCTTGAAGTCCACTACCGATAGTTCCTCGATATACCTTTTCAATAACAAAAGGTCCTTCCCAATTAGTTCAAATTTACCGCCAATCGATGAGGGATGATTGGTCTTCTCAAAGACTGTGACCAATCTCCTTCCTAAAAGCTCGAGGACGCATCAGATGATCGAATGCTCGGACATTCGCCCGATATACTTAGATTTTCAAGCTTGAGCCCCGACCGCTGCGATCAAGCTCTTCCATCCGACGAAAGCATTCTCATCTTGGGTAAGATTTTGTTGAATGGCTACTCGGAGCGAAGGTAGTTCAACTTCGAGCAAAATCGTTTCACCCCAAACACTAAGTGCATGGGTGACTTTGTAGAGTTTTGTAAGTGGTCCAGAATACGCCCACAAGTTTGGTATGCCACTCCTTTATTTCTTGTGAGAATTTTTCTAAGCAATTGACTAGTTTTATTAAATGCCTCAAAGCCATTTGCTCTGATTATAAATTGATGAATATCGCCAATCAATCTTATGCCGATTTATAAACTTTAAGATTTTGAAGGACTGTTCGAAATGATTCATGCGTACACCAAATCTATAAACAATATTGTGAGTAAAGAAGTTAGTCACTTGTTCACCAGAACTTTAAATGGTGCCTTCACCACTTGGAGAAATAATCTGGTCGAAGATGAAGCGACACCGATGATTGATCGGCGATCCAATTACATCTCTCCCCCCCTCAAACTAAGATGCTATCGTTGGATGCAACGGATTTGGAGGTCGATGAATTATGTTACCATGGACCGCATTCATGATCTCATGCGATTGATACAATCTTTACCAATTACTAATAAGATCCACTTTTTTAATTTTGAAAGCCATTTGTGACTGACGGTGTGCACCACAAAGTCTGATTTCAACAATTTGTTGGTTTCTTCTATTCCCAAACATCGCAGCCTACATCCTGCTCAAGGATCTACGATACGTAGTATTGCCAACATAAGCATATGTCAGTTCTTTCAAGTTGTGCAATATCGACTTATTACTAATTTGCTTCCTCAAGTAGTCAAGGGTGGTCGCCTCCTTCCTTCTCTACTATAAGAATTTCATCGTGGTTTTGGCCTGTGTCGCTTTCTTGAATGGCTCAAGCTTCTTGTCAATTTGAAAGTAATTTGTGGAGTGTAAGGAGCAACATGAGTCGCACTCCGATATTTGATGACCCCTCTTCCAAATGGGATTTTAAACTTATTCTCTAGACTCAATGACCGCAAACACCACTAGTATGTAATCCGCCATCCATACTCATTTTTTAGCTAATTTAGCTAAGCTTGCTATTCCTAGCTTCCTGAGACTCGAGTCATAATGACATTGAATTTGCTTCATAAGCTCGAGAACTCGCAGTGATAAGAGCCAATTCAAGCTTGTTGATTTTGTAAAGGCCCAACACTGATGAATCGAGAATCGCCATAAATTTGCCCCATGGAAATGGTTTCTAAACCGCCACCAACGCTTCATATTCTCGCTGGTTTGTGGTTGAGTTAATTTATAAGAATGTCTCAAGATGCCACCTTCGTGTGATCAAGATGAGACCGATACCAGCCAGCCTTTGAAGATTTATTGAGTGTATCTAAGCTCCATCAAAATACAATTCCACATTTGTTGCTTTTCTTTTCATATATGTGCATGATTTGCTCATCGTGAAGATCATCGTTAAGCAAATGAGTCCGTGATGGGATGAGCGAAGAAAATCCGCTGAATTGCCTTCACCGCTCGGGAACATATGTAATATCAAATCAGAAGAAGAACGTCATCGCTGCGACCGCCAACGCTGGTCTTGTCATCAAGAACTTCAACGGATCGATCCGAGATAAGTAATTTTATGATAAGATGTAATGACGATTTTGGGCAAAGAAAAAATTAACGCCAAACAATGCTTCAATTGAGAATAACGCTGCTTCCTATTCCTTCGACTAATATAAGATGTAGCATTCTCCTTTCCTTCCTCATTATGTTGCCAACAAAGCACCTAGAGATTCCTCCTCTGTACAAGATGAGAGGGCTTTCCCGGATCGGAGCAAGAATGGGTGGATTCAACGATATGTTTGACATACCGGGGCCTCGACATTCTTCGTCCCACTTGAAAGGAGTATCTTTCTTCATTAATTAAAAGGGTCTCCGCCTCGACAGATTTGATATAAATCTTCTAATGAATGCAGATGTCCTCAGATGGAGCTTAAGTTGAGTAAGACTCGAGGAGGCATTTCGACAATCGCTTTGATTTTGTTGGATCGATTTCAATCCTCCACTACGCACAACATATCCAAGGAACTTTCCAAGAGACTCCAAAGCGCACTGAGAGGATTCATCTTGAGATCATATTTTCGATTCTTTCAAAGACGATCCTTAAATCATCGAGATGATCTGATCTATACTTCGACAACGAGGTCATCAACATAAGACTCTACTTTTGATGAATCAACTCGTCAAAGATTCGTCATATTTCGTATGTAAAGATTCTTCAAGCAAGCATGACCGTAGAATATATGCCAATCACGCCCCGAATGGTATGCTCTCATCTTCGTGAGCCATCTGATTTGATTGTAACCGACGATCCATCCATAAATGAGAACATGTCGGTTTGAAGTGTTATCCACAAGCTCGATAAGTAGGAAAGTCATCCTTGACATGCTTTATTTAAATCCTCAAGTCGATACGATACTAATCAATTCATTCTTCTTTCACGGACAATATTAGCTATCCACCAGATTTTTCTTCTCGAATAAAACCACTTCAATGAGTTTTGGTTTGGTTTACCGCAATTACGCATTCTTCAACCTCGATCTCATTCTTTAGAGGCTTGCTTGGTGGTGTTGCATCCTTAATTTGGTTGTGAACCATATGTCGGGGATAAGCGGCATTTCATATGTCGAGCAAAGCAATCCCAATTCCGCAAGGTTTTAATTCTTCCACTTTATCTTGAAGTAGAGCGATGAGCGTTGGAGGATCCTCCCGGTTCCCAAATTAATTTCTTTAAGTTCATCCATAGTAGGCTGCCTCCCCACCATCTTCAAGCTCTTGAGGCCTGCTTACTTCTTCATTATTTGTGAGTAACATTAAGAATGAAATTCTCATCTTCATCATCACTCTCGACTTATTCTGTTCTATAAGCGTATATATCCTTGTGGACGTTGTCTTGGATGAAACCAAGGCCTTTAGTAGTGTGTTTATTTCTCTTACCAATGGTTTGAGAACCTTTTGGGTACCACATCATCATTTGAAGAGCTTAGTCCTTACTTGCTTTCAGGACCCATGTTTAGCATTAGGGTTTGCATCTTTGGAGAGTAATATTTTGGTATCCTTGTGGGCATAGCTTCTTCTTCTTGGATAGTTGCATTACAATCGGGATCTTCTTCTTGACAGTTTATAAAACAGGCTTCACGTGTTTTCCGGGGAGAGGAGGTACATAGAAGGTCACCTTCCTCGACTTTGTGAGTTTCTCGAGGGTGATTTCTTTAAAATGTTGGGGAGGAGCAGGTGACTGAGTGTAGTCTCTCTGATGGATCTATGATTGTTTTAAAGTAGGTGCATTGCACCTTACCTTCAAAAGCGATTCAAACTCATGTCAGTCAAATGTTCTTCTTCGATCGAGCTTTACTCGAAGAGTCATGCGGACCTTTTTTAGAAGGAACACATTCATCTTCTTCTTGATATCCTTGCTAGATGAGGGGATGTTATTGATTTTGGACTTGTTCTTTATATTAGGAATATTTGGAACAATCTCCTTTTCCTTTATTCATTTTATCTTCTCCCTTCTTCTTAACTTGTTCTTTTATGGGTTTTGAAGTAGATGCATTATTCTTGAGTTGTTTTGTTAGCTTTGATTCCTGGAAGGAAATGGCATCTTGATAAATCTTCATTTCATGCATAAAGGTTGCATGTCACCCAATTTGGCATTCTTCTCCATCCTTTGTATATTTCATACATTGATGCAATGTAGATGGGACAATGCCATACTTATGAAACCATGAATTGACAGAAGGGCTCACGAATGAAATCTGCATCGATCACATGAAATTTCTTACGTGTAGAGGTCTCCAAATTTAAGAGGAAGGGACGAATGACCGATAGTTTTCTCATTCCTTGAACCATGACTTTATCTCGTCCCGGATGTTGTACATCTAGAGATAGCCATCTAAGAGTTCTCAAGTTCATAAGATTCCGGAGGCAGGATCAATTAAGATCGCGGTATTATAATTTCATCACTTTTGTTTGTAACATCTGAGAGGCGATTGTGCTCTGCGGTCCGAGCATTAGATCATCTTACGAAAATGTGGTTGGAGGCTCTTGAACATGCAAGGTCTCGTTAGGCGGCGTTGACAAATATGCTTGAACTTTCCGCTCTTTGAGAGCTTCAATTAAGGTATTCGGAGATCTTCGACATTAGAAGTGCTTAAACAAATTCTTGAATTTTCCTTAGATGGGATAGAATATTGTAGTCGATCCCTTTTGATGAAGGCTTCTTATTTGAATCCTTAGGGATAACTTTTCATTGATTTCAATTTCTTTTCCTTTATCTTTATTCATTGGCTCTTTCTCTGTTGGGATGGTAGCACTTTCGACCACTTCTGTTGTGACTTCATTTGCATCACGAATCTTGAGATGACTCGATTCTTGACATCCGCTTACGCCCGTAATGATAGGTAGAAGATTGATCCTTGCCCAACTTTATATTTTTATGTTGTTGATATGGTGAGCTCATTCATCTTCATCAGGAAACGAGTTCTCTACATTATCAACTTCATGCATCATCAAGCAAGACTCAGTAGGAAGTTCTTCAGCTTCTTCCCCTGCTTCTTCATTGATCTGAAGATTTGAAACGAATTCTGCAAGCGTGATAGGTCGTCTTGCTGATTGTATGTAATCTTCCATATTATTGATGATCTTTCGTGTTACGTTGCGACCATCCATAATAGTAGTAACATTTTGTCTTCTTGCGCTTCTTCTTTTATTTAGTTTATTTTTTGTTTGGCGGGTTTCTTAGCCTTTGCGGTATTTGGCTATTTTGTCTTTCGTGAGATGAACTAGCCTTCCCATAACTTAGGTTTTGTCTCGGCTCAATCAGCTCAGTGGTGATTTCCACTTAATACACAGAACACCTTCCAATTGCTTCAACATTTTCTGATCTTTTTTAGAGGCTGCGCCATCCTTCATCATCGACCGACTTCTCTTTTCTTTATCATTGCTTGATAGTCGGAGATGAGGTGATTACTTTGGTGGATTCTTTCTTGGACGCCAATACACGTCAAAATGTGAATTCGTTCTATATTTTAACGATCTTTGAATATGTAGCAATCTTCAGCGGGATGGCCAAATGATATGGACAATAGTTAGGATTATCTGCTTGTCCGACCTCTTGGTCTTTTACACTCACGGTAGTTGGAGACTACTTTGAGTCATGTTTAAACAATTTGGCCACACTTTCCTCTTAAAAGAATACTCTTTGTTCGCTTTTCTTTTAGGGTCGGGGCCATTGAGTCATTCGCTCCTTTTGTTTGCCTTGGTCACTCGCCTTCATTTGGCGACCTCGAGTACATCATTACCTCCAAGTATGAGCTTGGGTTGTGGAGCGGATTGAACGGCGCCTTGGTTTTCTTGATAGGCAGTAGCCTTTCTTT
Source organism: Cymbidium sinense (assembly GCA_021442155.1). Lineage (NCBI taxonomy): Eukaryota > Viridiplantae > Streptophyta > Magnoliopsida > Asparagales > Orchidaceae > Cymbidium > Cymbidium sinense. Next base: position 52,915,631 of record CM038225.1, on the reverse strand, counting down.
GTCTACGTTATAGACTAACTTACATATCTTTCTTGTATGAGGTGAAATGTGTTTCACCTTTCTTTGGTCTAGAGCTTTTGCTCTTTTTATTTATCTTCTTGGTATGCGGGATAAATTTAATTTCTCAATTTAGCCACCAATCAGCTCTTGAAATGTGGTAATTGAAGCCATGCAAAGATAAGCGCCATCTTATCATGATGTTGCCCATCGATAGTGAATTGCATGCTCTTCTTCTGTTGTTCACATTTCATACTCATATTTGCATTATAGCGTAATATCGGTGACTCATCTTTCTTCCTCTTTTCAAGGAGATCGGCAATGGTTGTCTTTTTTAGCGAACCTTTTAACGAACATATTTTCAAGTTCGGCAAAAGTCTTTAATCGAGTCATTTGATAACTTCGACATACCATTCGAGCGGTCAGTTAAACTTCTTGACGGCGGAATAATAATGCATCATTACCCTGTGTTGCGGGATGCTTTGAATTGGGCATCTTTGCTTGGGATTACCATTCCGTCGAATAGATTGAACTTTGGCATTGAATATCCCTTTGGATATGGAATTTGATCATACTCGGGATATATGGGCGACCTTTGCTCACCAATTTTTTACGCCCGCATTTATCTTAATCTTCATTCAATATAATATCAAGTTGAGGCATCGCGACGGATATAGTTTGTATATTACGAAGCGGGTTCGGCGACTCATTTATTTCAATCGCTTGCTCGATTTGGACCCTTGAAGCATGTGAGATCAAATTTATTGGATTGTCATTTGGCATTCTTGGAGGCTTGATGATTATTTGGGGGGGACGTGTTGGACCCCGATATTTCTCTGCATTAAGCATCATCAGCGTCATCGCATCATCATTTCGCTCATTTTCATATTCAAGCGGCGATTTCTTTATCTTTGGCTTTCATCGGCGAATTTGTGTCTTTACGCCGGTAGTAGTATCCGTGAAGGTGGGATTTTCTTCCATTTCTTCTTCCTCTTCTTGTTCTCTCTCGACTTCGGAGGATGCTTCCTCTATTTGAACATTTTGTTGTTCTTGAGGTTGAGGAATTGTTGTCTGACCTGTTGATATTGGCGCACCGGATGGCTCACCGCTTCTATACACTACTTGATATCGTTGCCTCCTCTTCTTCTTCTTAGTCCTCTTGGATTTGGTCGGCGTCTCCAATGAACTTCCGATTCAAGTGTGGAATCGAAATTTCTTCTTAGAGGGCTTGATCAGTTAACCTCCTCTTGGTGAGATTGAGTTGATTGATGACGGGATCCCCTGGAGGATTCTCCAAGGTGTCTACCGTCAAATATCTTATCATCTGGGGCCCTCTTTTTAGGCTCCCATCGCAGATAAATTTGAGTTTGGGGATCTCGAATTCACACCGGATGTCACGCCATGCCTTTCTCGATTTCTTTTTTGAGGCAGCCTCCACATCTGCCACCTTTCCAGGACCTTTGGTGGATTCACTGGCGGTCCAAGTGTCACACCAGATGTTCAGGTGTGGGACATGGATCTGTCGTCCACGGCATTGAGTTCGGGATGAGGTCTCCTTGGAGGAGCGATCCAGCATCCTTAATAAGGTATTTTCTTTTCATCAGTCCCTCTCTTGTGGAGAACAGAACTCTGCTTGGATATAGTTTCCTCGCGAGGCTGGAACGATGTTGTGGGGTCGAAGGGCGCTTGGTAGTGAAGCATTCCGTTTAACTAAGGTTATCAAACCGATTATGGGTGGGAACACTCCTTCTTTGGTTCCTGATTGGTTCAGTAGGCTGAGCATTAAGTGTTGAGCATCTCAAGATTTCTTTTCTTCTTTGCCTCATTTCTTCCAGAGATGAAGAAGCTTGACATCATACCTCCCGGGCGAATGGTTCAATTTGGTGGATTGTATTTCGAGGGACAAAGACCGTCAGCGATGATACCCTTTTCATGATTGGTGTCTCCAGGGGAGCCTCTCAAAGGCGATTGTTTCTTTTGAAGTGACCTACTGAGGGGTCACCTCAACGCCTTTTGAGATTCTTTGCACATGGCGTGCGGGGCCGCCAGTCGGTGCCCAAAGAATCCTCTCGCTAAGACGGTCGGAATCCACGCCACCAAACCGGATGAAATTGAGCCGCTTGCCAACGGATGTTGGGCGCCAATCGCCGAGAGTAACAAAGGATACCTGTTCAGAATGCCATTCTGGAATTTAAAGGTAAAAATTAGCAATTAAGATAATCGCACTATCACCTTACTTCCAAAAAATATGGATACGATAAAGATAAAGCATACTAAGCATATGCACTAAATAAAATCTCATATAACTTAAGACTTTGAGTAAAGCTGTTGTCAAGTTTAACTTATCGCTTCCTATTTCATTTCAATTTCATATTTCATTTATCTTTTCATTTTTTTATACTCCACCGCAATTATAACTTAGACTACCAAAGATGGAAAGAGAAACCGTCCCCGGAGTCGCCAGAATCGATCCAAAATTCACCGACATCTTTCTAAAAAAAAGGAAAGAGTTGTTTAAGTGTCTGATAATTTCGAATGAATAAGTAGATAAGACACTACCAGAGATTTCGCTCTCATTTGGTGAGAACTTTTATATCTCTGGTTTCCTATAAAGCAAGCCCCTAGTTAAGCACTCCCTCCCAATACCGAGAGCACTTTCGATTAAGTAATGAATCGCTAACGAAAGTATATAATCGCAGTGGAGTTTAGAACTTATGAAATTTATTATTTTAACTTAAAACTTTTGTGGGGAACGATGACGCCTCATCAAGATCCCATGGTTCCGCCATCCCGGCGTCAGATCCCTGGTCCGCCAATGAGAGGAGGTAATCACCCAACCCGACCGAAGATCCTTGTCAAGAACACATGGGTTACGCCGCCCAAGGTGTCCTTGACTTGGAGTTTGTCTAAGGGACAAATATAAGTCAACCTCTAACATAGGCCCAACCAAATACATTCATTTCATACCAAAGAGCAAAGCCGCTGGGAACATAATGGGCGCCGGACCGAATTTGGTGCCATATCGCGAACCACCCGGCCGAGGGCTCAGTCAGAATCCGCCATTTATGTGGTGCCATATCATGCAAAAACCACGACTGAGGACACGGCCACGCCCCACGTTTTGTGAATATTTGAGGAAGGTAATATATTTAATTGACATTCTTTGTGAGCAAAGTTTTCTTAATTTGTCACCCAAGACAAACAATCGGTGGATTTATTTTATTTATTTTTTAGTTTTAATTTAAATAATTCATTTCATTTTTTTATTATATTTTGTATTTTCTTTGAATTTTGATCATTTTATGAATATATATGATCATTTATCATTGAAATATTAATTATAATTACCCTTCTCGATCCTGTGGGTTAATATCAATCGATAGACCTTGTCTACTGGCCTACAGACGGTCTAATTCATCATCTCAAGAAGTAATCCTTCAAAACCTTGTCCACTCTTTAACATAGGATCTGCTCGGGACTTTTCTTTCTAGGATTTGAATTTTAAGCTATGTTAGATTCATCTGTATTATATAATGTAATTAACTTCGATATTATTAATTTGAAATTTTTATAATATCAAATTTTTAGGTTTTGTTAACTTAACCCGTCCAAGACCAAACCGGATGGTATAAAGATCTATTCTTTTGTATTTGACTTAAGATTTACTCCAACATAGATATCTCTGCTTTGAGAATTGTATGACATTGATGTCTAAGTTGGAGTTTCATGTCAAATTTTGATTTTGAGTTTTAACCTGCACGGCCCCAAGACCAAACCAAGTGTAGATTGTTCTCTCAGATTTGACATGATCAGAATGCAAGCATTAGTTTTGATATGAGATTTTAGTTAACTCTGGTCAAGACCAAACCGGAATATGTAGATTTGTTCTTTTTTTTGTTTTATACCTAACTCAGACGTGTCTCTATTGTTGAACACTTCAACATACATACGAGATCTGCTCTTTTAAAATGTTGATGGACATTGAATGTCAAGTATATGTTCAATATGCAAGCTTAGATTTTAATAGACATTTTAGGTTTTATTTTAAACCAAGACCAAACCAAGATGTAGATCTGTTTTTTTATATTTGTCTTACTTATATGTCCCTAATGTTTGGACATTCCAACATACATACGAGTATGTCTTTAATGTTGTATGGACATCAATATAAATGTAATTAAGTAAAGGATTTCAACATTTTGTTTTGTTTTTGTTACCCAAGACCAACCGACAATAGAACTCGATTATTTCTCAGATATCAAATCTAGATAATTATTTCAAGATCAATCATTCTCCAAACCTGTCAACTCTGATTGTACATAGGGATCGAAGTAGATTTTCTTTGAGATCTCAACTTGTAAAGATGCATTAACAAATGTCATAGATTTATCTTTATTTATGTAATTAACTTCTAAGATTTACAATATCAAGATTTTAGGTTTTGTAATAGCATCAAACCGACCATAGGAAGATGCTCTTTTGTATTTGACTGATTGTAAATGCAATCATGCTTGATATGGGATTTTAGGTTTTGTTAACCCTACGTCTCAAGACCAAACCGGATGATAAGAGTTTGGTTTTTTTTATCTAACACATGTCCCATGTACAAAATCGCCAGCATAAGCTAAAAAATAATTGATTTAGAGCCCATATGATCATAAGATAATGGGCCCAAAATGAAGTCATTTGATTTAAGCACACTCTCTCTTTATGTTCACCAACATAAAGGCTGAAAATAATTGATTTAGAGGATACGATCATAAGAAAAGTAATCCTAAAATGATTTGATTTAATATTCTCTTTATATTGCAAATCACCAACATAAAGTGAAAATAATTGATTTAGAGTCTATACGATCATAAGTAAGGTAATGGGCCCAAAAAGCCAGAATTTGATTTAAAATAATACTCTCTTTATGATAAAATCAGAAAGTATAAATGGGCAAAACAATTGATTTAGGCCCATATGACCATATACTATACCCATTTATTTCTCTTGAAAGGGGAATATAATACGAAAGTAGATGTCATATTTCATTTAAGAGGCAAGTTTTAATTAAAATCCACCTCCCCACACATGCAAACTCATGGCAAGTGGACACAAACTCATTAAATTCATTAAAGAGGTAAGAAAGACTTTACTTTCCTTTCAAAGACGATGATATGATGCCACGTCCATGTATGCATGCACATGACAAGTGGCATCACCTTAGATAGCCCTCATGCATGCATTACCACATGTCGATTCCATAAGAGTAGATGGCAAAAGGAAAGGGCGCTATAACAGAGTTTCCCTTTACAAAGACTTACATTTTCTACTCTCCTCTTCTCCTTAAGCCACAAGTTTAAGTTCTTTCAACCTCAAGGGAGGATTAAGGTGTGTCACACATACTTGTGAGTTTCTTTCTAACTCAACAATTTTTTTATCTTCTTGATATATGTCAAGTTATATAGATTTAGTTTATTTCATATGTATTTTCTCAAGCCTTCACTATATCTCATTTATGACAAATCACGTGAATGACAAGTAGGAGGTAGATATTCATATATAACCCAAAGAAGCTTTAACATGTGAACCTAAGCATTTCATCCTTTCTTTTCTATCTTTTTTTAAGAAAATTTGGCAGCCTCCTCCGTCATCCCAAGATGGGGCTATGAGACGTTTTCCCACCACGCCAAGAAAGGTGCATGTGGTCGAGACACCTACCGAAGTTTATTTACCCACCACGCCAAGATAGCAAGATAATATAGTATAGCTTTACCCAATCCTTATCTCGCTTATCAAAGTTTACAAACCTCCGCCTCCCAGGGTTGCAGAGATCGAGTCACCACCACGCCAAGAAAGGCGGCATGGTGTCGAGACACCGCTCAAAACTGATAGATTTCTGTTAATATGATCACATATGCAAGTATACAAGAATGAAACTCATAGTAATAAAATAATGTATAACCAAATCCCTTCTGCTTAACTGATTTCAACTTGCATATGAAAGAGGCATGATATACATATAATTCCCTTTATATGAAATAAGAGAATAACATCATATCTCATAGCTTAATTGATTTTTCCCTTAAATAAGAAAGTTTAGCAAGCCTTATACTCATCAATAACATATTAATGATTTCCCAGAGAGAAATGATTTCACCAACACATACCCATTACACAAATTGATTCATTTTCCTTTAGGTAAAAGGAAATTTCAAAGAAGCATCATGCCTTTAGACAATAAGCTAACAATTTTCCTTTAGATAAATATTTTCAGCATGCTTATGCCCATTAAACAAAAAAAATAATTGATTCCCTTAGAAAAGAAATTTTCAAAAGCATGGCCTTTAGACAAAGAAGTTAACAATTTTCCCTTTAGATAGAAATATTTTCAGCATGCTTATGCCCATTAACAAAAAATGATTGATTCCCTGAGAAAAGAAATTTTTCAGCAAGCATGGCCTAGACATTAACAATTTTCCCTTTAGATAGAAATATTTTCAGATGCTTATGCCCATTAAACAGCAAAATGATTGATTCCCTTAGAGAAAAGAAATTTTTCAGCAAGCATGCCCCTTTAGATAGCAAGAACAATTTTCCCTTTAGATAAAAATATTTTCAGCAAAGGAAACACATAAGGATCCATAAAAAAAAAAGCAAACAACACAATGTTTGGGCCATACATCATCCCAAGTCATTTTTAGTAGGCTATGCATCAATAAATCCGTGAATAAAGGCAATAAGAAATGAGATTTGGGCCATACATCATCCCAAATCCCTAAAGGAAACCCTAAGATAATCCCAAGATAAGACATAGCATGTTTAGCAAAAGCCCTAATTTCCAAAGAAGCTCAAATGCATAAAACAAGCTTAGGTTAGAGAGAAACAACTGAGGTGTCGATTTACTAAAAGAGAGGGAGAAGGAGGAGTTTCCCGAAGGGGAGTCAAGGCCTGAGTCAGAGTTGAAGGAGAAGAGGGGAGCTCGTTACTGAGAAGCGAAAGAGACGAGTCGGCGCCACGGGAGAAGCAAGAGGAGAGTCGAATCGCGTCAAGAGGGAATGCCGAGGAGAGAATCAGCTTACTGAGAAGCCTAAGAGGAGAGAATCGCGCATTTACTGGAGAAGTCAAGAGTCGAATCGTCAAGAGGGAATGCCAAGAGGAGAGTCGATCGCGTCAAGAGGGAATGTCAAGAGGAGAGTAATCGCCGCGGAGTCTGAGTCGAATCGTGCCGAAGAGGGGAATGCCGAGAATCGAAGGAATGCCGAACGGAGAGCGGGAGACCGAAACCGAGAGGGAGAGAGGGAATGTCGAGAGCAGACAGGGCTATGAGCCGAGCACAGAGGTCGAACGGCGAGCGTCAGCTTCACCGAGAGAGCAGAACGAAGGATCGTGAAAAAATGAGGGTCAACGCAAGGGTTTCGTTCTTTTGAGCCGATCGCGGGAACGACGCATTTTTCCCCCCCTTTTTTTTTTCTTTTTAGGGCTTAGTTGGCACATCTTGATTGGTTGAGCGGCGGATTAGTAGACAATTAATGCGGTTAAGAGATAATTAGCGATTAAGCCGCCGTTAATCATTTTAATTGCGATTTTATTACTTTGACAAACCCAGCAATACAATTTAAGTTGTTTCCAGCCGAACGAATGACGCTGATCAATTTCGCGGATCGAGGTCGCTTAAATAATGTCGGCGACGGCCGGTAAATTGTCTAAAGGCGCCGCCGCTTAAATTAATCGACCGCACACATACTTGCCGATTCGACCGCTGAAGGTGTCGCTTGATAGATTTTGCTTCGGCGATGACGCCATTTATTTTGGCGAACGGATGGTTTAGGCGTCGTCGAGGCTTCCGACTTTGATATCGCATAATTTCATGATAATTTGATTTTAATTATCCGTCGATCCTAATTGATTCAAAATTTTACGATTAATTCATTTAATATTTTTCGGCGTTGCGGCGTCGAATCGTCAGTTAAAGCAATTTGATCGGTTCGGATCAGATTTAAGGATTTTAAAATCCACCTTATTTATTTAATTTAATGTGGCACATAGTTGTAGGTCAACATCTTCATTATAATGTTTAATTACCTTTTAACTTATTTTTAATTTCATTTAGGCCACTTAATTACTTAAGACATTGCTTACTTTTGTCTCTTATAAATCCAAAGTTTTTGATAAAAATTTCAGCAACACCTCTAGCCGGGGAGATTTCTACTAAAATTAGGCCTACCCACCCGTCCAAAAAGATGCATGAGTGATGTTTTGCAATACCGTGGCTATAAATTCTCCAACCTATCCGTCTAAAAAGACGCGCATAGGCTCTTCGAACACCTTGCGTATAGATGATATTTGAATGACTTTAATTGTGACTGAAATTATTTATGTATTTGATCGAAATAAGATTGTGATCACCTACTTAATTCTCTTGGCTCGCTTGACTTAGTCTTGCTCTTGTTGTAGACATGAAGGTCAACAGAAGAAACAGAAAAGCTAGAAAAAAAATTAGGGAGGGGACGGAGCCTTCAGGTCAAGTTGAATGTAAAAGAAAGAAGACAGAAGAAGACAACAAGGAAGAGGCAGGAGAAAGAAAAGAGAACAAAGGTGGACATGAGAGGGACGTAGGTGTAGCAGAGATGTTAAGCATCACCTTGATGAGATAAATGCTTGCTTGTTACTAGCTTCAAGGGTATGAGAAGTAATGCAGTGCAATGTGAATTCTTCTTTGTTAGCTACTTGTTACAGTGCGTGCTCACTTGATGAATTTATCATGAATTATGATGAATATACTACATATACTCAGTTATCTCATCATCATATCATTTTTCTTCATTCAAAGGTTAATCAGTGTTTGTCGTGAATCATTAATAGCAAGAAGTGATGGAGAGTTCTTAATTAATTTCATGTAGTTTCAAAGCTTTAGAAAAGCTAGGCATTCTACATGACGACACAAGATGTATTTGATTAGCTTGTCTAAATATTGATGCATTCATTCCTACTACATTGTCTCACGGCATAATGATAAATTATTTAGTTCTAACGAGCATCAGCAAGCACCGCTCAGAACATCTGACATCATGAATCAGCTTACCCAATTTTCAGAGAAAAAATCCACAAAGTTTCAAGGCATTTCCATTTCAGCTGTTTCAAGATTTCTGTTTATAGTTCATAGATTTAGCCCTTCTGACCTAGTTATTTTCAAAAATGATTTGGCATTATATATAAACGCCCAGCCCAATACTGCTAACTTTCCTATCACATGAAGTATGTTTCAATTATTATATCCAATATCAAGATGTTATTGAACTACTTAAAAACAATTCTTAATCTGAAACAAGGATAACAATAACAGAATTGTGTAAACATTCTTCACGGTTCCTCCACTCATTTATACACACGTGCATCTGCAAATTTAACACCTACGAGGAATAGTGTTAGCAAAAGCTCAAATTAAATGAAAAAGGTAAAAGTAGCCTACAAGAAATGCTACCTAGCTCAAGTGTTTTATTCCTCGAAGAGTTTTGTAATGATGACAAGGAAACTTTTCCTGAGTAGATCTTCTTACTACAATGATAACCCTGAACAGGTTAGCAATTTAGTAATTGATTTGCAAAGACAACGAAACTCCAAATTTATGCCATTCAATAAAGTCAAAATGGATGTATCATACAACATATTTTTTTAAGTAGGGCTCCTTCTCTTTCAGGAAGCTGTCTACTACAGAGGTTGACCAAGGATCTGCATATAATTGTTCTTGCCCTTCATTCACAAGTCTGCCAACCTGCAGATAATCACAAGAGAGAGGAGAGAGAGAGAAAGCTTTTGTATCACAATAAAAAGAACATTAAATTGACATAAAAATAAGATAAGCAAATGTAAAGATCATTAGAAATATGATGAGTAGAAAATCCAGCGCACAACCACATATTGGTTGGAATGTTAGCTTAGTGGAAAACTTCTTAAGTTCACCTTCTGAACCTACAAGTAATTCGCATAGCAAGAACAAAGGCAACAGAATCTTTTAAGCAAAATCAAATCAAATAATTTTGATAATCTAGACCAAATGGACCTTCCTAACATTTTAGCCATTACTTTGAACCATGTAAACTAGAGGACACACAAGCATGAGTTTTTCCTCCCACTCTTATAGTAATTTTGCATATCATTCACATATATTTGTAAAAAGGTTATTACATGGAAATATCATACAAACACACATTTAAGTTTTTGTGTAAACCTTTAAATAAAGCTCGAAACTCAAAACATACTTGATATTTGGTCAATTTTACTCAATTCAAAACCTACTCCACTAAATTTTGAGTCGATTTTAAGTTTGGAATCAAGTTCAAGCCAAACATTTATTTTCAATTTTGATCTTAAGTTAAAGGCTAATTTGCTTGAACTCAACTGGATGCTACCCCAAATTTTGTACAAGACAGATACTAAAAATTCAAAATGTCAATGTTTTCTTAATGCAAATTACAGTGTGATCAAATCACAAGTTCCAACCCCACATGATATTTCCTCCATATCAGAAAAAAAAGTGTTCATCCATATCAAAAGCCTAATAATATTTACGGGGTTAATGCTTCACATAAAAGTATTCTGCAGAGATATCAAGAAAAAAAAAAGAGAGGGGGAATGTGACCTCCACTCATTCTCCGTCCCTCTCATCTCTCTCTCCATACAATGATAATTAATAAAACTTAACTAAAGAGTTTTATTAGCTTAGGGCGCCATTTGTTTTTATATCTATACACACACACACATATATATATATATGCAGCATTGTGCTTATTGACAGTCCTTGCCAACAAGTTGCTAAGCTTTTCAGAGCTGCACAGCTCATAACATGACTATCTCGTAATTGAACAGAATTTTTGAATCATTGTCCGTCTAATAGTATGTGTACAAAAAATGGTTCCAAAGCAACAGCTTGTGCAAACTATCATATTTACCTAGATCTTTGAAAGATCCCACCATGAAACCAAAATGTTCCAAACACTTGAAAAAAAAAGTTTATGTGGAGCGTGAAGAAACACACCTGAGGTTCAGGATTAGGGTTCTGAATAATATCTTCCACGTGTTTCAGAAAAATGGCGTACATCTTCTTCAACCTCTCTAGAGGCTGTGCATTTCTATTAACCAAGCGCAAATACCACTATATTTACGATATGACACCACTGAATATAGGGGAAAAACAAAATTCACAAACCCAAATAGAAACCTCGAAATGCCGAGTCTGTACACTCTGTTCGCCTCCAGCAAATCTCCTTTCGCAATAAGAAATGCTGCGTACGCCTCGAATAGCATCGATTGCCCCTGGCAGATCCCCTTCGCCTCCATCATCTCAAAAATCTTCTTAAAGTCTTGAATAACGTCCCCCTTTTCCACAATAAGAAGATCAATTAAACCAATTAAAGTAAAAATACCCTCCACAGAGTTCCTGTTTAATAAAACGTGAGGGTACATTACATAAAGGATGCAGATCTTGAGTAATCTGGCGTCATTCCGGTATTGCTCGTCGTCTGAGAAGTTCGATATGCAGTTCTCAAGTAAGATCATGATACTATCACCACATTCCTCGGGGTTCTTTCTGAACTCATCCAAGGCCTGGCGGATGGAAGTGAGCCAGGGAGATAGGGGGTCGGCTAACGAGCGAGGGGAAATATGAGGTGGGTTCAGGTTTAGTGATTGAGCATTTCGTGTTGGCGAGTAGCCAAATAGACTGCCGACGGTTGGTTGCTCCAGCCGGCGGGAGAACTCGACCATGGGGGAGATTGGCCGTGAGATGAAGGTAAAGGGGAGGCAAAGGTTCGTTCGGGAGGGAACTTGAGATTTTTCCCTTTCGAATTCTGTCAATTACCTAAATGAGTCCGGCCAGCAAATTAGTAAGAAATGAATGAAGTGAATTGGGTGAAAATTAAGTTGTGAAAACGGGATCACATATTGAATAAAAAAATAAATAAATAAAATAAAGTTTAAGATTAAATAGTTTCATCAGAATTAATCTGAAGTTGGATCAAATAATTTAATAAATATTAAAATTATTAAATATCAATCTGATTAAATAATAAAATAAAAATGAATATATAATTAAAAATAAATACATAAATAATATTTATCATAATTATAAATTTCAGAATTGATATAAAATTTAATAAGATATAATTATATGTGTATTATAAATCTAATTATATGTAAATTAAATATATTTGAAATCTAAGAAAATGTATAATATAAATTTATAAATATAAGTATAATTTATAATAAGAATATACTTCATAAAAAATTCTAGATTATAATAATAATATAAAATTCACAATAAAATTTTTTTTTAAAATCTTGTAAAATATAGCTAATTTAAAAATATAATATATAAAATATTTAAAATATTATTTTAAATCATGATATATATATATTAAAAATATTTAAAATTTTGAAATTTTGATAATATAGATATATAAATATAAATATAATTTATAATATAATAATATAAAATTATAATATAAAAGCATTTTAGATATTTTATAAAATATAAAATATAAAATATTTATAAAATATTATTATCAATTTTATATTCTGAAAAAAAATATATTAAAAAATATAATTTATAATAATAAATTAAAATAAAATAGTATTCTTATATTCTTATATTTCAAAGCCCATTTAGTATAACTAAAGCACACATTATATATTTAAAATTTCTCAATCTTAAAGATAAATTTAATAAGTTTCATTATATTCAATTTTTTTAATTCCAAATCACAAAGAGGACTTAGTATTGTGTTCTTTATATTGAGAAATAGAGCTCAAAAGTATAAGCCTATAGCATGCTTAGGTTATAATTTGGTAGATAGTTAAAATTAATTTATTCAATCTCATTATAATAATATAAAAGCTTTTAAAATTTATAAAATTATTTATAAAAATATTTAAATTATATATTTTGTTTAGTTTAATATTTAATATATTTAAATAATTTAATTGAACCAACCAATTTTTTAAAATTGAAATAAATTCACCAATTAAACAGGCGATTCAGATCAGGTTTTAAAACATAAAACAACACCTCAACTATTTGTCAAGTACAAAAAAAAAAAAAAAAAGTAACCTCATTATATATATATGAATATTTTCACATTTATTATTAGAGTTTTAAAATATTTAAGTAAATATAAATTGAATGAACTAATTAAGTAAATATTAGAAGTTATATCAATATGCATCCTTTTAAATTGATAATTAGTTGCCTTAGCTAAAATCTTAATGATAGATGCATTGCTTTTTTAGAGAGTATTTAAAATTTAATTTAAATTTTTAATAATCAAAGAAAAATGGTCAATAAATTGATTATTTATATTGATTAATCAAGAGATACTATAATAACTAAATAATATAAGATACATGTATTGTGTTAGTGTGGGCTTTGAAAGAACCTTAAGTCTAAGAACATTTTGTGATTATAATGGATGAGAAGCAAACCTAATATAAGAACTAATGGAATAAAGATTATAAATATATCTCACATATTTTCTCTCAATAATATGAAGAAACAAATAATATTATTTAATTTAGAGGATCGATTTTCTCATAGATGTAAGCTCCTCTTGATTAATTATACCTCAAGTGCAAAAACTAAAAGTACTCTTCAAAAAGAAACTTTGCTTGTATTCTTCTAGCTCAACAAAAGGATATATTATATAAGTTTTTTAATAAAGAAAAAGGCTAAGTCATTTTGAAATCTTGAATGCTTCTATTTTTAAGTGAATTCTCTAAAATTAGTGCATCATGCAATGAAATTTCTTAATATTAAAATTAAATTGATTATTGTTAAGGTGATATTCCTGACTAACATCTTATATGTATTAGATCCACACTTTATTACAAACTACTTAGGCTCTCATTGAAGAAAATGCACAAGTGAACTTCTAGTGCATATGTGTGTTCACAATTTAGGTTTGTAGTATGTCTCCCAAGGTGGGCAATTGCCCACCCTAAAAACACATATTTTATTTAATTGGATGGAAATTTTATAAATTTTGTACCTTTAATAAAACCTTTTTGTTCATTACTAAAAAAAATCCCACAATCTCTCACTAGAGTTCTCATATCCAATATTGATTGCTCACATCGCCCACTAACTGTGCGCCTCGTCCATAATATCAAACTCTTCTCGATCTCATATCACTCATCTCAATAGTCTACATATTTGTTGTTGATTTTCTTCTCAAATGACAATCGACCCACCACCTCTCTCTCATTCTCTTCTCAAGTTGACATGCTACACACACTCCCTGACCACCCATCAACTAATCACCCTTTTATCAAAAGAGTAGTGATTGGAAGGAGTGAAAGAGCTATTGTTGGTGTAAGGTAGCCTCAATTCTTGATTGACCTTGTTCAATTTTGAAAATAAATTACATTTTTTTTTTATTGAGAGACTATATTGTAGTAGTTTTTGAGTATTTTTATACATTTTTTTATCTAAATCTTATCAATTAATATAAAAATGATAGTTTTGAATCTTAAAAAAATTTAAGCACATTTTAACCTAATTCATGCCAAATTTTAAAAAATGATATCTATGAAAAATCATATCATAGTGTACAAACATTAAACTATATAGGAACATAATTGAATAAATAAAATATGAACATTTTTGTTGTTGAGTTTTAAAATATTGATCATCAAAATAAATAAATTTTATAAGAATAAATCTAATGCTTTCAATTTATATTTATACAAACAAAAATAAATAGTGTTGATGTTGATAAACATTACTATTGTTTAACATTTAAATATTTTAGGAGCAAAACCATGAAAAAAATACATAAAACAAGATCAACACATAAGGGCACATAATAATTTTATAACAATTCACACATTTGATGTCAACATTAAGTGGTCACTACTCCATATTCTACTATGGTTGATTACAAATATTATGACAATAATATTTCAAAGATACATATAATTTATAATCTTATTTGAATATTATCATTTATGTCATGAAGAATTACAACATTAATATTTCAAAGATGCATATAATTTATAACCTTATTTGAATATTATCATTTATGTTATGATTATATTATTAGGGATTCTCAATCATTTGATATGATTTGTATTTGAAGAGCAAAGAACTAATGGAGATTGACATTATGAATCTCACAGTTAAATCTAAGCTTTGACATTCAATTTAAAGTTACCATACTAATGATAGAAATATAATTTAGAAAGCTTATTTGATGAATCCAAAAATCATAATTTTCTTCACTCAATGATGATGTTGCATGGAAATTTAATCAAAATAATTTGAAGAATATCTAAATTAGTTGAACTATGAGTAAAGAGACTATTGTTTGTTAACATTATGAGCAAAGAGACATTGTTGTTTGTCATCATTGCCATCTTTTTATGCCTCAAGAACAAACTAACAAATTGATGAAGACTGATTTATTGGTGAAGGATATAGAAATTTACAAAGAAAATAAAAGTTTGTAGCTCATAGTAGATAACATAAAAATATTCACAATAAGACAAAATAAAATTATGAGAACTTAATAAAGCCTCAAAAACAAGGTATTTATGTTATGTTGGTCAAGAAGACTAAAAGAACCACCATATCATGTAGACTACAACTATTGATTGTGTTCAATTCCTTCTATACTAATAATTATTATTTTATGATCATGATAAGTCACTTGAATCGACAAATCAAGAAAATCACTTAGATTTATTTCATTTTCTTGTTGATTATAATGAAGACGAAAGTTACATTTGTAAAGGCAAGTATAAAATTGAAGTTTACTTCACAAGAGATTCAAAAGAAAATACAATGTGCTACAATTGACGAGACCTTAGTTTCCAACATTAATAGCATTAGTGATTCTTATTTCTCCATTGTTGTAAATGAATCTTGTGATGTTCAAACAAGATATAATAAGCAACCTCTATAAGATATGTTGATAAAAAGAAGCAAGATATTAAGAGATTTATTAGCATGCTTAAATCTAAGTAACTCATTTTTGTTTTCAATAAGGGGAAACTAATTCACTTTATAGAGTTATATCCACGTAATTTTTCAACAGCTGAATTTCTCACTATAGCACATCAATTATCCATAGTAACGATTTTCTTTTTTAAGCAAGATTGCATATCTTACCAAAGCAATTATTAAGGCAAGAAAATATAGCATGCTTCTCTTAGTTTAAAGGCTTATTATTTTGGGGTTAATTTTAACATTTACTATTACCACATTAAAGAGAACATTTTTTGTCATGAGAATTATCAAGTATTGATTGTGTAAGAGAATGAGTGATGATAGGCTTAATAATTGCTTAATATCTTATATTTAAAAAGAAGCATTTAATTTAATCCTTAATGAATGTATTATGTAATATTATTAAAAAATACAAAATAAGTAAAGAGGTTGTAATCAAAACTTAACTATTTTACATAATGATGTGCAAGACTTTATTTTAAGTTATATATATTATTTATTTTATATTTTAATATTAGTTTATTTAATAACAAGTTTGCATACTCACATAAGAGAGGCTAATTTGGCCTTTATCTTTTACCTTAAGCCTTTTAGATGAACAACCCTTCCTCTTAATCTAATGCACAACACTTGGTCTTTCCCTTATGCCACCTTATCACTTATCCCTTGAAACCCCCCAATCCCCCTTTATCATTCTCCTTAGAGTAACAAATCTGCCTCCCATGCCAACCAAGTCAATCACATATAGCTAATTGCAACACATGTAAACACTCTTATACTCTTTACAAGCACTTTTACTAGTTATTGCTTAACATTGCTAATAGCATGAACAAGTCCTCACTTAGTAGCACATTCCTTTAGTTCCCTTCATATGTAGCCCATCACCTTCTAGTTGCAAGGCATAAACCAATATGCATGTTTTCCCACAAGAACCAAATATCTTGTACATCTCATATACCAACCAACCAATGTTACTTCATAAAACTCATAATAATGCCTCTAATCCTCACATTTAACCATTTGTACTTAACATCCTTAATAGCATGTACAACCCTCACCAAATAGTATAACTCAATAATGCATTCACACACCTCGTCTATCCACTTTCTTGTTTCATGCCTCAAGCCAATTTTTATACTAGGGTGTCAAAAATGACCAATCCAATAGCCTGATATGAATCTAACTAAAAAAAATTAACTTTGTGTTGACCCAATTAGTATTTGGGTTAGGTTTGAGTCACAAGACTTTACTTTTTTATTTGAATAACTCAAAATCAAGCTAAATATGACTCATAACCATCCAGATCTTAGTTAATTGAGCTAAATAGGCCATATTTGAGTTTATTAGATAATACAAATTAAAAAAAAATTGCATAATCTAGATAATAAATGGGTTGGGTTTAAGTTGCAGGAGCGGGGATATTTTGACAAATATAATAAATGAGTTGAGTTTGGGCCAACTATAATTGGGTATGGTCAATTTTGGGTCAGATCTAAACCTAATTCGTCAACTTGGCACCCCTAATGCTAACCCACTAGGTTTAGTAATCCTCACGCCTTCCTCATATCCCATGCATGTGCAACACCTATAGGAACAACTAGCTATAAAAATGCAATCATGTTAAATATTCTCATAATAACTCAAAGCAACAACATTTATCTACAAACAAAGCCTATAATAGTTATACCATCTAAGCCAATACCCTAATATCCAATAGCATATGATGATGCATGTACAAAACTAAAGCATACTACACCTATACATGTTAGTTTGCCACTTTGCTCATCACAGCTCACGTGTACATCAATACTTGAGGACGTCGCCATCCACATGCATCTAAGTTGTACACATTATTCATCGCTAATAATGATAACATGTAATGCTCTCACCATGAATATATTTGTGAACTCCAACCTTAGAAATTTGAGCATATGTACATATTTTCTCACCACTTGATCTCCTAATAAGCCTAAATAAGATTTTGCTTGATCAATGTAGTCTAGTACAATCTCCTGCATTTCTAACTTATACTTGGGATTGCTCCAAAAATATAAAATATTTTGTTTATTTATACTTTATGTTATTTAAATGTAATATTTATTTATTAAAAATAGATTTAAACCTTAAACTCTAAACTCATTAGTCTTACACGATCAAGTAAATAAATTAGTTGAGCAAGGTGATGTTTGTGCATTATTTATACACTAGTAAGTCTTAAAGGCACATGACCTTATTCATAGGGTGAGTCCACACACACATCACATCATAAAAGACTTATGTAAACTCTTTGATGAAACTTAATTCCTAGGATTAGATTTTATACCTCTAAAATATGTAACTAATATGAATCTCAATATAAAAAATTAAGAAAAAAAATACATGACAACTTAATTAGTGAGGATTTAAATAAAATGAACTTACCTTATTTATTCAAATATATAATTAGATGATCATTTATTCAAATTTCTCTCATACAATTATACATGTGAATTTAACAAACTTTATAGCAAAATATGCTCATTCAATTATTGTTATAGCAATTGATAATATGAAAGTAAATTTCACAAGTAGAGCAATGAGTAAATATCATCTTTTTTTTTGCTTTCAACCAAATTATGTGATAACTTTCTATTTTCTTTTAACTTTAAAAATGCATCAATTTTCATGTCAATGAAACATTTTCAAGATACCTATCAAATATAATAAGATTTATATTTGAGAAATACGAAGGATAAAATTTATCATAACATATCAATTGTTACTTATCAAAAACTAAGAATGCATCATATAGATTCAAATATATCACACACAAAAATAACCATGTATTTATCTTACTAAATCTATTATTAAGCCACTGAAGTTATATTTATTATAGAATACAAAATAAGTCAATCTATTAATGATGTAAATTTGTATTTCATTGAACATGCAACCCTGACTTGTCATGCATCACAAAAGTATCGATCAAATTTGAAATATTTATATTATTATTTAACATCTTCAACTAAAATTAACTATCCACCATCTCACATATTTTAAAGCACCTATGCTTAGAAATCTCCACTAAATTCATGGCATTTATGATATCATGATCCCTTTATAATACTTAACAAAGTTTATTTGTAATCCCCAATATAAAATTTATCAAATGCAAATAAAAAATATTCTCAAAACATTGCATAGAATCAATTATCGTATATGCTTCACCCCTTTGGTCAATGCTTAAACCATCTTGTATTATTATCTGAAGAAACATGAACCCTAACATATAACTCCCACTCACTGAAAAGCAATTTATTGATTCAGCTATCAACCAAGTGCTAATTCTCCATTTTTATAGTTACTCAACAAATTTGTTGAGCTATTTCTCAAGTAGAATATCTCTTCCTTTACATGAAACTTCTAAAAATACTTGCTAAATTAGATATTACACAGAACTAATTTGCACATGACTTTCAGCTACTATGACTTATGTCTACTGTGCAAAATAATATATATATATATATATATATCAAGCGTGCTACTTTTCCTAGGAGTGTAAACGAGCCGAGCTTGAAAAGTAACTCTTGTTGTTCATGCTTTGAAATTTATTTTGTTCTTGTTCAGCTCGTTTATATATCGAGTTTGAAATGTCTATTCGGGTTTGGCTCATTAACTAAACGAGCCGAACACGAGCTGTTCATGAACAACAAGCTTTTTTGACAACCCTATATGAGAAAGGATTCAAACCTGGGCCAATATTTTACATAACAAAAGTTTTAACCATTAAACTATGCTTGCATTTGAGATATGTAAAAATAATAAATAATAATAATAATAATAATAATAATAATAATAATAAAAAAAAATAATAGTAATAAAATAATAATAATAATAATAAAAATAAAATAATAGTGATAAAATAATAATAATAATAATAATAAATAATAATAACAATATTATTATTATTATTATTATATAATATAATTTTTATTTCGAAGAATCGGTAAACACCATCGATCAAATGATTGTCACGTATTCGCTTATATATCGAAATAAACGTTGTTTGATTCGTTTAGTTAACGAACGAAACATGAGTATATAACGAGAATCTGTTTGCCAACAATGAGCTTTTTTGATACTCTAACTTTCCCTATCATAACCTGGAACGTAGTTATATAATGCTCAACTTATGTATTGTGAAAAAGGGGTTATATTATCCTCTTAAGTGTTGGATCAAAGGTTTCATCAACTTATATAATTTGAAGAAAACACTTAATGATAACTTTTATTATCATTAAAATGAATTACAATGATCACTTGCTCTATGGCTGATACATCTTAAGACTCATCTAATAAAATGACGTATAACTCATTAACTAATTTATTAATAATAACTTTTATAATTTTAATATCAATGATGTGTGGACTACCTACCTTTCTAAATCTTAAGGAAAAATAAGCTTGTTATTTTTAGAACATTTTTTAAAACAATGTTTTGTATACCTTCATTATGATTTGTTAGGAAATGCAATAAATATTTAGAAGTTCTTTGATTTTTAGAATCCTTAGTTTTTCATTACACCAACAAAAAGTAAAGTCTTTGTGCATAAGAAAGCATGCACAATCAATACTTACTATTGATCTTATTAGATAATTTTTATACATTTGATCACCAAATTTTATGTAAGCAATAATAATATTAATCTTGATTCATTAAATTATTAAATATTTTCTAAATAATATTATGAGCATTATTAACATGCCTAATATGAACTCAAAAATAAATTTTTTTCTTAATACTTAAGAATGCATTTGAGACAACTTTCTTAACTATTTTATTTTTTCAAAAAATAACCAAAAAAAACAAAACAACTTCATTTAACTATTAACTTTTTAATTATTTAAAAAAAATTATGATAAAAAATTTATTTTAAAAATTAGAATTATTAGAATATAATAACCATAACAAAACTATTTTTAAAATTTTTTTTTTTAAAATATTTATAACACTTTTTCAAAAACAATTATTTTCTCCATAACAACTTTACAACTAATTTTTTAAAAAATTATAACTATCTCAAATAAATCCTAAATCTCTTAATACCAATACTATCATTATCTCTTATTCTCCGACAAATGGTTTTAATAAATGACAAATTAAACAACAAGCTGTATTGAATTCATCAATCTAATCTGAATTAAATCTACACATTTTATTTTCAAGTTGTGTTTATATGAAATCATGATCTCAAGGTTAATATAGCCCATTTGTAACTAAGCTCTTCACACCTTTCACAACCACACCTGAATGATAAATTGAAATCTTTATTTATTTATTTTTTTTCAATTTTGGATCTACTAGTAAGTCACCTAAATTTAATTCCATATAAATTCATTTGGAATTTGGTTTACACGATGTATGAAAATGAATTTATATGGAAAATAGAGTTCACCATTCTGAAATTTTCCTTTGAAGTCTCTCTCTTCATAACAATGTCACAACTATAAACATTCAATCAATACCAACAATTAAATGAATAAAAAAAAATAGCTCTTTTAAAGTACATTTTGTGATGAAACAATGTACAAATGATATACTAAAAAAATATTAAGCACATGACAACAACAATGCTCGATGAAGTTTTATAAATTTGTGATAAAAGTCATGAGTGTATAATTGGTAAAAAATAATAATAATAAAATAAAATAAAAAACCTTACCATTCAAATTGAATAACAAGTGATTTAGAAAATACAGGGGAAGGAGAATGAGGCACTAGACAACGCATTAGGACAATAGAAATGGCGTTTGTTTTAAACTTTTCAATTAAAACCTTTAAAATATTTCCGAAAGTTTTTTTTTTGAAAAGGAAAATGAGATTAACTAAAACGCAATTTCAAAAAACACACTATTCAAACGGGTATCAAAATTAAAAATTCACTCTCAAAAGTAAAAGCACTAAAAAAGCCCTCCCAAACGAAGCCGAAAACAGTGAAGGTAAAAGCGGAGTCTAATGAAAATAGTAGTATTGATCCTAAATTTTGGAGTTTATATTAGTATTCATCACTTAATAAGCTCACATCCCAAATGCTCATCAGAATGTTGATATGGGATATAATGAGGGGGGGGGCATATACTCCTATGTGAACTCATTATTGTTGAGACAATCACAATGGGAGATCTTGATTTATTGGTTGCCCTTATTTCTTTCATTGAAATGACTAGACAACCCCCTCCTAAGCATTCTTATGCATGCCCAAAGGCAAATTTTAAATATTTCAAAAGTTCTAAATGGTATCAATAGCCTCTTCAGTTGTAATTCAAGCCTCAATACAATGCATAAGGTCATTATAGAATTAAATTATATCCCATATAGTAATGAGTACAGAGGTTTAGGTTGAATGCCCCTTAAGGAAAATCATTGGAATAGAATAAGATCTACGCCTAAGATTTGTGAAACGATCAATATCACAAAAGTTACTATAAAAATGAGATATGGAGGAATTT
This sequence comes from Cymbidium sinense, assembly GCA_021442155.1. Taxonomy (NCBI): domain Eukaryota; kingdom Viridiplantae; phylum Streptophyta; class Magnoliopsida; order Asparagales; family Orchidaceae; genus Cymbidium; species Cymbidium sinense. Next base: position 52,893,160 of record CM038225.1, on the reverse strand, counting down.
CAAACATGTTACAAGAGTGTACCACAGAAAAGTCCTCAAACTCTTTAGCTCTAATCTACATGAACCTAAAAGGAGCATACTCCAACATAATCATGTTACCAACCAATGAGTTTTATGAAGCAAAAGGATATAAGTTCAAGGTTTCTCCTGCCTATGAATGTGATGCATTAGGAATGAACTAGGAATGCACATTTATTATTAAGAAAAAACAGTCAAGACTTAGGCTTTATTTGGGAGAACTAATACGTTTCTTTTGAGCCAATAATTTTGATGTTTGAATAGTGAATGAGTTTTACTAGAATGATTTAGAAGACAAATATTTTTCGAGATTTTAAACAAGAATCCAAAACAACCAAGACTTAATCTTCTTGGTTAAAAAATTGATTCCTGAAATGATAAGAACGAGATCATGAGGCTATATTATTGCTTGACTAACACTTGTTCACTACTTGTTATTTATAATCGAAGATGAGATGTGATTTCCCATTAATAACGCAAAGATATAACATGCTAAAATATTTATCGCAAAAAATGGAGTGTTTATCATCACCATGTTGCAAAAAAAAATAATAATAATAAAAATAAAAATCTTATACAAATAAATAATTCACATCACATGATATATGCTAGATTTTATGGGAGTATATATCTTAAATTCATGAGGCCAATCAAATTGAAATAATTCAATCATAAAAGCTGAAGACCATCCCATATCATAGATTTGCTTTATTTTTTGATTTATTTTTACTGTTAAAACCAAGCACAAGACAATAATCCCCTCAGATCAAAAATCTTACTTTTATTCTTTACTGTATCTAAAACTCTCCAAAATTATAAGTACTTTCAAACAAAGAACCTCTTAAATAAAAACAACCAAAAGAGGAGTAAGTTCATCCATGTACGGATGCACCCGCTTTTTAGGATCTACTTTTATTCATCACAAAATGGTTCTCCTTCGAGACAAGTAACCTATGAAAACCAATTTTTAAGGCCAACATTATAACTTTAAACGTTAATTTGAGATTTTAGAAATTTACAGAAAAAAGTTAGATAAGGTCTATAGGAACAACATGTATAATTCAAAATGCTAATCAGCACAAACCAATTAACTTAGTCAAAACTTTTATCTGTGGAATTTAATAAAAAAACACAAGCCAATTAAAAATATACTTCGCTTGCTGCAGTTTAATCTAATTTTGCATGGAAAAAAGTCAGTTCGGGATATGCGTATTTCATTTTGGTTACTCGACTTATAGCTGTTTAAAATGTTTGCAACAGTTAGCACAAACCGTAGGACAGAATGCTTATAATAATGGAAAAGTGCAATTGAAGGAAAGTAGGATGGCTTCGCAATCACAAAATATAAACTTTACAAGAAACTCTGCATTATTAACGTGACAAGACAAGGGATGATTGGATATCAAGGAGTAAAATGAATTTAGTGGTAGAAAAATTCATAAAGGATTTGAAATCAAGTTTGATTTAACTTGAAAAATAAAATAAAATAAAATAAAAAGTCTCACCGACATGACACATAACATGCAATGGTCTCCTAGAGACTATTTTGAGCCCAAGAATTGGGCAACAAAATATTTCCATTTTATCTAATTATGATCACTCTTACCAAAAGAAGATGTCTATTTATGTATTCTTAACATATAATTCAAAAAAAAATGTGCATGATTCACATAATAAATAGGATAAATTGGTAGGATTCAGGTTAGGGAGGTTTAGATTCAGGTTTGGGTCAAAGTTTTTTACTCGCATAATAAATGAGCTGAGTTTGGATACTCTATAATTGAATATGATCGACTTCGGGTTAGACCCAAACCTGATTTGTTAACTTAAATTGACACCCCTAAATCCTAATGCTACACCACAAGGCTTAGTAATCCCTCAGGCCTTCCTCTTAACCCAAGCCAAGAATAGCATCTCTGAGAAAAACTAGCTATAGAAATGCAATCATGTTAAATTTTCCCATCAAAACACCTCAAAGCAGCAGCAATTATCTTTAATCAAAGCCTTTCCAAAAATTACGGTCTGGCTTGGTCATTCCAACCTACCTTCCATGGAAACCACCTGTACAACTCGATTCATTCTGATGGCTAATGTTATTAATCTAACCACGCATACCAACATTCTTTAAACAAAAGCCTAGTCAAAATCTCTAAGCAAAGAAACAAATAATAAACCAAATATAATAAAGAGCTAAAGAACCACCGAAATTATATGGCTATACAACAAACCTGAGAAACAAATCAACGAAAATTGTAAAACATTGCGTTAAGAAAGAATAAATTAATGAAAAATGAAACCATACCTTAAAAAAGAAAGAGAAAAAATTCCCAGGCAATGCAAAAATCAAGGATAGAATGACGAAATAAGGGCAAAAAAAACCATTTTACTATTCTAATAAATTGGGAGGAAGTAATGCTCCAATATAAATGTCATGCAAGAACTTAGTGCTCAACTCAACTTCTAATTTATTCAATAGGAATCTGTTCTGTACAGAAACAAGATGCAGGAACTGTGTAATCTAAGAAGAACAATTTAACTCTCATGATTTAAGCTAAAAGCATCAACATGCTGCAGGTACTATTTAGTCCAACAAAACTAATTTAACTTCCAATAATTTAAGAAGTATCAATCATTTTCCAACCTACAACAACAGAGGCAATAAGATTAAATTACTAACAGAAGCCAATAACAGTATAAGATGCAAAAATAGACATTTCTGCATTACAACGTAATTGTATGAAGATTCACAGCAATAAAAACATTCTCATCAGAACTGAAATTGGCAAAGAAATCCATTTCAGGGAAGTGGTCAACATTTAGCATCATCAGGTGCATCATGACAAATGAACATTAATTTACAGGTACAAATAACTATATTAATCTGATAGATTAATACAGCTCAACAAATCATCTGACCATGATGTCAGGTATTAGAAAAAAATTCCAGCTATTATAGCTTAATCCATCATGTTACTAATGAAACCAAATTTAGCTAGTAAAATCTACATTCAGATGTACCTCAGCCAAGTGAAAGCAAAGATTTGTTCATTAGTTATTTCCCACCATGAGAGTCAAAATAACCTTCTGATATGCTTTTTGGCTTTCCAAATCAGGAAACAATGGCCTTCTCTAATTCAAAACCTACAGAACACATAAGATAAAAACTGAATAATTCAAAATAGAAGCATGAAAAAAGTAAAAAGCTGAAGCAAGTTGAATAGGGTGTTACAACTGCATACATGAGCCGGAAACTGACTTTTCAGGTAAAGGGGGAAACTTTGCTCAACAACAATCACTTAATACGTGTTTTTTCTTTTTTTTTAACAAAAAGAGGAAGCATTTCCTGCTTCATGCAGCACATTGCAATTCGGGAAGCCAGCTTTAAATTTATATGATACATTTAGGTCAAGCATTCCTCCATTTATATGACCAACTAATAACTTCCACATCACAATTTTAAATTTGAATTTAAATGCAATTAAAGGTAACTATCACATCATACATTACTTCTAAAGCATTTATCAAACCTTTTAAATTTAAATGACAAAAAAAATTAAATTAAATTAAATTTACAAAATTGTATATGAAACTTGTGGCGAATAACAAGTATCTAACAACACAGTCCTTTACCATATGATAACAAATCTCATAAGAGTCAATCTAATGTCACCAAGTGTATCATTCAAGCAGTTCAATTAATAGAAATCATACTGAGGATGACAAGATTCACCATCCTCAATGCACTTTTTACACGAAGACACTCAAAAAGTGACTTCAACACTTTAACAGTAAAGAAAAGTCAAGGATAAATAGTTTAATGTGTGTTTAAATTTTTTTTAAATAAAAATTGATTAAGTTTTGTCATTAAGCAGAGTGCTTCTCACCATAAGGATGCAAAATAATAGAATCCTAGAAAGGACTGCTTAGGAGTGGATGTGCCTTGGTTTGACGTTGAACCACATAAACATGTTGCAATTCATGTGCCATATGCTCATATGTTATCATGTTAAGTAAAACAAATACAAACATACATGCATGTGTGTGTGTGTGTGTGTGTGTATATATATAGACACTAATCTCCCTCAATCAAAATGCATAAACCTCTATGATAACCTAGCAAGTTCACCTTTCCTTTATTCCAAGACAAGCCGCTGCTCGAAAAATCTCTTGTGCTTTATATTTATTCATCAAACTACTGGAGTATGTGTGCAATGAAAATTTGTTTAAGGGCTGAGTTTGGGTATTGAATAAGGAACCTATAGTTGTTCTCCTACATAAAAAATAAAAAAAATAAAAAAATTTAAGAGTTATAATACTCAATTGTATAGATTCTACAACAATGAGCACACCAGATTTACAACAATAACACAAGAATCTTGAACAAATCATGGCTAATTTTTGCATTATGTGTGAAGTTATAATACTAAATTTATGTTGACTGTTCAAGAAGCATCAATCTGCCCACAAAGAATTAATGCTGTTAGGTCAAGACTTTCAAATGTGTCAAGAATTTAAAGGTTAGAAGAAATATGAGAAAGAAAGAATACAAGTGTCCAAGAATTTCCATATCATAAGACAATTCTCTACAATATGCTTTATGCGCTCGTGATAAACAAGATTCACAGTAATTTGGATAACATTAGCATTATCTACATAGAGATGAGTGAGATTATTCTAAGAAAAAATAAGTTTAAATAGTACACAAAGACAACAAATATAACAACAACCAACAAACATTGCACGATATTCAAACTTAGAAAAGGATTTAGATGCACCAGGCAGCTGCTTACTTTTAGATGAATCAAAACGTCGCCAAAAAGTCAACTCATGACAGATTGTCATATATCAAAACAACAAGCCCGTTTAACATCACTATAAGTCATAAAAGATGAAGAGAGCTATTTGGCAAGAAAAATCCAAGACAAAGCATCCTATTATGATATTAAACGATATGATGCATGAAAATTAAATGTAAATGAGAAGTTTGCATAAATTGACTAACTGCCTAAACAAAGAAATATCAAGTTGAGTCATGTTCAAAAAGTTCAAGCTACCTACCAACTATCAAAAGACAATAGGATCAAAGAGAACCATCCTCCTCACAACAAAACTTAAATGCTTACTTCTAATGTAGTATCCACAAGATCAGTATTTTGAAGGTCTGCCAACATAATTAGAACTTGTGTATAATTATTCCAAAAAAATATTGGAGGGACTAGCGTGAACTTCCAAACCTAAGAAGTCAGAGGGCAAAGATTCTTCATATGAAACGTAGCCTCAAGAAGTTGCTACAAGCAGGTGATCAATGTCGAACTTGTCCCAAAGACAACAATATAATCAAGATAAACCAAAATAGGAACAACAAGAATAGATGTCTCACAAAAGAATAAAGATAAGTCATATTGCTCTGTTGAAGGAGATACAACACAAGGTTGACCAAAATTTATCAAACTATGCCTGAGGAGCCTATTTCAACCCATATAAAAAGTGAAATAAAAGAATCATATCAATATCGTCTTTGCAACCAACATGAATAATATATTTTTAACATCCATTTGATGGCCACCCTTGTGGAACAATGATAGAGATAACCATTCATAGTAGTTATTTTGGCTGCATTATTAAAAGTTTCATCATAGTCAATCCCATATTCATTTTTGTTACAAAGGACAACCAAATGTGTCTTATAGAAAATCCCAAAGTACCATTAGAACCGAGCTTGATCAAGTAAACCCATTTACAGCCAATGACTTTAATATTAGAACGATAACAAACAATAACCCATGTGTAATCATCAATAAGGGTCAAAAGTTCTATCATCTAGTAATAACAATCATATTTAATAGCTTATAAATAACATGAAGAAGTAGGAATAGAAGCCAAGGTAGTGTGAAAGCCATGTTAATTTGGAGGATGAGTGATTCTAGAAGACTGTCTAAGAATAATGGTTGAATTTCAAATAATAATCTTGAGTAGTAGATCAATTGGGACAAGCTCAAATAGCATGTCCGACTAAGTAACAAAGCTTGACATTTTCAATCATAAAAAAATCCAAGTATCAATCATTCAAGACTAGGATTCAATTCAACAAAATTAAAAGAGAGTATATCTCTGGCAAAGGCTTGACATTACAAATGAAAAAAAAAAATTTCAAAGAAAACAACATGACAAGCGATACGAAATTTATTAGAGCATCAATCATCACAAACATAGCCTATGTGAGAAGTGTTGCATAAAATTCTTATGTATTTACATATCAAACACCTAAGGTTTGATATTTATAAATATAGCACTTTCTTATGCATGAAAAAGTGTATTTCACTTTAAAAAAAAGTGTATAGTGGTATTTTTGAAGTAATACTAAAGATTTAGGTGTTATGTAAAAAGTATAGGTGTTGGATAGTAAATACATAAGAATCATGTGGTATGTATGTAAATCCCCTTTAAATAAATTGAGTAGAGATTTTATAATGTTCATGAGATAGTAAATAAACAAAATAGACACAACCAAAAGATAGCAAATCAAAGTAGCTAGGATGTAAATGAAAATGATGATAATAAGGAATTAAAAAGATATGAGGAGGTAATCTATTAATTAAATAAATTATTATGCCTAAAGCTTCAACCTTAAATTAAGATGGAATAGAATATTCAAACAACAATGTTCAAGCATCTAATAGGTGGCGATTCTTACATTCAACAACACCATTTTATCAAGGTGTATAAGCTAGGTTGCACCTATACGAATATGAGGACCCTAACACGATACGACACAAACTAAAGATAAGTCTACTTTGAAAAATATAAAACACGAACAAGTACATGACACGATATTATAAATTTATAATTTATATAATTTATAAATTTTAAAATAATATATAATAATCACATAAATTATAAAATTATTAAGTCAAAACTTTTTCATATTATAAGAATACAAATATTGACATTTAAAACTACAAAAAGATGAATAAAAGCATAATATATTATTTCAAATCATGATAATAAATAAAAAAGAGTAAAAAATTATAAAATATAATAAAAAATAATAAACAATCAAATTCTAACAATAATTTAAAAAGATTTAATCATCAATAATTTTTAGAATATTACATACAAAAATAAGTATAAGTTATTTGATAGATTATAAAGTATCATAATATAATATTTATTTATATATTTAGTTAATATTTATAAACTTTAAACTTAATTATTCAAAACAAACGTGACTAAACTTTTATTTTATTTTTTTAAATTGGACACGCCACAAGCTTGTTAAACAAATCTCGAACGTATATTATGTCCGATACGTGTCTAACACAACATACTTCTTTTTTATGAAGTGCCGACGCATCATAGAGCAAAAGAATATAATTGTTGGGAAACAATTCCTTCTGCCAAAGAAAGCCATGAAACTCATGAAACATATATTCATTATCCGAATCGAACTTAAAATGCTTAAAGAGAAATGAGTTCCAACATATATTACAAATTTATGAAAGATATGAAAAAAACCTCAATATACTTACCATAATAATCAACGTGTAAAAAAAGTATTTTACAATTGTCATGTCATATCAAATAAGTCATACCTCACATATCACTATGAATTAAGTCAACATAACTTTCAACACGGCTAATATGAAATGGAAGGATGAGACTTTTCTTGATTTTATAAATTGAGCAATCAAATAAAGGTTGAGAAGAAAATTGGTCTTTCCTACACGACAAATCAAAGTTTACTAACATTGACCCCAATAGCATGAATAGATAACTGACTATCATTAGCAATCTACATGGAGGAAAACCCATTGTATAGCTAAATATATAGAACGGGATAAACTTATATCCCATTCATTTTGAAATGAAGAACTCAAAGAAGAACTACCTGTAATAACCTTAATGGACCCTTGTCCAGGGTCCACAAGGTACTCCTTTGGAATAGTCACCAATCCCATCTTAAAATTTCTTTCAAGCTAGTTCCTGAATAAAAAGCAATCCTCAATAGTATGCCCCAACATATGATGATATAGGCAATAATTGGGATCATTTACTTTTCCAACCTCTTCTGGCCTTCTCGGGTCAAGGAGTTTGAAATCTAAATTTTTCTTTAGATTTTTGAAAATTTATCTCACTGCATCTTTCTTAAAGGAATAAGTTTGGTTCATCCTTTCTGAGAAAGAGCTAGTTGAAAAATTCCTAAGGAATGATGACTGATGACTTATGCTGCTGCAGTGGTTCACAAGATGAGGCTCGCTTTGGATTGTGACAAACATGCAACAAACTAGTCATATGATTAGGTGCCACTGCAATTCGCACGCAAAGATGAAAGTATTCATACCTTGTACCCCTAAAACTGATAAAGCTTTAATGATCATGTGTTGAACTATTTCGTAAGTAAAGTTAATTTGTCCATGGCTACTAAAGTCAATGGTTTCATGAATCACAATCATTTGTTTAGCATTAAAATGGCAATTTTTGTAGCATTAGAAAGTTCATCAACGATGTTCCCATTCTTTCTTTTAACAATAATTGCAATTTTTTTGCACAATTGATAGCTATATATATGCAATCCTTGTAACAGAAGCATTGAAAGTGTTGCATATCTCTCCCTCACCTTTCTTGTGACTTGCTCAATCAACATCTTTCTAGTACTTTATTTTTTATTAAAAAAAGGATGTGTCACAAGATGTTGCTCTTAACGAAATAATTGTTTAATACATGCATCCTACAAAGGAAAATGATCATATTCAACAAATTGGAAATAATGACCTTACATTAAGGACAAAACTTTATGAAAAACTAATTTCTGTTGATACTTGCATGACCATTTAGAAAAATAGAAATGGATTAAGTTGGTGCTTTAGCATAACTCATGTCGAAAAATTCAATTCATAAATATTGAAATCCAGAAAAATAATCTTGAATGAAGAGGCTGTCTTGCATGTGACAAGCAAACTCATATTCTAACTAAAAATGCCTACTTGCATTGTCTTGATTATAAACATTGTTTAAATACCTCCCAAATATCTTTAATTGTATTATATAACCGTAAATTAAAAACAATTACTAGATCAGCAAATCTTAAAATTCTTACATGGCCACAAAACTAATTTAGAAAATTCAATAGAAGCTATAAAACTATTGTCAATGTGACCCAACAAATATTTTTCCATGATAAATAGTCAAAATTGAAATTCCCAATTAATTTTCTCCTATTACCATGATGGCCTCGACTGAGAAGAAAATCATCAAGTGTATCCAAAAGATAAAAGAGTCAGAATACTAAGCACAAGAATCCTCAAATTTTGTCCCAAAGGAAACAAAAGTTGCGTGCTTGAGTCACAATCAAAGCTTTTAAGAGATAGACATTGGGTGATGATGAGAACGTGAGGCCTGAAAGGAAGCTCATATCACTATCGAGGGCTAGCTTCTGCCAACCTGGCATGCAGTCTACAGCACCATTAAAGGGTGATTGACGCAAGGACACAAAGAGGTGGCTTAGATAGTTTGTCAATAAGATTGCTCACCTCATATTGACAGTTCCTAACAATGTATTAAAAATAGTTAGCATACTATAAGATTGATATTCAAGAATTACAATAATGACATCACTAAATAGGGAACCTACAAATGTACTCCTAATTCAAATATTAGATCTACATTGCTTAATAGCACAAATTCTACAGCTCTACTTACACAAGATTTGCAGAAATAGTACATGAATTCTAAAATAATTACTGCTGATTTTGACATGATATGTGCTATAATATATCCAACAGATGGTTAATAGTGTGATTTGCATAACAGGTGGTATCAAGTCTACTAAGGGATGTAGCCATAACTTGCCTTGGATCTCATTAGAAAATTGATAGGTTTAGGAATTGTCCAATTAGGTGAAGAAGCTAATCAAAAGGTAAAATAAGCAAACTATGTAATCCATCTACAGTTGAAAGAAAAATTCACAGAATGATCCACAATAGACTGAAAGGAGATTGGCTTATTGGGGACCACCATGTCCAACTAGTGCAAGAGTTGAGAATGGACTGAAGATGCCAAATTTTATTCTGCGTGAGCCAAAACGAATTAGAACTTGAGACCATCTTGACCTCTATGAGTAGAGTAGTTGTCCACTCCAGAATAGGATGAGTTGATAACACTTGAAGTGACAACTAGAAGATATTTAATTCAATTTTGTTGAATGCTAGTAAGGGATACAGAAGAAGACAGCATGGTATGCATGCCATTCCTTTTGGCCAAGTATGAAAGTTGGCCAACATCACAAAGTAATCAAAATTTATGAAGAACTAAAAAGTTGGAACCCATGTGCTATTATGCTGGATAACGTCAGCCACTTAAATTGAGAACACCATATTTCTCACATCATTAACTGATGATTCTCAGTCAGACATTGCATCCCCTACAAGAGAAATATATCTTGACAAGATATAAGAGAATGAATAAAATTCTGTAAACTTACAATTATAATTAAACAAATGAATAAAAGAAATGGATTGAAATGAAGTAACATGTTAGAAATTTCTTTGTTAGTGAAAAACTGCCAACAATTTGCTTAAATAGTTGGAATGGGGGTTTTTGATCTTGTGATGCTGCTAACTGTTATCCTCTAGTATTATGGAGAAAATAAGGTCATCGAGTATTGATTGGCACTTCTCTAAAGAAAATAGGTTGCGATTTACAAAGTAAAATGCTAAGCTTAGTAAGTTTTCAACCACAAATGCCATGATGACCATCCTATGATCTGGCAAGATAACTGCCGTGCCTAATAGAGGAAGTTCCACAAAAGAAGAACACTTAAAGACAAAGCCTCGCAAACAAAAAAAAAATCATACACATAATGTCTCATTTTTTTCCCTTCAACATAAAAGAGTATGAGGATAATAACCACTAAAAAAGTTCAAGATCTGGGAAAATGGATGAAAAAAAAAAAGAGGCTATCTAAAAGTCCCTCACAGATGTACAAGTACCGGCTTCATAATCAAAGAACACAAAACACCACCAACAACCTAGAATTTGGAACGCCCATGGACAACTCCAGGTCTTTTCTTGCAATCCCAGAGCCTTGGCAATGGCTAGACTCCTGATCTGGCCCTACATTCAAATAAGCCAGTGATTTCCTTTACCTGAAAAATAACAGGCCGAGACATCCCTGCCTGAAAGCTTACCGGCCAATTGTCATCCAGCACCACCCTAAAAGCTAGAAACGTCCAAGCAGCCTTGTTGCAGCTGCCGAAAGTTCTGTGTTCCTGCTGTGCGAGAGCAAACCAATACTTCCCCAAGGCCTGGACATACCTACGCAAACTTGCCACAGTTGCCAAAAATCTTCACTATTGTCCTTCCTCTGACCAGTCAACCAAAACCAATTGAGGTCTGACCGGTCGATTGTGATGGAGATTAAGACTCCACTACAATATCCTTCCCTCAATGTCTCCGAAAGTAAGGGAATCATCAATGAAAAATTGAGAACTGATTTCTTACTTGATGAAAAAATGAGTAATCCACAACAGGATGGGACTCTAAATAGACCCTAAGCCCCTAAAACCAATAAATCAAGAATAACAAAAATATCCTACACACAAAAACGACCACCCCTTCAACAAAAGAAAATTACAAATACAATCATCCTCCCATAACATAACTGTGCCATGTCACCGAGTTGGAGAAAACTCTCCCTATAAACCTTGAACAATCTAATGTTCATAGTAGGGAGAAACATACGCTATATTGAAAGCTGTGGAAATGCTAGATCTCGTAACAAGTTAAATTTTAGGCACTCTCTCCATTGCATTTTTTTTACAAACTAGAATGGATCCTTAATATTTGGCTTAAGGTTTGTAAAAGTATCCAACGGAAACAATTCTTTCAATAAACAAATCAAACACAATCTTTTTCTTTAAATTAAACCGCAGTATGAGATTTATTTGATTGTTGATGCTTTGTATTTTTCTTCATAATCATATCATGTACTTGTTGGCAAAGCTTCTTGATCCCACTAGCTCATCCATCCACCTCCATAATGAATTTTGCAGTTCTGGTCAACAAAGTAAGCTCTAATGGCCCACATGTCATTTAAAAGGGTTTCAACTCGTGGTTTCCTCAGTGGACTAAGTGAAAGAAATTTCATTCTTGGTTAAAATATTTTGTGTTTTTATATTTTATTTGACAAAACATAATAGCAAATTTTCAATATTGTGATTAACAGCCTCAGTTTGTATATTTAGTTGATTTATCAAACTAAATTAACACTTGGATCCCTTTCTCGCCACAATGTCCTCCAATAGTGACTTAAAAATCAAACATCCTAATCAAAGGTAATAGATTTGAGAATACTATGCATACAATGATCTCACAAGAGGACAGATCAATAAATTATGAAGTATAATGGGTCTTGTGACAAAAAAAAGTGCACCATCATGAAGAACATATCTACCAATAGCATAATTTAATTTATGTATCATTTGGAAGACTTAAAATAAAATATATACTTTAAATATATCCATAGAGACCTAAGAATTGGAACGGGTAAGTACATCTCAAATCTTTGGTATCTTAATTTGCTAATATCGTGAATCTGGCACCCCTTGATTAGTAATCAAACATTTGTATATGAAAAAGACTGATATAAGTTTTCTTGTACTAAGGTGTCTTGCCACACCCCAAATGGTCTGTAAGGCTGCCACCATGAGCAAGAATGCATACCACAATGAGCATCGAGAAAACCAATTTTAAAAAAAAATAAACATCCATTTTGAAGCTAAAATTCTAGAAAGTACCTTTCTTGCATTGCTTCCATTTCTTGCCAAAATATATATCATTGGGATAAAGTTCATATATTACCGTAAAACCAACCATTTTTGACTGAAGTGTACTTAGAAGAGCCACATCAGCTACTACGGGAATCCACAACTCAATTTTGGACACCTAATTTATGCTTCAAGATGAATTGAAATCATGAAAGGAATTTTGCCCACATTGAATGTCAACCCTTACTAATCTTTTTAATGTTATTTTAAAGACTAAAAAGATGTCAAATGAGTGGAGGAAGAGTTTGTTGGTTCCTATATTTAACAATAAAGGTGATGCACAAGAGTGTGCAAATTATAAAAGAATTAAATTAATGTGTCATACATTAAAATTATGGGAGAGAGTAATTGAGCATAGGTTACAATGTGATACAAAAGCTTCTCACAATCAGTTTAATTTCATGCCAGATAGATCTACTATGGATGCTATACATTTGTTAAGAGGTTTGATGGAGAAGTATAGAGAAAGTAAGGAGGATCTACATATGATATTTATGATTTAGAGAAAGCTTATGATAAAGTTTCAAGAGATATTCTTTGGAGAGTTCTAGAACAGAAAGGAGTTAATATTGGTTATATTCAAGTCATTAAGGATATGTATACTAGAGCTCTTACTTGTGTCCAAACACAAGGAGGATTGACAAAATATTTTCCTATTTCAGTTGGATTACATCAAGGATCAGCTTTAAACCCTTATCTTTTTGCTTTAGTTATGGATGTTCTTACTAAGCATTTACAGGAAGATGTACCTTGGTATAGACATTCTTCTTGTTGATAAGACTAGAGAGGGAGTCCAACAGAAACTTGAATTATGGAGGTCAACTCTAGAGTCTAAAGATTTTCGTTTAAGTAGATCTAAAACTGAATATATGGAGTGTAACTTTAGTTGTAGAAATTCTAGTGGTAGTGTTGTGACATTAGGTGAACAAGTCATTAATAAGAGTGAACGCGTTTGATATTTAGGCTCTATTGTTCAAAATGATGATGAAATAGATGGAGATGTTATTAGTAGAATTCAAGTTGGATGGTTGAAGTGGAGGAATGCATCTAGCCTATTGTGTGATAGAAAAGTTCCACTTAAACTTAAGGAAAAATTTTATAAGATGGTGGTAAGACCGCAATGACTTATGGTGAGAATGTTAATAAAAAAGAGAAGCATAAGACTAAGTTAAGTGTACGAGATGAGGATGCGTGGATGAGTGGCTTTACTCTTAGAGATAAAATGCAAATGAGTATGTTGGGAAAAAGTTGGAGTAGATCCAAAGGCGATAAGATTAGAGAGAGTAGATGGTTTGGCCACATAAAGCGTCGACCATTCGACACTGGTTAGGAGAGTAGATGCATTTGCCTTATGTTAAGAAAGGTAGAGGTAGACCTAAAAGACTTGATTAAGATGTATAAAAAATGACCTTAGTATACTTGAATTAAATGAGAATTTGACACATAATAGGACACAATGGAGACGAAGGATTCATGTAGCCGACCCCACTTAGTGGGATAAAGGCTTATTGTTGTTGTTGTTATTGTTGAATGCCACCCTCAAGATTGCTTTGATTGGCATGTAAATAAGGCTTCAAAACTAAAAAATAAGATAAATTTGCTAGCAAAAGGTAGTGATTCCAATGCTCAAAGGCTCAAACTATGGAGCATAATTCTTTGTCACAAGTGGAGCATCTTCCAGTGCTTCATTGAGTTTTCTTCTTCTTCTTTTTTTCCCTTGAAGAAGGAGATCAAATTTCTCAAAATAACCCCCAATTCCAATATTGAAGGCATCACAATCTACCTTGAATACATTGTTCAAATTTGGAAAAGACAATCCACGAAACTTAATGACTATTCATTTCATGGCATCAAGCTAGCTTGGGCATTTGGCGTCCACATGAATTTGTCCTTCTTGAGGAATTAAATTAAAAGTGATTAAGTTAGGAACAGTTAATAAATTGAACTGTTTAATTAAGTACTAATAACATAATATCAACTAATGAAAACTCTTCATGTCAAAAGAGGACTAAGGAGTGGGCCATTCCAAAATAGTCATGATCTTTTTGCTATCAATCTGGATTCCTTCATAAGATATTATATACTCAAGAAACTTCTGTTGGTGAAGCATTTAAAAAATTTGTTGGTGTTACAAATGATCCTCCGTGGTTCAGTATATACCAAGATGTCTTCAAAGTGCACCATAAATTGTCAACGAATGATCAGCAAACTTACATCATAAGATCCATAAAGGAGTAAGATGCATTGGAGAGGTTGAATGTAATCACCATCCATTCATATAGCTCATCCCTTATTTTGAATGCCATCTTCCATTCCTCTCCAAATTTCATTTGAATTTGATGGTGCCCACTACACAAAACAATTTTGGGAACAAAAATCATTCCATTATTGATCAAACAAATCATCCCATCTTGGCATCTTGAGAAAGTATTTAATGGTGACCTTCTTCAAAACTAGGATGTCTAATATCCATTAGACAAACAACATCCTTATATAGAACTAATAAAATGGGTACAACACGAGTATTGACACACTCTCTCCTATCAATCCTTTGGTAACGAGCTCAGTCGCTTACTACTGTGATTCTCCATCAAGTAACATTCAAGCACTTACCATTGCAATTCTTCATACCCTTAGGATACATTCAATACAAAAGCTGGTGTGAGATGATAACCCCTAGAATGAAATGTATCGCATGTTATACATCAAACATAGGAGTAAACAAATAGAAATTTCAATGGGTAATACAGTTGGGTGCTATTGTAGCAACAGTTGAACCATTTTCTTCAAGAATCACCAAGAATCTTGTATGACTCTAATGAACATAGATTTAGACACCACTGTGTCCCTCCTTGGAACCTTTTTACGGCATAAGTACCACCCGCACAATAGCTTTTAAAACAAACATACAAATTGAATCTTTTACCAAGCGCACTCTTAAATTTCCAAGCAAACATAGAAACAAGAATATAGATTTAAAAACATCAAAAATTAAAAATGTTTAGAGATTTAATACCATATGAACGGAGGTACCAAGAACATTAGGACTTATTTTTTCATTAAAGAAAGAGTGCATCCAAAGCAAAAAAGCCATTCTTAAAGGAGTTGAGCAAGTTTAAATTAGGATGGGCCATGTAATGCAAAAAAACAAATATAAAATACTTACAGCTTCCAAGCATGAGGAGAATCATAAAACATGAATCAGTATCGATCTATAACGACAAATAAAAATTAACTAAAAAAATTGCACAACACAGCGAGTGAATGTAAAGTCTAAAATCGGGAAAGCGTAAATAAAACAGACTGATCATAGAATGCCACTAATTAAAAGCCAAATATTGAACACCAAAAGGCATTATACTAAAAATATCTTCATCAATGTCATTTTTGATAGGTAATAGTTCCTGTAACCTACAAAAGCTACTTAACTGTATTTTAACAACCATTCAGAATCTCAGATAATTGCCACAAAATGGCCAAATTTCATGAGGTAATGCCTACTCTTTCATCTTCGACCATGAACTCGTTGCCCATCATAAGAAGACCAGGAGCCATGCCCAGGCCCAGATGCAGATCCATATTGAGCTCCAGCATCTGCACCTCCAGAAACCTAAAATGCAAAAAAATAAAAAATAAAAAGTAAAAAAAACTGCTAACAAAATGAATTTAGGCAAGATTTAAAAGGTGAAACATACGTACAGGATTAATGCCATAAGTAGAAGGGTAGGGGTTTCCACCATAACTGGGATCGGGATTCCCATAGTTCCCAACATAACCTGCAGCTGCAAAAACAAGAAGTATTTTCTAAATTTTCAACTAAATAAGGACACTTGCAACTCCAACCAAATGACATTACTAAGATCTCATACAACTGTAGTGAATAAAGGAATACAGGCCATTACAATTAGTAGGAAATTCTCAAAAATTAATAAATTAAAAAATGTATAAAATTTAAATGCTTATTAAATTCAAATAGAAAGCCAATGCAACATCTTGCAGCATAACATGACACAACATGCATATATTTTGTCATAATAACCACCGAGTACTCTATGACTTGTGATTCAATGGACCTAGCCATGTTGTCCTATAACATTATTCTCTTCCAATTCAAAGATGGTGGCCATAAGTTACTTACAATTAATGAGGACTGAATTAATTCGGCAGTTTTGAAGTTTTTTGCCTTGTTAGGACGAGTTTTTTTTCCTCCATTGTGACATCTTATAGTAACAAATTATCATATCCTTTGTGCATAACAATGACTTTATATTACCGTGGCCCTTCCAGAATATGACCATAGTGTTAGCAAGAATAGCTCTGCTTTATCGTCCTCAATTTTTTTCCATTTTGCATGAATCAAACCAAATGAATAGGGTGATGGGGGGAGGAGAATTTGACAACTAGTTCATCATGTGGTTTGAGAAAAGGTTTAGTATGCTGCCATAGTTAATTATGATACCAAAGATGCAGTCTGTCAATGTGCATTGGTGATGAGTATGAGTTGATCATAACATCAAGTCATTCAGTTTTCACAATTATTTGTTTATGCTCATAATACAAGTACTATTTAACCTTTTGAGCTGGTAGCACTGCAAATAGTTGTTAACCACAAGTAATAATGATTTGGTTAGAAGATGTTTGTTCAGCATTGCTACATTTATGGGCCCAACATATCCACTGCTGCTCCCAATAGAAGAGCCAGCGTACTTTGATGAAGTCGTGGATAAGCCAAAAAAGTTCCTTCATAAAATCATCTAGCAACAACAACTACATGAGAGAAAACAACAAAAATCATCCAACCAAGTTGTTGTATGAATTGTTTCGTTAAGCTGGATATCTGTTGCAAGGTGACGTAACATTTGGGTGCCATTTTAATGGCCAATTATTTGATACTTGGTATTCATTCAACTTGTTGAAGACAGTGAGCTGAAAGAACTTCACAACATAGATTAACACTAATTAAGTTCCTAATTGGAAATCATGGCATCAAGTGAATAGCATCATAGTATAACTCAATTTTTATAATCTTCTTGAAGTAGTAAAAGTCTACCTCACCCCTTAATTAAGAATCTATGCTATTAATGTATTTTGTGGTCATATTTATTTTTAATTAAGTTCATTATCAATGGTTTGACCGTTATTTATTATTCAATACTAGTTTGATATATATCAAATCTGTTTAGGGTTTCCTTGCAAAAAACTATCTATTTAGAGATAACTTTGTAGTTTTCAATCAAATCTTGAGTTTTTTCAACAAGTCAATTGAAAATGGAATAAAGCAAATCTTTTCTTTTGACATCACCTATGGAGATTATTTCCCCTTCTAAGTTTTCTCACAGTTTTTTGGCCTTATCTCTTGCCCCTTACGTTGAGGCATTCATTCATCTAATCTTCTAAATCCTCATCTATTATTCATCTTTCTACATCGAATTCTTTCTTTCTCCATAATCAAAATATCAGAAAAAAAAAATCCTCACTCTTTATCCATTCCCTACTCATGATCAATTGGATATCAAAGCAATTTTGTTATCTAAATGAATTGTTGTGACTTGTCACCTCAGTTTTCACACTACATCAATTTGACATTAGAGACGAAGATTTTAAAGAAATCTCCATGATAATCCATAGTATCAAACAACTATATGTTGACAACCCATAGTCTCAAACAACCATGAAGCAAATGACTTGACCTCAAATCATGTTGCTGAACATGCACATCATATTTGCCCATAATACATTGCTTAACCCACATCTACAACACATGACATAAGCCATGTATTATCACTTTGTCTACATGACAGAATCCACAACCACGTCCCACAATTTCACCAACACATGCAACCTGCAATTGCAAACATACTCGTGCACGCAATCACAAATAATGCACGTCACTCGCTCAGCACTAATCCTTGTTGGCTCGTACATATCAGGCTAACCGTAAAGTCACATTCAACCACATCACACTCATAACTTGCAACTCAAACCACACCTATAACAAATATCAGTTTCACCTTCGCTAAATCATCCTATACATTTCCTCTGCCATGCTTATCACCATTTACTTTTGCTTTGTCTTTTTTTTTTTTCGGTAACCATTATGGTGAAAGTCACAGTGGTGCACTCATTAACAACAAACTATTAAAGCATAGAAAATATAATATAAGCAACCAAATGAAATAGGCATCAGAACCAAGACATAACGAATCAAATAAAGAATAGAATAATACAAGACAACCTTAAAACGGAAAAACATTCTGCATAATTATACATTTATACTGCTGTTACCAGTAAAATTCAAAATCAAACTAAAAGGATAAAGCACAAAAGTGCAAAAGCACAAAAAATATGTTCAACATAGAATACCGTTGATAAAAAAAAAGTATGAAAAGAAAATTAAGCAGCAAAGGAGATAGGAATGCTACTTGAATAAAGGCTTGAAAAGTTTTATATGACAATTGATAAAAAAAAAATTGTAAATACCTTGGCTTCCTGCAGCTGCTGCTGCTCGAGCCCTCTTCTCTGCATTAGCTACCTCTGCACGTAACTTTTCTACCTCCCGAGCCATCAGAATTAAATTTTTCTCCATCACCTGACCTTGCTCATAATTCTCAGCATATCCTTTCTTCTCATACTCTATAGCAGCCCTATACGTCAATGCATGAAAACCTCCATATTAAACATAAAATATTTTAAAATAAGGATTAACATTTCATATTTCAACAAAGAAATAGTTAAAGCACTTTTACACTTATCTTATGTCTATCTTTATGTATAACCTCGGGGAATCACAGAGTTTTGTTATCTACCAAAAATATGGATGACAAATAACACAATACAACAATAGGTAATCTGAATGACATTTCCATTGAAATATACCTAGCATGCTGCACCTCTTGCTTCATGGCTTCAATTTCAGCCTTAATTGCTGGCACTTGCTGCAATTCAGCTAAAGATCTAGACAAGTCCTGCGTCAGCATCTGAACTTGGGTAGAAAGATCATGCTTGGACGCATTAAGCTTTTGTATGTCCCCACGAACCTGTATGAGTTCCTCCCTAATGGCATCGGCAGCCAGAAGTTCTGCCTCCATCTTCATTGACTTGTCATAAACCTTTTCGTTCACATAAAGGAAGATAACAAGAGAAAGAAATAACATAAAGTAAATTAGAATATTCTTCAACTTGTATGTCAATAGGATGATTGGTCTACACTTCTGCCTAGTTCCTCTTCATACAAGCATATCAAAGTCAAACACAATTAAATGTCTGGACAAGCAGAACTACTCTCTCATATTTAAGACATCTAGTCAAAGTATTGAGGAAATTAAACTTTTAAAACACCACAAATCTCCCACTTATATTTATTTCGTGGAGTCTAACTATCTTTTTGTATACCTCTTCCTGCAATGTTTCTTACATTTTCATTATTGGAATTTATGACTAGTGCTTCTGCATTCTCTCATTTCAAGAAGTAAAAGCAATTGAGGATGAAGAGAGATAAACTACCCTAGTAAACCTTAATAGATGAGACTGATGGATAAGGACAAACACACAAACAGAGAGATAATTTATTCAAGCTTCAAATCTAACTTTCTTACAGCTTCTGAAAAATAAATGGCCCAGTACTCCCGTATTAGATAATTAATTATAATTGCCCTCTCACTCTTCCAATCTAATAAGAGAAGAATCCCCAAATCAAGTGAAAATAAGGAGGGACTGCTTGATTACAGTTATCCAAGTGTTTGCCAATGGTATGACAGCTTAGGCAATGAAGGAGTAAGGAAGAAAAAGTGGACAACTATGAAGCATTGATGCAAACACAAGACAGACACAACATAGCTAAAAAAATAGGATATGACACACTATGGGAAGATTTTCTTTTTATAAATTTTGAATATAGAATGTGTAATAAAAATATTAATATAAATATATTCTATCAAAAAGCATCACACAATTAAGAATAAAATCATTTATATTACATTAAACGCTTAAAGAATAATCAAAGTTAAACGAATATTAGTATACTTATAATTATATTTCAATATTTTATCAAGTGTACTTAATTGTCAACAACATATCAATATTATCATAAACATGATTTTGTCCAAATCAACATTATGCTATCCGCATGAAATGATAAAGACAAGAAAAGACTACAATCTTCAAAATTAACACAAAAAATATGGCCATATTGATGCATCACTAATTGACCCAACTCAGTAGGAACCGTGATCATCATCTCATGATCAATGTAAATGTCCTCTTTAGTAAAACATTCAGCAACATTAATAAGAAAATATAGTTTGCAAAGTTGACTCATAAAAATAAATACAATTCATCATCATCCTATATCAAAGTTGAGTCAAAGCATGTCTCAGCCTTATCGGGGTATGTCCTGACTATATCAAACTCTAATTTTTAAAAAGAAAAAAAAAAAAGATACATCAACGATTTTCAACGCCCCAACGACATTTCAAAATTTGTTTGTGATGTGCTAAGGAAAAAAAATTTGAAATGTCTAAGCTTCAAAGGTAGCCAAGTAAATATGACAAGGAAATATGCTATTAAGAAATTATAAAACTCTTGGTCCCACACTGATCAAGTGACCTAATTCCCTAATTTATCATCTATTTTGTCCAAATGCCCTTTTCATTAATGGAATTCTCTTATTCCTCATATTATTTTCATTACACATCCATTGTTGAAGCTTGTTTTGGCTTTCAAAGATTTCACACAAACGTTCTTATTCATTTAAAAATGACTTGGAATTTATCCCTTTCTCAAGTAGGATGCTTCTATTTAGAATTCTACCCCTAGCTCCTATGGTATAATGAATCAAATAGACCTTTAAGTGATTAGTTCAATTAGCAGAGATTCACATTTGCAAATGGATCAAACATTGTTTATTCCTGTTATCAATCATATTTGAACTTCAATATATAGGCCATGACTCATAAAGAGGCTGTTAACAACCTTGGGGCCTACAAGATCACAATTTCAATTCTTAAAAGACAATTATTGTATGAAGTATACAAAATGCTAGATGCAAAAGTAGATAATAGATTGAAATCAACATGAGTCTTTCCTACTTTTATTTAATGATCACATAGATTTTTTTTTTATTTGATGATTATGTGACATATGGATGACAAATAACAACATTTATTTAAGCCGACCCCACTTAGTGGATAAAGGCTTGTTGTTGTTGTTGTTGTGTTGTTGTTGATGATGATTATGTGCAATATGTCCGCCCGATAATGTAGGAGAGTGGATGTATTAGATTCAACCAATGTTAAGAAAGGTAGATGTAGGCCTAAAAAGACTTGGTTAGAAAGTATAAACAATGACATTAATTTATTAGAATTAAATGTGAATTTGGCACTTAATAAGACACAGTAGAGAAGAAGGATTCATGTAGCAGACACAACATAGTGAGATAAATGCTTGTTGTTTTGTTGATGATGATTATGTGTAATATGCTTGATTTAGTTTAAAATGTTATGTGTTCATGTTTGGTCAAAGCTCAAATATAAATTACCTTAGATTAAGCCCAAGTCATGATAAACACCTTTTGCCTTTTGGTAAATCTTTCTAAGCTACAAAACTAACACTAGTTTTATGAGCTTTACGAAAGTAAGATTAAGGTTAAGCACCTCAAAAGGCTCAAGTTAATTAACGAAAGTAGCATTACCTCGCTGCAAAGAACATCAACCCACATGCTCCCCCTCTTCCTCTATGCTCCCTAGGATCATCATCCTCATCTTTCTTCATGAAAGTCACCATCAAGTCCCTAATCTATTGTTCATCCTCAATGGTATCATTCATTGTTGTTGATGTTTTACATCCTCACATGCATAGACAACGAATACATTGACACTTTATACTATACAACAACAACAAGCCTTAATCCCACTAGGTGGGGTCATTATGAATCATTTCTCCCATTGTGTATATTATGTCAAATTCTCATTTAAATCAAGTACTAAAATCATTTTTTATACATCTTAACCAAGTCTTTTTAGGTCTACCTCTACCTTTCTTAACATAAGGCAAATCTAATGCATCTACTCTCCTAATCGGGTCATCGGACGGCCGATGCTTTATGTGGCTAAACAATCTAAGGCGACTCTCCGTAATCTTCTCTACCACTGGAGCTACTCCAAATTTTTTCCAAATATACTCATTTTGCATTCTATCTCTAAGAGTAAAGCCACTCATCCACCTAAGCATCCTCATCTCTGTAACACTTAACTTAATCTTATGCTTCTCATCCTCATCTCTGTAACACTTAACACCTGAAATGTGTCTAATACGTCGACAGCATGTAGTATTGAAAAGATAATAAATAAATAAAAGAAGCAATATGGAAGATGCATATTGTGGGTTAAGTGAAATAATGATAATGGGAATGAAAGGTTTACAGAAAATTTATGAATAATAAATAACTTAAACTTTGAAATGAATAAATGAAATACAACTTTAACAATTAAATTAGTTAGGTTCTTATTGGATTGATGTTTTTAGAATGCATGTATTTTAAAAATACATGAGTTGTTCAATTAGATACAAAATCAATTGCATTGATTTTTTTGTGTTATAATATATTTCAAATGCATTGAAATACGATCGTTAGTGTGGAGAGTGGCCAATGATAACAAGTAATGACGATTAGCAGCAATGAACAGGTATAGGGTCGCAATGATGAGTGAGAAGGTAGGTGGATGACAGCGAGTGACAAGCGAACACAAACAACAAGTAACAGTGATCAATCGTGGGTGTTGGCAATGGGCCACAACAACAAATGATCGCAGTTGATGGTGGTGCTAAAAAATAGACATTCTATAGCATTCCAAATCTGCGACACAAATACTTTGCATTTAGTTTACTTCAAATCAAACACGAGACCAATACCCATGCATTTCTTTTACTTTAGACTCATAATACTTGCAACCAAACAACCCATTTGAATGCTCCTTTTTCATAATGTTTATTTTTTGTCTCTATTGAAAGGAACAAAAATTATTATTATACGAACTAGATTGTATTCATTTCATGATTTATTTTCAACTATAATCATGCTTTAAGTTTTTTAATATGAATCTATATGTGTATATGTAAAATATATGCATATGTATACGTATATGTATATGTATATATATGTGTATAATGTTATGTCTTATAAGTATTTGTGTGGCTTAATTTTTAAATTAGGCCATTTTATAAACTTAATTAGGTGATTAGCCATTTTAAAAAAAAATTTAAAATTAGGCTGGTCGCTCGTCAGTAGGCATCAGTCGTATGATCCATACGGCACTGGCTTTAATTTTTTTTTTAAAAATTAAATGGCGATCACATTTTTTGGCGTATCGACATCGTGTCGGTTCGGCGTCTTGATATCGTTGGAAGATAATGAAAAATTCTGGCTTTCGTATTATCGAATCGTCCGGTGGCCGCGGTGTTTTACAAATGTCGCGACTTAGTTGAAATTGAAAATATTGATGTAGCTCGTTTTTTGGTTTCAACCGTTAGATGTCAGTTTAGTGGTTGGTATCGTTGAAAAGATAATGAAAAATTCTGGCTTCGTGTTGTGACGACGAATCTGGTGTGCGTTTTTTGAATGTGTGACTTTTGAAGTTAAATTAAATATATTGTACTTTTTGATCTGAGAATATATTATTTTTAGTAATATCACTCGTTATATTATATATTGAGTTTGAATTTTTATGTAATTCAGGTTGAATCTTTCCTCTTGAAAAGGTAATATCAACACTTTCATTATATTTTATATATAAATTGAGTTTTGCTTTCAGGAAAGATTGTGAATTACATAAAAAACCAAACTCATATATAGAATATAATGAAGTGTTGATATTAAAAAAATATCAGTATCATGCATTTTTTTTTTGGCTTGTCATGTTCAATTTTCAACCAATCACGTATTTCAACAATACAAACTCAATAAAGCGCTCGACATTAATAAATCAAATGACGTCAATAACTTATTTTCATATGAAATCAAATACTTATCTCGACTCACGGCCGAAAGTTGTTAACGTCGAAATATCTCTTCACGAGCAGCAAATGAAACGATATGACCAAAATGATCTCATTTAATTTTTTTAAAAAAAAATTAAAGGGCGCGTCGCGGCTAGCCTATTTTTATTTATTTTTTTTTTAAAATAATCACCGATTATAAAATTAAAAGCTTTATTTGTAATCAACTATTTTAATAATCAACATATTTTGTCTCTATATTATATCTTGTTCACACATTCATGTTCAAATTAAAAGCATCATGGATTTTCAACGATGATATAAACTTTGAACATATTTCAATTGAGTCCTTCAACCATATTGATTATGTAGTCCTTTTTAATGCCATGGTGGTCATCATCATTAGATATTTTTTTATATATTTTGTGTTTTAACTGAAGTTAATAATGGATAATATTGGTTGTAATGAGCATTATTTTGATATCAAATTAATACCATAGTTAACTAAGTACAACATAGAGCTAATTACCTTTAATTATTCATATAGAATAAATTTCATTTGCATTCCTCAAAATTTAGTATATTATATAGCCTATTTTTGATTTGCAAGCCCAACTAGCTAAGAAAAGTGAGAATAATCTTCCATATCTTCACCAATTAAATCTTAGTTTACATCAACTTAACTTTTTGATCAATTGGATTGCTTGCATGATTCATTGACCCGACATGTTTTCCACACTGAGTTGAATCTTCCCCAAGGCCCCATTGCCAAGAATTAAACCAATCAAAATAATTATTCTTCTTGATTACATAATACAATTAACACTACATTTGCCGATCCCAAGTCTGGATGCAAAAAGTGGAGGGTTGTGATAGGCAGTCAACAGCTAGCGTAGAACTTATCGAAATAATCATGACATAAATCCTTTAAAACATTGTGTGTTATCTAAAGGCGTCCTTAGCGGCTTGTATGGCTTCATCTGATGAAAATGCGAAGCGTTGTATCTCGGTCTGTTAAATAGGGTTCCCACATTATGGACGGATGCGGGCAAAGAAGTTAGTCCATGAAACTATAATTAGGTTAGAAACTTGGAATATAGGTACTCTTACATGTAAATTAATGAAATTAATAGATTTTATGGTTAATAGGAAGATAAATATTTTTTGTGTTCAAGAAACTAAATGGATTAGGAGAAGGCCAAGGAGATTGATAGTTTAGGTTTTAAATTTTGGTATTCAGGTAGAAGTCGAATTAGAAATGGCGTAGGTGTGATTATAGATAAAAGTTTGAAAGATAATATTATAAATATTAATAGATGTGGAGATAAAATTATAGCTTTAAAGATTATTATTGATACTAAAATTATCAATATTATAAGTGTTTATATTCCTCAAATAGGTTTAGATGTAGGCTCAAAAGAAAATTTTTGGAATGAATTAGAGGGATTAATAGAAAAGATATCTCTAGAAGAAAAATTATTTATTGGAGGAGATTTAAATGGGCGTGTTGATAGAGTGGTAGAAGATTTTAAAAGTATTAATTGTGGTTATGAATTTGAAGTGATTATTAAAGAAGGGGTAGGACTATTAGATTTTACTTTAGCCTATGATTTTGTAGTTGCTAAAACTTTATCTAAGAAAAAGAGATAAGCATATTATTACTTATAAAAATGTATCTAATTTGATTATTTTATTGTAAGAAAAATAGATCGTTTAGATTGTAAAGATTGTAAGGTCATTCCAAGTGAAAGTTTAAGTACCCAACATCGATTGCTAGTTTTAGATTTTAAGATAAAAGATTAGAAGATGAAAAATAAATCAAATTATTATTCTAAAATTAGATAGGGACACTTAAAGAATACTAATAAAAATATTTTTAAGAGCATAGAATTTGGGATGTTCATAAGGAAGTTAATATTATGTGAAAAAAAGTAACAAATGAAATTAAGTAAGTTGCTAAAAATGTGCTTGGAGAATCAAAAGGAAAAGCTTCTTTCAATAAAATAGTTGATGGTAGAGTCAGAATGTGCAAGAAAAGATAAGAAATAAAAAGCATTATTATAAAACTTAATTTAGATGTAAAAACTCGAAGAATTGAGAAAGATATAAAGTTATGGAGATTCTAAGAAAGCAATATATGATGTAAAAAATTTAGCTTTTAGTGACTTATACGATAGATTAGATATCAAAGAAGGTGAAAGATGTATGTATAAGTTAGCCAACCAAAGAGATAGGAGAAGTAAATATCTAGTTCAAGTGAGATGTATTAAAGATGAAAATCATAAAGTATTTTTCTTAGAAAATGATATTGAAAATAGTTGGATGAGGTATTTTGATAAACTTTTCAATGAAGGATCGAAAATCGATTGATTTTAACAAACTCTACAAAACAAAATAGAATTTTATTTTTATCATCGTATTAATAAATCTGAAGTTAGAGAAGCTTTAAAGAAAATGAAATATGAAAAAACAGTACGACCAAATGATATTCCAATAGAAGTGTGAAAATGTTTAGGAGATCAAGGAATTTCTTGGCTTACAAATATTTTTAATGTTATTTTAAAGACAAAAGATATCAGATGAGTGGAGAAAGAGTTTGTTGGTTTCTATATTTAAGAATAAAGGTGATGCACAAGAGTGTGCAAATTATAGAGGAATTAAGTTAATGTGTCATACATTAAAATTATGGGAGAGAGTAATTGAGCATAGGCTATGATGCGATACAAAAGTTTGCCACAACCAATTTGGTTTCATGCCAAGTAGATCTACTTTGGATGCTATATATTTGTTAAGAGGTTTGATGGAGTAGTATGGAGAGAGTAAGGAGGATCAACATATGATATTTATTGATTTAGAGAAAGCTTATGATAAAGTTTTAGGAGATGTTCTTTGGAGAGTTCTAGAATAGAAAAGAGTTAATATTGGTTATATTCAAGTCATTAAGGATATGTATACTAAAGCTGTTACTTGTGTCCAAAAACAAGGAGGATTGACAAAATATTTTCTTATTTTAGTTGGATTAAATCAAGGATCAGCATTAAGCCCTTATCTTTTTGCTTTAGTTATAGATGTTCTTACTAGGCATTTACAGGAAGATGTACCTTGGTGTATGTTTTTTACTGATGACATTCTTCTTGTTGATAAGACTAGAGAAACTTGAATTATGGAGGTCAAACTTAGAGTCTAAAGGTTTTCGTTTATGTAGATCTAAAACTGAATATATGGAGTGTAATTTTAGTTGTAGAAGTTCTAGTGGTAGTGTTATGACATTAGGTGAACAATTCATTAAAAAGAGTGAGTGATTCAAATATTTAGGCTCTATTGTTCAAAATGATGGTGAAATAGATGGAGATGTTATTAGTAGAATTCAAGTTGAATGGTTGAAGTGGAGGAATGCATCTAGCCTGTTGTGTGATAGAAAAGTACTGCTTAAACTTAAAGAAAATTTTTATAAGATAGTAGTAAGACCTGTAATAATTTATGGTGTAGAATGTTGGTCAATAAAAGAGAAGCATAAGACTAAGTTAAGTGTTGCAGAGATGAGGATGCTCAGGTGGATGAGTGGCTCTACTCTTAGAGATAAAATGCTAGTATGTTGGAAAAGTTGGTAGTTTTGGAGATAAGATTAGAGGCTTAGATGGTTTGACCACATAAAGCGTCGGTCATCCAATGACCCCATTAAAAGAGTAGATGCATTAGGTTTGCCTTATATTAAGAAAGGTAGAGGTAGACCTAAAAACACTTGGTTAAGTTAAGATGTATAAAAAATGACCTTAGTATACTTGAATTAAATGAGAATTTGACACATAATAGGACACAATGGAGACGAAGGATTCATGTAGCAGACCCCACTTAGTGGGATAAAGGCTTGTTGTTGTTGTTGTTGATTACATAATACAATTTGCTTGTTAAAAAATTGATTAATTTTTTTTAGAAATTGTGAAAATGTACTACTGAGGAAAAAGGATTAGATCTTTTTTAAGAAATAAAGTTTTTTTTTTCATTCACATACAATGCTTGCATATAGGAATCTTGGTAGCAAGGCAAAATCAAACACAAATTCTAGAAAATTGATTGTCAACTAACCTTTACAAACTTAAGGTTTGCTAAGATTGGGTTCATGTGTTCACTCCAATACAAAATAAACATCCTCAAGTATGCTCCTACCTAATACAAAAGCTCCTTAGACCTATGTTACTTAGCTAGGCTAAGACCTATCCTCACTTAGCTTATCTAAAGAGGCAACCAAGCAAAGCTCTCTAAAGCATACCACATGGCTTATCCTGTCAGTCTAACATAATACAACAAAAAAGATGCCCTTGGGCACTCAGATACCATGACATAAAAATGTTGTCCTATTTAAATGTTGGAAAAATATGCCAAAATTTAAAATTACCGAGAAACCAAATAGCATACATTCATTTATAACACAGGAGCAACATTATTACAAAACAAACAGCAGATATAGAAGAAACACATTCCTCTAAAAAAATAAAGAAAGATTTACATAGAGTGATACCTCTCGAAACTCAACATCCCTGTCAGCCTGAAGAGCCCCAGCGGCATGAGATGCCCGTTGGAGCTCGTGTTGTACAGCAGCGAGCTCCTGCTTTGAGAGCGACATGGGTGGCCGCCAAGCGTTGGTTGTCAACAAGCAAGCTCTGGATCTCGTGATTCTGCGCGGCGAGACGTTCATCAATAAGCTGTGAGGGGTGTGACTGTGGACCGCGAACACCGCCGGCGAAGGGCGGTAGGACATCGCGCATCTCGTCGAGGAGAGCAGGGTGTCGATGGTGGGGATGACGGATCGGGACGAGGCCGCCGCCAAAGGGAGGAGGTGTCGAATCGAGTGGGTGAGGGGGGCCTTTCATGCCGTGAGGAGCCAGGCGATTCCGACTAGACATGGTGAAGAGCAGATAGAAGCGAGAGAAACCCTAGAGAGAGGAGATCAGTGATGTGAGAGGAAAGGAAACCGGACGGTGCATTCATTTTATATAAATTTTATAATTATGATTGTAAAAATCTACTGATAATATAAAATTTTAACAAAAAATTTCGAGTTTGTTTTCAAGTAATCCTAATATAATACAAATAAAATGCATTAGTTTTAATATTTTTTATGTTCATCGGAAGAAAAATAAATGTATTAAAAAAATTACAGTGCATTTAGTATTTTCCTCTGTTTCTTTTTTTAAGAATATAATTTATTTCATTTGAGGAGAATTATAAATACATCGCCAAGCTCAATCCATTGTCACCGACCAATCGCTCATTACTATTACTTGCCACCACCGGCCATGATATTCCTTGCCACCGTCGAGTGCCTCCTATTATTGACATCAATTACTTCTTATTACCAACCACCTGCTACATATCCTCTTTCATTTTGATCTGTTACCAATTGTCTCCTATTATCACTATCGGTTAGCCCTCGTCCACCATAATCTGATTTTGCATTATGAATTAAAACAAAAAATAATAATTCTCTTAATTTATAGTGTAATTAATTAAATAACTAAAAAAAGATTTTTCAAAATACTATATTTTTTTAATGTATTTCTTTTACCTTATATTTTCTTTTCACAGGACAAACAACCCCTTTGATATAAAAAATTAGTAGTTATGAAAACATTGTTATGTGATTTTTCTACAAGCAAAATTATCAAGCAGTTGTTCAGCATAATTTGTTTTAAGAGGAAAGTTATGCTCTTAAAATAAATATTTAAATTTCTTTATTTTTACATTAATATGAGTATATGTGTACTTGTTATTCATTCATAGTGAATTGGATATTGTTATTGAAATATAACAAAGTCTTTACACATGCAGAACTTGAAGAAAACATAGTGTCAAAATAAAAAAAAACTCGAAAGAGAATTTTAAATAGATTTTAGTGTTTAGGGCATCAAAGCTTTAGCTCAAGCATAAAACAAGATCATATTCATAAAACAAGATGCCTAAAAATGAAGTCTTTCACTAAAGGAGGAGGCTAGTGTAGATACCTCTAGACCAAGGAATTTGCCTCTTGAGAAGTTATCATGGAGATAGAGGTTTCACTAAAAGATGCAAGCTTCTTGAAGGCATCTATGTGTGCTAACTTCTTTTTTTATGATGTATAATTTTTTTTAACGAATATGGACTTTTGAGAAGACACTATTGAAAAGCATATAGTTTAGAAGCAAAGTCTAAA
Source organism: Cymbidium sinense (assembly GCA_021442155.1). Classification (NCBI taxonomy): domain Eukaryota; kingdom Viridiplantae; phylum Streptophyta; class Magnoliopsida; order Asparagales; family Orchidaceae; genus Cymbidium; species Cymbidium sinense. The sequence continues at coordinate 52,862,137 of CM038225.1, read as the reverse complement.
TTTCTTTCTAAAGATTTCTCCTATATAATAATTTAAATAGATTTCTAACATGGATTTTTTAGAAGAGACTACTACGAAGCAGAGAGTTTTAAAAGGAATGACTGATTTACTTTCTAGTGATTTCTCATCAAATAAGATTTAATAGATAAAATAAGCCACCAAGCTTCTTTTTAAAGAGTAAACATTTTAAATTAATTCTATTTTTTTTTCACAACACTATAAGAAATATTTATAGAATGTTTACAAAAAATTAACCTTCAATATCTATTGTAACAAGCTCTTGTACTCATTAGAATCAAAGAGCAAAAAAGGTTGACATCTTTCTTTTGGAACTCCTCGGCACGATGAGAAAGTTCCACCTTATGCTCGTTATTCATCTCAGAAAGGCAAGTTAGCTCTAAGTCTACTCACTCCTTCTCTTCTTCATGGTGCTTTATTTCTTCTCACGACACAATCAACTTGGAGTTTGCATTCTGTTGATGAATATACTCTAAGTTGTGCACTGACTTAGTAGTTGAAAAATCTTTCACATTAAACATATACTCTTGACGAGTTCCCAAGTCGATTGCTACACCATTGCTTGAGTGATCATTATTGCATAAGGCAATCGCCACTTAAGAATCCTTTCAAGAAGCACGTCCAACTCATTAGAGAAGATCTTGTGCCCCAACCTATAGGCTTTACTCATTTGATCAACCATATCAAGAGTATAAGTTTTTTCACCATTAAAATAGCTAGGATCATCAGCTGTCTCTCTTCCCTTTGCACTCTTCTTTCTCAAAGAAGTGCGAGGAGTGGCACTCATAAATCTTTTTAAAATTTGTTGGGAGTTGAACTCAGATTAGCTTCATTGATCGACTTCTTAGGGTTGGCCTCAACACTAGGAGACTCGCCACCGCCTTCTTCATCTTCAATCTTGTCAAAAAATTTGATGACCGTAAGATCAAAGGAAAAAAAATCAAAGGTGTGATTATGAAAGTAGTGGTTATTGATCATAATGACCTAAAAATTTATTATTTGAATAAATTTAAGTAAATAATCAATTCATAATAAAATTACACATCATTCTCTCTAATTTTAAAATATTGAATTAAACAATTTTAAAATTTGAACTTAAAAATTTTTAAATTCAAAATTTGAGATTTAAAAATTTATAAATATTCAAAAAAATTATAATTAAAATAACATAGTGTTACATAACAATCATATAATAATTAAAATAAAAATACAACTTTTCTTTTTGCTCTCAACTCTAATTATTGATTCATTTTTCTTTCTTCGACTCCTAGTGTCAAATAAATTTGGTTCATTAAAATATAATATGTCTATTGCATGTCAGAAAACTTGTAGCCGTAGAATAAACCTTCACGCTTTAGCTTTGTATAGAAATCCAATACGCACACACATAGTTAAAAAAGAGAATAAGAAACTCTAGAATTTTTACGTGGAAAACCCTGAAAGAGGAAAAATCAATTTGGCAAAAAATACTTTATATATCGCTTTGGAGTCTGAGTTTAAGTCTTCTCAACAGCGGGATTACAAAATTGTATGTGAGAAATCCTCATAATAGAAATTCCAAATTCAGGTTACAATAGCTATGCAGCGGTAGTTTGACTGTAACAGTTGTTGGACTGTAACGGTTGTTGGTGGCAGTCGACAACGACAATTGATGACGATCAATAATAACAATGGTGATGGCGAACTTCGAACTTCTAGCTCTCTCCCAACTTTCTCCCAAGTTCGCCTCTAGCTCCTCCCCCTTCATGATAAGAATGGAGTCTTATTTATAACATTCTGAGAGGACATTTTGGTCATTGTAGTCAAAATCTCAAAACACTCCATCAGATGGTCCATATTAATTCATTTGATTATAGATAGTTTTTTGGCGATTTGACCATTCAAATGACCTTCGATTTGAGTGATCTTAGGCTCGTTCAATTTGACTATATGCACGTTAAATTTGAAAGTTATTTGATCATTCAGTCAGTGTTTTAAAGTTTCACATGTTGCATTTGAGCTTGATTTAAGCTCATTTGGACTTGATTTGACTTGGTTCTAACATTATTAAATCATATCAGTGAGTCATTTAATTTGATTGTACGTATATTTTAAATTGAGATTCGTGTTTAATTTATAAATTTTAGAGTGATATATCATTTGTCTCCCTATTTTTGGATAAGAAAACTTATTTCATTCAAAAATATATTAATTTTTTTTTTTAAATAAAATGACTTTACTTATTATTACGATTTGTAATTACATATGTTATATGTATTAATTTATTTATTAATAAATTAATTATTAATGTTTATTTATTTGAGTATATATATATATATATATAATTTCTTTTTTTTTATATATCATGAGAGAGAGAGAGAAAGACGTGGAGAAGGGGGGGGGCAATTAATGAATTTTTTTTGGACTTTGTAGAGTTTTTTTAATGACAAAATGAAGAGGTTTTTTAAATGAGGAATACGAAGAGTTTTCTTCATTTTTTATTTTATTATTTTTTATTTTTTAAAAAATTTGAAGAGTCATTTTTTAGTATAAATATCCCTTAGGGGTAATGAAAAATTCGCACCTTGCTTTCTTTACTTCCTTTTCTATGGTAGCCTCCACCTATATATGCGGTCTCCCTCTCGTAGGCTTATCCCATCTCGGGGTTTCCAACTGACAGAGGTTGAACGCATCCGAATTGCTCAGGTGTCTTCCACTTTCTTCTTCTCATTGGTCGCCTCCACTGACCTGTATAATGGTGCCAACCCCCTTCGTAGACTCCAGTTCTCCCCGATTTTGGGGTTTCCAACTAACCTAGTTAGGCGACGTGCATCCCAAATTCAGGTTCTAGTGTGCTTCCACTTTCTTCTTTTTGATAGCCTCACTAACATGTATAGTGCGACCCTCTCACTCAGTTCTCCCGATCTGGTTTTTGTCTTGGTTAGCGCATCCCCGAGACTCTAGTGTGCTTCCGCTTTCTTCTCTTTGGTAGCCTCCACTAACCTGTATAGTAGTGCCAACCCCTCTCACAGGCTCCAGTTCTCCCCGATCTCGGATTTCTAACTAACCTGGTTAGGCAGCATGCATCCCGGATTCAAGCTCCAGTGTGCTTCTGCTTTCGTCTTTGGTAGGCTCCACTAACCCCTATAACGGTGTCAACCCCTCTCGCAGGCTCCAGTTCTCCCCGATCTCGGGGTTTCCAACTGACTGGTTAGGTGGCGCGCATCCCGAATTTAGGCTCCAGTGGGATTCCAATTTTGAAGAATATTTCCATAGGTGAGAATCTTTCCACAGATATCACAATGTCTAAAGATTTCTAAGCAAAGCTTGCACAAGATGATGGGTTGCAGAAGCATCAAGAGACAGCGAGATTAGACGATGTAACGCCAACTATCAGCAGTGATACTTTGATAATCTTTAGAAAGAAGTTTCATTTTCCAGACGATTTGGTGGCTATTCTTCATAAAAGATCACAACGAGCTTATTCTCCTCCATCTGTACCTTCTAAAGCTTTTGTCTTCTGAGATTTTTGATGTACATGTACCTTCTGAGGCTTTTGCCTACAAAGGTTTTTATCTACTGAGGTTTTTGATGTACTTGTACCTTCTGAGGCTTTTGCCTTCTGAGGTTTTTGATGTACCTGTATCTCATGAGACTTTTGCCTTATGAGATTTTTGATGTACCTGTACCTTTTGAGGTTTTTGCCCACTGAGATTTTTTATATACCTGTACCTTAAGAGGCTTTTGCCTACTGAGATTTTTGATGTACATGTACTTTCTGAGGCTTTTGTCTTATGAGATTTTTGATATACCTGTACCTTCTGAGACTTTTGTCCACTGAGATTTTTGATGTATATGTACCTTCTGAGACTTTTGTCTATTAAGATTTTTGATGTATCTATACCTTCTGAGATTTTTGTCTTCTAAAGTTTTTGATAAGCGGAGACCCTGTCAGTCACTTGCTCTCTTAGAGTCTTTCTAGTGAGGACCTTGTCTACTACTAGCTTCCCATCGAGGCTTCCTCAGGGGCGTGCCTTCCAGTGGAGGAATCCATAAGGGATTTTTGACCTATCCGAGGTTATTTGTCAGAGTTTTACTCGGTGACATTTAACCGGTGTAAAAGAAGTCAATAGTTTTAACTCTCATCCGAGGTTATTTTATCAAAGTATGACATTAATATGTGTGAAAAGGTTAAACATTTTAATTTTTTCGAGATTATTTGTCAGAGTATTATTCGATGACGTTAACCTGTGTGGAGTAAGTACAAAGTTATGACCTATCTGAGATTGTTTGTGAGAGCTGCTCATTGATTTTTGCCTTTTTCATGAGTATGATTGAAGAATCACAATTTGCAAAGCTATATATCTTCTTTTTTTATTGAAATTACTCAACATCGTTGCTTTAGATAATCAATTAGATATTCAGAATATTGATTTGGATAATACTTTAAGATCAAGGGTTGCCCCTCAATTTTTGATAAAAGTTGGAGGATCGGTGTTTGATGAATCTTTATTCTTCATATATGTTCCTCCAGAGTAAGATTTTCTCCACCATATAGATGATGCTGCTCTTATCTTGAAGTCAAATTATTGACCATTGTGAAGATGTAAAGAGAATGTTTCCCACAGACGATGTCAAACTATTGTGTGCCAAAAAACTTGTAGCAGCAGAATAAAACTTCACGCATTAGCTTCATTGGAAAATACAGCGAGATTACAAGATTGTATATAAAAAATTATGATAATGAGAATTCCAGAATCAGGTTACAACAGCTATGCAGCGGTAGTTGGACTGTAATGGTTGTTGGCGACAGTCAGCGATGACAATTGATAGTGATCGACGACAACAATGAGAGAGTATTTTGGTCATTGTAGTCAAAATCTTAAAATATTCTATCTGATAGTCCGTATTGTTTCATTTGATCAAGATAGTTTTTTTGGTGATTTGACCATTCAAATGACCTTCGATCTGAGTATTCTTACGTTCGTTGGATTCGTCTCGTCGAGACGCTCGATTCGACTATAAGCATGCCAAATTTGAAAGTCATTTGATCATTCAGTTAGTATTTTAAAGTTTCACATATACCATTTGAGCTTGATTTGAGCTCATTTGGACTTGATTTGACTTTATTCTAGCATTATTAGACTCATCTCACTGAGTCATTTAATTTGATTATATGTATATTTTTATTTGAGATCTGTATTTAATTTATAAATTTTAGAGAAATATATCAATATCAAACATAAATTATCTTGAAGATCATCCAACTGTAATGAAAGTATCAATAGAAATAGTTCGGTTCATGAGGAATTTCTATACGATAAGAAAGAAGAAATATGAGATGAAAAAAATGGCTGGCCTTTGGTTTGTTCTCTTCTTTTATTCTCTCATGTTCCTATTTTGAGTAAGCTTCTTAAGAAATTTTAATTGGAGGATTTACATACATACCATATAATTCTTATTTATTTATGTATCTAACATCTAAACTTACTTTTTACATATATAAGACTCTAATATTCAATATGACATCAAAAATATCATCATCATTCATTTTTTAAAAGTGAAATACACATTTTTTAATATAAAAAAGTGCTAGATAAGTAAATATCTAACTTTAAGTGTTAGATATATAAATGCATAAGAATTCTGTGGTATGTATGTAAATCTTTCACTTTTATTTTATTTTATTTTTCTTGGGGATTTACATACATACCACACAATTTTTATGTATTTACGTATCTAGCACTTAAACTTCATTTTTTACATATTTAACACCTCAATCATCAATATCACATTAAAAATATCATCATTATTCACTTTTTAAAAATGAAATATACCTTTTTAAGCATAAAAAATATTAGATAAGTAAATATCTAATTTTAAATATTATATATATATATATATATATGTAAATACATAAAAATTATGTTATATGTATGTAAATCTTTCTTTCTTTTATTATAATTAATTTAAAATGTTAAGCCTTGAGTTATAATTTTAGCATCAAGAGATACAAACCAACTTGCTCTTATAAAAACAAGAGGACAAATGTTTAGAAATTTTATCGTTTTGTTGCGAATGAAATATTATCGTAAGTTTAATTTCTCAAATAAAAATAATATTTTATATGTCGACAACTTCAAGCAGAACATTTGCTCGTTTAAATATTGTAGACGTTTTAACTGATGGAGGTGAAGCGGCAATTTATTTTAAGAAAATAAAATTTATGAAATCAAATTAGTCTTCAGAAAATTATATATGTATATATTATTTATTTTAATTTGACAATACTTTGTTTAAAATTAATTAAATTTAAATCTTATTATATTCCAGAATATTCAAAGCATTAAAAGAGAGTGGCAGCATTATATTAAGATCTAACATAGAGAAAAGTTAAGAGAAGCTCATAAAAAGTATGCAAATTTTAATGTAGAAATTTGAAAAGAGGAAATATCATGAGATTTGATACAATTGAAATGATTTCACTTTCTTTTGCCTTACAAATGATGTAATTCTATAATTGGAGAATGCATTAATATAATTTAGAAAATATGAACCTTAAAAGATAGCTTCCATAATGAAAGTTGAATGAACCTTAATGCCTTAGAGTTTTCTTTGCTCAATTATTTCTAGGACGATATAAAAGATGAAAAAGTTCAGTATAAGCCGTGATGTTAATGTTATCAATACTGATATTCATTATGGGCGTTAATTTTATCATCAAAGATTAAAATTTTTATTGCGCAATGGTTCGTTGCCTATAATAATGATGCAATATGCAGAAAAAACATATGAAAATAAATTTTTATACATTTATAAAATAAACATCTCTTAATAATATATACAATTTTTATATATCAAGAAAATGTAATGCTAAGCCATCATCATATAATTTATTGTGCTCTCTTTATACATAATAGAGAGCAATAGAATCTTGGTCCCTATAATTTGGTTGCTGATTTGAAATGATGCAAAAAAAAAAATCAGAATTCAACAGAAAAGGATTATTTTATTGTTGTTTACTTGAGAGTTTTACAAATTCATGACTTGTTTTTTTTTCTGCTTGGTTTGAAAAATGTAATGTAAAGTAATCAAAGTTTTAATGACCGGCCGGATGCGATCAAGGGGCTACGGCCAAGGCGGGTGGCGTGGCGGTTGAAGCGGGGTCGGCGGTGGTCCGGCGGTGGGCGCATAATACATCACTTTTACACGCAGATTGGAATTCACCTAAATTGGGCGAATTTCAAATACACCAAAAATGACCTTTCTAATGTATTTGAAATACATTACATTACATTGAAAATTTACTTTACTTACAACCAAACACCCAAAAAATTAAAATGCGTGCATTTAAAATGCAGTGAACTCCAAATGCACGCAACCAAATATCCTCTAAACTGTGTGTCTACTTCATGAACATTTGAATTACTCCAAAATTTATAAAAGATGAGCTACACACTTTTTTTTATTATCTTAAGCTTTTAGGATTTATAATTGGTAAACCTTTGCCTTAAAGAAAGTAATCGAGTTGGTAGTCAATTCAAATTCTTTCTATGACATTATTTTTTTAATGAGAAAGTAATTATGTGTTTATTGTACAACAAAATAGCAGCATGGTAAGTTTTGGTGAGGCTAAGTTCAATTATACAGTATGAGGTTGTCTCTAAGTAGGCTTAGGGATCTAGCTATATCACATTTGGATCCATGGACATGTGCATAGGCTAAGAATTGGATAATGGCATAGTATATGAAGTTTTTATTACTTTGGAATTTTAGGGTAAGTGATAGTACTTTAGTGCTAGAGCAAATCTTACATAATTTTTATTAATAAGCAAAACCTAATGACTATCTCTTATAATTATAAGTTACTAGGTTGGCCCAACATAAATGAAATGGCTTACAAAGAGCCTCTTCTACTATTTTGTAATATAAACTTGAAGCGAAATCTCATTCGCTCCCTTGGCATGCAATAGGCATCCCTTGCCGTGGCTTTACTAGTTTTGTGCACTATATTATTTGTTAAATATCATTACCACTAATTTTTTTTGGATCTAGTTTTCACTTCTATTTTCCTCATCCTATCCTGATAATGCTTCTTCCCCTAAGTTTAGTATCCATTTTATTGGTCTTATCGTTAGTTATTTATATTCTCTTACAATGCTTAATGCTTGAATCTTGCACATCTCCTTATATCTTCATCCATGGAGCTCCAACTAAGGGTTGCTTAGTCCTCTTGGGGTTGGGCTTGCATTTAACCTCGATTGGTTCCACTTTAATCTTCTCAACTTTGTACTCTCTACCACCTAAGAAATCATATGTTGCTTTTTTGGGTTTTAGATTACCATTTGAAATCTTCCTTCTTGTTGCTAGCAAGATATTTCTCTTTTTTTAGAATAATAGTCAACTATTGCAATTATGTTCCCATGACGGAATGCTTGTTTTGTTGGTTATTGAAAGAAAATAAACAAATTAACAACCCCATATCACCTTTCTTTGGTTGAAAAACTTTTGAGAGAGAGGCCTCCACTACTTTCAATTTAAAATTATTTTATAGTATGCTACTCCTATGGAAAGATTTCTATTCATTTGTTGAAAACCAACAATATATTTTCGAAACTTGAAAGAGTGTGAGGCTACGCTGCCATGTTTGTGATTTAGGTCTAAAAATCATAGAGTTTTCCATAAGGATTAATAAATCGACTCTTAACTTTGATCTTTTTATTCAAAGTTCAATTACACTAATATGAATTTTATTTCCATAACTTAGGATCTATCTTTTAAACAATAAGTTTTTTTTGACTTGTTTAATTGATAAAATTGTGTGGACTAATTTTTTATTATTGTATAATCCAAATGCTAAAATGCTAGTAGAAGTAGATGTTACATTGATTTCTCTATTATAATTGAATTGACTCAAATAAATGTGGTTGTATACAAAAAATGGTGCTTGAATATATTCTAAAGTAATTTACTCATCATTATATATTTTGGCATAAGATCTTTATTTGTAGGTACATGCACAATCAAATTGATGGCAACCCAATTGCTATAAACATCCCTCATCGCACAATCAAATTTTGTTCCTCAAAAGATTCTAGTAAACACTATGACTTTAACTCCTTTTTTTATAACTCCTCTATGTAGCTCTTTAACACTTGATGTCTCAATTGTTTAGGAAGATCAAAGTTTTATCTATGATAATGCAAGGGCTAGTAATGATCTCTCTTTGGATTATATAATTTGTTTCAAAAAGTGAATCGCTTGAACAATATGATAAGGAAAGGTAAAGTAATATGAATTGGTCACATTTCACTAGTTAGTCTCTTAATTTTTGATGTTTGAAGATTTTTTATCTTGTTTACTTTCCTCCTTCAACCATTAATGTAATCATTTGCTTGATCAATTGGAGTGTTAATGTGATAGAAGGTTACTTGAATGTATAAACAACAATAATTTTTATTACTATGTCAAATATTAATTTCTTTTATTGAATTCTTACAAAATAAATAGAAATATGAATAATATGATCTATATTCAAGAAAAGGAAGATCCTACATGTGCTTTTGCTAATTAGTTTGAAGTTTTTGTTATATTTTCTCCTAAAATTGTTGAAGAGAGAGTGGTGTCAGTTTCATGGCATTACAATGGTATTTTTTGTTTGATAAATATGAATGTTTCTTTTTACATACTCCGTGGCAAAAGTGAGATTTTGAAAAGAGTGATATATGCTTTTGAAATATATCCTCATTTAAAAAGAAACCCTATAAGATGCTCTTTTATAAATTTTTAAACTTTTGAAATAATATTATGAACTTAATGATCTTTCCATATATACAAGTATGTAAGTTCATGATTTAATAGCAAAATAAAATAATTTTTATTTCTATAAAAATTCTTATATTTCTAACTATTTAGTTAATACATTCATGGAAAGTGATTATATATATTAAAAAAACTTACATATAATAAGATCTTATATCTATTAAGAATTACTTGGTTCATCAAAAGAAGATTAGCTAAGCTAGCATTATTGAGATGATCACCATAATTCAAGGATAATAATTGTATTAACTTATTTTAATGTTTCACAACACTTCATTGAATGCAATAACAATGATAGAAGGTTGATTTCACAAATTATTCATGCAATTATCACTCATTCAATAAAGCATACCATCTCTTTAAGTGTATAAATATATAAAAATTTGGACTTTATATGCCTCACAATAACATTTTGGACAATTATTTTTCTAATATTTTTCATAGAAATATGTCTCAAAATTTATTTAAGATTAAAATATCATTTTTACATATTAGTTTGAATCCTCAAAATCTATTTTGGCTAAACTTTCTTGTGTGAGAATCTTCTTCGCTACAATGATCTTCGTTTAAAAGTTTTAAGCAACATCTCTTCTTTGAAAGCAATTTTTAATTTTTAATTTATTTAAATTAGAATGCATTCACTAACCTTCAAATACTGGCAATTCTCCTATATTCTAGAAGGAAAGAAAATAAAAGAAATTTTTGCAACCTTCTTTTAGTTGACATACTTGCATCAAGGTTTGTATTTGATTAAATAGATTTTCTACTGATGTATTTTAACTAAAAAGTCACGATATTGACCTCAATCTTTTTGATGTATTTGAGTCTTGGGAGTTCATCTTGCATAATTTGAGATTTATAAGTCTTATTTCTACTCAAAATTTATTTTGAATCTAATCAAGCTATAATTAATTGACATGTACAATCTCTAATAACTCACAAAAAATTTTGTTCAGCACTATTGAGATCATCTTGTCCTCAATTAGTGTACAAATTTCATTAGTCATTAATGTTATTGCAAGTTAAAAAACTTATAATGGTTAGAAATTTTATATCTTAGCTTTGCATGAAGATCTGACACACACATAGATAATAGAGAAGAACACATGAAATATTATAAATTTTAAGCAAAAAATCAAACAAGAGTAAAAATCACGAGGCTTGACCTAGTAAAAATAATTCATCATGTAGATAGAGTTACAAAATTTCACTCTTCTCTCTAACAAGAGAAGATGATATTACAAATTATAAGTTGGATAACAATTAGACAACAACAACCTAAAAATAATAAGACTACAATATTGTATGGTGGTGGTTGGACTCCGATTACTACTAGTGGTGGTTGACAATGACTATTGGTGATGATCAAATTCGAACTCTCAAACCATACAATGAGAGATATGCAGATGAATGAAACTAGGGGTGACCAAGGTATCAACATTGTTATCATTAGGTACTGAAAGATTGGTGATGTAAATAGGAAAAATTGAGAAGTGGAAGAAGAGGGATCTCGAGATGGGCATCAACAACCTATTGATAATGAGACAAAGATCTTATGCAGGCTGGGATGCTAGGAAAGTCTAGGGTTAGAGATGGTTGTTGGGCATGATAGAGCTTGACGAAGGTGGAGGTGTTGGAGATCTAAAATTGATGAATGTTGAAGGATTGACACGGACGATGAACTAGTAATGGAAATCTGAAAGATCAAAAAGATGGAAGTGAAGATTTGTGAAATGGAAGAACTGCTAGAGGATCAGGGAATGCTGAAAGATGAAGTATATGGTGGAGATTGATGATTTCTTAAATGATTAACAATGAGAAAATTTTGAGGAATAGTGAGTTCTTGGATGTTGAGAATTATATAACATGAAAATCCTTGGGAAAGAGTAATCACATAACTGTTAAACTTTTTGTAAATGCAAGCTAGACATCCCTCATTCAATATTTATCTAGGGGTCAATTCTTCGTAAGTTATACATAATGCAAAATTCACATGAAAAAGATTCTAGATATAAGTTCTTTTTCTCATGATGTTGATCGTGCTATCTATTGGAACAGTTTGTGGGCACACCTATTAGGGTCAAAATTTATGGAGAGAAGAGAGAAAGATGGAGAAGGAAATGTTTTTATTGTGAAGTTCCTATGGATTACAATATATTAGAGTCAGGGCTGCTTGATATCTCTTTATCATATTTGATCTTCAATTTATATTTTCAGAATATATTATTTATAGATCTATATTTTTCCCTAAGATAACATTAAAATTCTTATTTTGTTACTTTGTTTTGATCGATATTCAACTTATACTAGATCCCAGATGTTCGAATGTCGAATAGATGAATACTAAAAAGACTTTGTTGATTGCCATGTTGATTTTGGTACATAAATTCTTTTTAGCGATGCATGATTTTATATTTTAAGGAAATTTATCAGTTCCCTAATTTTTATATATTTTTGGATTTTTAGTGCAAATAGAAATAAAAAAATTAAAATATTTCATGTTAAAATCCTATTATTGTTTTTTTGGGGAAAAATTAAGGGTGTAAACCCAATTTCATTCCAATGAGAAGATTACACAGAAGGACTTACAGTAATCCAGTAGGGATTGGACAAAAACAAGCTAACGAAGGCAAATAAAAAAAGAACAAACAACGAAGAATGACAAAATTTAGCATCCAAAAAAGACTCAAATCAAGAAGAGATTCATCCAAGCATCTGGATGATGGGCAAAACCAAGTGGACCAACCGTGGTAGCCACAGTTGCCATCTAAAGGATCCTAGAAAACCACCCAAGCAGGAGATCAAGACCAACTTACTAATCCCCGGTTGCAACAGTACCTACCAAGCAGAGCCCACAGAATATAAAAAGCATCCAAAATTGTCCAAAATGGTTGCCCAGATGAGATCATCATCGTCCAATGGTGAGGAGGAGAGAAGCGATAATAAATAGACAAACACCTAGAGAGAGATAGTCCAAGAGAGATTATCATGATATGTCTTAAAGCTTCCAAGATTGGAAAATTTGCAAAACATAATCAGACCAACGATCCTTGACTGGCCATCGCCTTAGCTTATGCCTAACAATCATTTTAATTTGATCTTCCATCCCTGCAAAAGCGGGCAACCTGATTGTGGAATCGACGATTCCTCTCCTTCTAGATGACATAAACTGAGATAGAGATAATTAAATAACAAAGCCTAGCCATAATTTTATGGTTAAAATTACTCACTTCACTAAGCACGAGGAAGAGTTTCATTAGGCAGGATGCTTTAATGAACCTCATAGATTTAGGACACTAAAAAAAACATATGTGAATGAGATTCCAGCATAGTTTTACAAAAAATGCATGATAAAGTGGAACCCAAACTTCTAGCATGGAATTGATATGATGTTTTAAGGTCTTTTAAGTAAGTTATTCAGAAAAAATAGCATAATTAATGGCAAATCCTTTAAACCAAATTTCACCATGCTAATTAACTTTGGGATTATGCTCAAAAATAGAATTGAGAACTAGCTTAGATGAAATCTTGTGAGACTTATCTCAATGAATAACATCAGAAGCATTGCTAAGCAGAAGGCTAGAGATTCTATCGAAACAACTAGGAGACCTCAATTGTAAGTCAGCAAGGATACACAATGTATCATTTAGAATAATATAATCCAAGGTAGCATCAGGAGGTTTTCCAAAAAAAAAAGCACTCACCTTCTAAAGATTCAAATAAAGAGTAAACTTTGCAACAATGGTCAAAATAAAGTGAGAAAGTAGAACCATTCCCTAAGTTGAATGAGATTCTTTCCTCTAAAATGAGTAGCACACAATTTAAGTTCTTTCGAGAGAGGAGAGTAATGGGCAGAGTGTTTATTTCATAAAGACCATACTTATTCTAGCACCAAATAGAAAATGGAGAGGACTTGTTAAAAAAATCTTCCCATACTTTTAATTTTACACAAAGTATTGAGAGTAGAAATGGAATAAAGCCCAGTGCCTCCTCGATCTTTAGGAAGAGTAGTCTTTGCCCAAGAGATGAGATATAATTTTCTAGCTTCATCGTTGTTATAAAAGAATTTTTCCATAAGGGAAGAAACCTTTTTGAGAATACATTTGAGAAAACAAAACCACTTTTAGCCAATATGATAGGTAATTGTTGACCGTTGCTCATAAAAGTTGGAATCTACCTCCAAAAGAGAGTAATTTGCTTTTCCACCCAGCTAGCCAAGCGAAGAGTTTGTTGAAGAGTGGACTAAAATGAGTAGATTTAATGGGCTCAACAGTAATAGGAAGACCCAAATATTTGAAGGGAAAACTACCAACTTTGACATTAAGCAATTGGCAAAAAGAATCAACTATAGAGCAATTCTTAGAAAAATAGATTAATGATTTTTCTCCATTTACTTTCAATCCCATGTATTTATTCAGTGTATCCAGAGCTCCTTTTAATGCATTGACAGAGTTGAAGCTAGCTTTGCCCATCACCAGTAGATCATCCACAAATAATAGGTGAGAGACCGAATAGCTACCATATGAGATAGGACAGAAAGTCTTCATATTCATATGTTCTTTCAATAGACAAGAGAAAGAATCCATAGCAATACTGAAAAGTAAAGGAGAAAGAGGACAACCTTGTCTTAGACCATTGGAGGAATTAAAAACTTTTAATTTCCCCATTAAGAATAATGGAAGGGGATATCACTAATACAAGCTTCAATCTAGTTGACAAAATGCAAGGAAAACCTTTTTGGGTCATTATATGATGTAATGAAGATTGATTTATCAGATCAAAAGCCTTCTTGAGATCAAACTTTGCAAGGAAATAGTCAGGACAATCCTTAGCAGAGAAGTCATAACTAATATCATAAGCAAGAGCAATGTTATCAGAGATATCTCTTTCTTTAATGAAGGCATATTAAACATAATGAGTAATAGAGAGGAGAACTTTTTTCAACCTGTTAGCAAGCACTTTGGCCACCATTTTATAGAATATATTATAAAGAGAGATAGGTCTATAATCCGAGATGGAGTTAAAGTGCTAGACTTTGAGAATTAGAGTAATGAGAGTATGTTTAAACATATTGGGGAGTTTCCTGGATTTGAAAAGTGATGTGCAACCAAGAGGAATTGCTTCCCCGTGATCTCCCAACTAGCTATGAAGAATTTAGCATTAAACCCATTAGGGTTCAAAAATTTGTTTTGATTGAAACTGTGGAGGGCATTTAAGATCTCTTGATCTGAGATGTCAAGAGCCAACTTAGAGGCTTGATGAGTATAATAGAACTTCCAACCAAAATACTAATAGTCAGAAAATTAATAGTATCCCTCTAATTGAAAAGAGAAGATAAATAACTACAAATTTCTTCAAATATAGAGTTGGGGTTAGAGATATAACCATATGAGGTTTGGAGGCATTTGATATGATTGGAATTATGCCTTTCTTTTATGGAACTATATAAAATTTAAGGTCATCATCAGATTGAGTGAGCTAATGAACTTTGACTATTTGGGTGGCTTGAGCTCTTATTTTTAATGAGATTTGTATATCTTATCTTAATGTCCTTTGCCTCCTTAATGAGGTTATTGTTTAAGGGATCTTTTTTAAGGCAATAAAGAATATCCTCTTGTTCTTTTAAGATGCAAGAGATCTGTTGACTAAGGGAGGCGGAGGCCCAATTTTTCTTCGTCAGGACAGCTTTGGAGAGCTGAAGCTTTTTTGACAGAACATAAAAGAAGTCTCTAGGGACGTATGTCTTCTAAGCCAAGTTGATTACTTCTAGGAAATCATCATATGAAGTCTGATAATTCCTAAACATAGAAGAAGATTGGTAATTCAGAAAGGTAATCAGAGGGGAATGACCAGAAGACAGAGGGGCCGCAGCTTTGTAAAAATAGCAAGGGATGTGATCAATCCACTGAGCATTACATAGAACTCTGTCAAACTTTGTGAATATAGGATTCTCAGTTTGCTGATTGGACTAGGTATAAAATAATCCTGTGCTAGGAAAGTCCAAGAGGCCACTGTCCTATACATTCTATGAAGTCCAACATTTTGTTGGAAGGAGTAGGATTGCCACCCAATTTCTCTTTATAAGAGATTATACAATTGAAATATCTAAGATAATCCAAGGGGCATTCATAAATGATGTAATATCAGCAAGGAACACCAAAGGGTCAACCTTTCGTGAGAGTCATTATGTCCAATTGTAGAACGCATAGTAGCCATTGAGACAAAAGTAAGATAGAACCTAGAATAGCCATTGAAAATTGCAGAACCATGAATAAATTGAGAATCCTTCGAAATCAAGAAAGATACTTGGTTTGGGTTCTATTTAATCCAGATTCTCCCACGAGGGATACAATCAAAATTATTGAAACTTTCCTTTGACTGAAAGAGCCGAAGCTTATTTGAAAGGGTCATCAACCAAGGAAGTAGAAGAGAGTTTGGTTTCTAAGAGACAAATGAGATCAAGCTTAAAGTCCTTGATAATTCTCTTATAGTCGTTCGATCTGCCTTCAACAAGGAGACCACGAACATTCTAACAACCTAACCCAGGGAAATTTATAATTAGGAATCACAAAATGGAGGAGAGAGACTTATTTTCCCTTCTTCTTAGAGTTGGCCTTATGGTCCTACCCATTTTGATAAGAAGGCACTTTTGAAAGGTCCATTTCAGTTGAGCCTTTACCAAGAGGGGAGGCTAATGCTAGTTGATCCTTTAAGAGGTTGATGAGGGGGTCTACTTCGACTTTGACCCCTTGTAGCAAGCCTTTTAGTAGGATTATATGGGCATGAGGCATCATCATGAGATAAGGATGAGCACCTAGAGCATGCCCTAGGTTTCCAGTTGTATATGATCTCCTGTTAAAACTTAAGGCCATTTAGATTGATTGATACCGAGTATGATAGAGGGGAAGAAGGATTGACATGGGCACATATTTTAGCAAAAGTAATCATGGATTTTGATGCAGTGAGGTTATCAACAGTGAGTGGAATACCCACTATGCTTGCCACTTTGGAAAACCCAGAATCATTCTAGCATTATAAGGGAAAGTTCAGAACTTAATTCACAGGATATCGAGATATGTTCATTCAAAGGTCTAAAATCTCAAGATCCTTTTTTAAAGATAAAAGGTTTGCCATTGAGAAAGTAAGGTCCATTGTCCCAAACTAGATCGTAGTCTTCTTGACAAGAGAATTCAACAGAAAAAAAAATCACCTTCAAGTGTTAAAAGATCTAAGCTGCACTTGAAGTTCCACCTTTTTTAAATGTTAGTAATGAAAGAGTCATAGAATACACGTTTTCCAATAGCATGACCAACCAAGAATATATTCCTTATGACCTTCCTTAAGTTCGCTCTCTGAGAAGCACACTTCATTTGAAATAGGGGATGAATGATAAGTAACTGAGCTGCTTTTCTCATTTTGGGAGATAATGGGGTCTTTCTAGTTGGAGGACAAAGGAGCAAAAGATCTGCGAATATCAGTATTATGGGCAGGGGGTAAAAGGAAACTCAGGTTTGAAGAAGAGAGAAGGGAGAAATTGGTTGAATAAGCGTGATATGAGATTCATCAGGCATGGCCAACCGGAAGGGGTGGGGTGGGGTGAGGGCCAGTCCGCCTGGGGGGTGTAGAATGGAACTCGGGTTTGAAGAAGAGAGAAGGGAGAAATTGGTTGAATAAGCACGATCTGAGATTCATCAGGCATGGCCAGCCGGAAGGGTGGGATGGGGTGAGGGCCAGTCGGCCTCCGGCCCAAGAGGTAGAGAAGAAGAGATGATTTAGGGTAAGAACCACCATAAAACTGAAGGGGAAGATTGAAACCAAACCACCGACAGAAATAAAGAGAGGTGGAGACAAAGCATAACCCTAGCCAGGTATGACGTTTCTTCATTATCCTATTATTTCTTTTGTTGATCATAATGCCATACATTAAATGTTCACGTCAATTGAATTAGTGTTTATAAATATGGGAATGAATGCTCTTATCCACATAGACTATCTTTGCTGGCCTTTTTACCTTCTTCCTAGTTATTGAAGGTTTATTCTGTGTTGTGGTCATGAGACTAGGGCTGTAATCGAGTCGAGTACTTACCAGATTGGACTTGGCTTGGACAAATTAAAAGTTGTTCGTGTTCAGTTCGAGTTCGAGCCGAGCTTTCATATGGATGTTCAAGCTTGGCTTGCTTAATTTTATCTATGCTCAAGTTTGATTTGTACTTGACTTGTTTGAAATAAGTGAACAAATATATAATCGAGTTAATATGAGACAGCGACCAACCGGAAGAAATTGAAGAGGAAAAAGAGGGATGTTGAAAGGAGAGGTGGAAAGTTGAAGAGGAAGAGAGAATGATCGGTTCAAGCTACGGTTTACCTCCACTTTACCTCGTGAATCAATTGAAAAGGATGGAGGGAGCGACCGACGAAAGTTGATAAGAAGATGAGGGAATGCCGGTGAAAGTCGATGCCGAAGGCAAGTTAGGGCATCGGCGCTTCGCTTCAAGGGACGAATCGACAAAGCTTAGGGCATGAAAGCTTGCAATTGTATGAATGTGAATGCGAGAATAAAGCCTCGACCCTTAGCGGCTTAGGCTTTAACTGAGCCATTTAGGGTCGTTCTATTTGGGTGACTTGGGTCACCCATTTGGTAATTTATAATTAAATAAACTAACTTGTTAGCTTTAATTAAATATTTTAATAATTAATATATGAGTTTTTTTAATTTTTTGTGTATTTATCCTATAATTTATAAAACAATAGTATCAATTATATTTTATAAATATTTAATTAAATATTTCATATATTTTTATAAACTATACTACTAAATTTAGTAATATTTTTTATTAAATATATAAATACAAAAATTTTAAGTTATATTTACTCATATTTTGAAGATAATATATGAATTATTACCAAACTTAATACCAATTATTTAACAAATTACTTGTCGAATAATAAACGAGTATGTTCATGAGCATAAACAAGCGAGTAAGATCATGTTCATGTTCAGTTCATTTAACCTTCGAGTTTTCAAAAACTGTTCAAGCTTATTTTTTTATTAATTTGAATAAACATGAACGAGCATTAACCGAGCCGAGTTCAAATAGTTCAATGAATGTACTAGTTCATTTACAACTACATGGGACCATGAAGGTCTGAGAAGGTAAGATTGATATTCCTTATGCACCCATGGACCAGAAAAAAAGAAAATGAAAAGAGTCATAACTAAGAGGAACTCAAGTCTACTTATGCTTTCGATTCTAAAAATTTAGGCATTTTGATATTCTTTGCCGGTGAAAAATCTAAATAATAAAAAACGTAGAAAGAATTCAAACGGGTATCAAAATTAATTCTCAAAAGAAGAAAAAAAAGCTCAAGTCTTAATTGTTGAAATAACAACAATTCATCCTTCATCTTCTTGGCTCATAATTCAAGAAGAATTAAATGATGCAAGAGATCCTTCTGGGTTGGAGATTGAAAGGAAGGTTTGTTTTTTTTTGTTATCTTTATTCGGTTATTTAAAATAATTTGTGGATTATTTGAAATGTATTTTTTTTTTTGTAGCGTTCTATACGATAAGTGAACTTTTTATCATAAGGCAACAGCTTGAAGAAGCTAAAGTTGAGATGAGCGCTACGCGCTACTTCATAAGAGCAGCGGATTGAGGTTGGTCAAGTTGTTACATTTTTTTATGCAAGACTAGTTCCTACGGAGAAAGGGAGAATCCTTTTTCGTTTGTAGATCAGCTGGTCATCGTGCATTTGGTTGTAGATCAGCCAGTCATGGATTTGTAGAGTGTAGTTTGACTGAGAAAGAACGTAAGACAGACATTAGAGGTACATTATTATTATTTATGAGATAATTTTTTGATGGTTTAAAGGGAACATGTTTGGAACTATTTTATAGTTTTTGGTTGTTGTGTTTCAGTTACTGCTCTAGCCAAATAGGTGGGGCTTTGAATTCTGTGTTTGTTGAATGACAATTTGTAGCACTTGATAAATAATTTGGAGAATTTAAATTGGAGAACACAGACTTCAGCTCGGGGATATGTGTTTAGCCACTTCTTAAGTACCCAAGGATTCAACAGATGCATCGTAGATAGAAGATTTGGCCGCGGAGGTCCACTTGGTGAAGTTAAATCATGAAAAGGAGTAATCAGAGATGAAGGGTCATATGGAGGAACTTCGAAGGACCTTGGATACCTTTCATGTTCAAACTTTTCCCAGTTAGAGATATTTGGAATTGGCAGGGGGTCAAGTCAGTTCGTAGCTAATGAGAAGTTTGTGTTGAAGCGTTTAATTGGGAGTGAAAAGATATCTCTTAAAGTTATCTTTGTTCTGACATTAAATTTTTTTTTTTAAACATGATTTGTAATGATTCACCCCTATTAATAAAATCGAAGTTCGTAAATCTTGATTGATTTATTGTTTTATTATAGTTGCATGCTAGAAAATTCACAGCTGTAGAATACAAATTTTATGTCTTAATTTTGAATGAAGATCTAATGCACTCATAGATAATAGAGAAGAAAAATATGGAAAGCTAGTGTTTTAACGTTCAAAATCCAAAAAGGAAAAAACAACAAGGCTTGGCTTAGTTAAAATAATTCATTATATATATGAAGTTACATAATTCAACCCTTCTCTTTTACTATAGAAGATGGTGTTACAAGATTGTGAGTTGTTCGAAAGTTAGACAATAACAACTTAGAAATTATAATGCTACAACAACTTTATGGTGGTGGTTAAACTACAATAATGACTATTGATAGTTGGTGATTATCGTTGATGGTACTTGGTGATGGTCGACAATGATTGTTATGGTGGATGACTTTATGCCCTAAAACTTAGCTCTTAGCTTCCCTCCTCTTATGATAAAAAGGAAGTCCTATTTATGGAGTTTTGGAAATGTTATTTTGACAAATTTAGCTAAAATTTTATAATACTCTATCAGACGAACTATATTGATTCACTCAATCATAAATCATTATTTTATCATTTTTGTGTTTTAGTGATTTCAAATTTTAGTGAGCTTGGCTTATTGAATTCCTCTCATTGAGATGCTCATTTTGACGATAAGCATGTCAATTTCAGAGATTATTTGACTCTTCAATTAATGCTACAATGCTTCTAATTATGTTTAAAGGCTTGATTTAGACTCATTTAGAATTTAATCAAAACCCTTTTTCAATAGAATAATCTCATCAAGATGTTTATGTTGACCTCCATATATGTGTCATAAGTCAAGTCAAGCCCACAAGTCGAATTCGACGGACTTCGGAAGTGACAGTGCGCAAATTGGGGCTTAAAATGTACTGTACGTCACCGAAAATGGTCAAAATGACCTCTGATCGATGAACGGATTTCGCCATCGTGTTCAGAATATCGAAATTGGTCAAAATATAAATATTGCATAATCTAAATAGCAACCGATCGAGATCGAGCTATGACATGTGTCGACGCGCATATCAAAGTTGGGAAGCTGCGACGATGTCTGAACAACCTCCGTTCATAAAATTGATCACGTTGTTAGCTTCAAAATACCGAAAACTATCAAATGAGACTGTCCATGATCAGTTCGGGCGAGTTTGTGCAAATGTCGAATGATCAGAAGTGACAACGCATAAATCGAGGCTAAAATACATGGGACATCGCCAAAATCAACCTAAATAACCTCTGATCGACGAACGGACTTGCCATCGTGTTCAAAACGTTGAAACTGGTTAGAATATAAATACTGTACAACTTGATGATGAACCGATCGAGTCATCAATGCGCCTGGACGTATATCAAGGTCAGGAGGCACCAACACAAACCAAACGACCTCCGTTCATGAAATTGATTGCGCCATTAGATTTGAAACGTCATAATCTATTAAGTGAGATTATTTACACTTAATCCGGACGAGTCTGCACGAATGTCGAGCGGTCGAAAGCGGCGACACATATTTTGAATTGAAATTGACCCAATTTGATGCCGACCAAATCGGCATTGAAATGGGCCAAGGCGTCAATATCGTAACAACCTTGAATATATATATATATATATATATATATATATGCATAATGAAACACTTAAGAAATTAATTTAAAATTCTTATTTAACTTTAATAACTTAAGTGTTTAATCGACCGTTCCTCTCTTCATGCACTGACCCAGAAGCCCTTCTTCCTCATGATCGATGCAGGGCTCCCTCCCCTTCCGTTCGGATCTCCAAATTCAAAGGCTCTCTCCCTGTTCAAACGATCCAGCTCGGCTAACCACTCCCGCACAAAGCACTCCACAACCATTCCCTCCTTCTTTGAGGGTTACTTCTCCCCTTGAAATCAAACGACAAGAGGCTCCTTTCCTTCTTCTTCTTCTTCTTCCCTTCGAACGAAATAACAACTCCACCTCCCACTTCTCTCATTCAAGCCACAAAGCTCATTCTTCTCCCTAGATCTAGAAGTTTCGCCACCACTCATATCGTTTAGCTGAATTCCTCCATGCTCTCCATTTACCTCACACCTCCTCCTAATCGACTATAGCATAAGAACGAGCCTTTTCCTTTAAACTAAATCGAGTCGCACGGAAAACCCTCATCCCTTCACCTCCTGATTTTCTTTATTGGAGGTTGCATGAAATCCAATCCTAATCTTATTTAGTTCCTACCGATCAGCCAATATACTCTTCGTTCTCTCTTTTCTGATTTGTCCCCCTTCCATCAAGTCACAAGAGCATTGAGGAGGAGTGGGTTTATAAAGAGGAACTAGTGCACTCCAAGCAATTGTCCTTCTTCTACAGCTTAATTTCTTTGTAAAGCGTGCAAATTTTATAAGTTGCATAAAATTCAACAAATTTGGAAACAAACTCGTATGGACCCTGACACTATGATGAATATTTAGATTCAAGTTTCTGAGGATGTTGTGCGGGATGCTTCCCAGTTTAGTTTTACGACTGGGCACGGGTTAACAAAATCCAAAAATCTATTTTAAGATTTTCAACTTAGTAAAATATATGAGAAGCTAATTTTATCATGTGGTAGTAGTTCTGATCCTATGTTAGGAGCTAAACATAGTTGATAGGATCTAAAGTTCTCAAATATATTTGATTCAATCAATTAATTACCCCGATGGTGGCTGTGTTGAATGGTGATTTCAACTAGAGGGGATATTTCCATCAAAATGTGATTCTATTTTCAAATCAAATTAACTCAAATTAAATATCAGTCTAAAAATACTTAAATAAAATTCTATCATTAAAAGCTTAAAGTAAAATTGAATCTATTCACCTTCTATTATTGTATGTCAGAGGTGATAAATTAAGAAAACTCTAGCTTATAAAAGAGCCAATGTCAAATCAAGTGTTCTGCTATGTTCACTCTCAATCAATCTCATGCTAGTAAGGATGTGGCTCATGTCCTCTGACTGTGTGGCTTGGCTAGTAGGCTCCACAGATAATATAGTTATGACCAAACTCCTCTAATCAGATGGCTTGGCCCATAAGGCTCCATTATATTACCATCACGACCATAGCGCGTATGCTCCCCAATGGCTCTGCCCTTTGAGTTGTGGATCATAGGGTATACTTGATAGGGCAAGCAACCATCTGTCAGCTAAGGTAGACATAAGCCTATCTCTTTAGATAAACACCATTATGGTCTACAAGGATTTCTTGGATGACGTTACCCATGTGTTGCCGATAAGGATCATTCGGTCAGGTTGGGTCGACTACCTCGTTTGACAAAGTAGACTAGGGACCACGACGACCCTAGATGACGGAACCATGGGATCTATATCGGGCATGTCATCATTCCCCCAACCATCTAGTTTAAGTTGAAATGATGAATTTCATAAATATAAATCTTAAACTCCACATGCTGCTACTATACGCTACACATTAAGTGACCTAACAACTTACCTTAATAGAAAGTTTTCTCTCATTTATTGGGAGAGGTAATTAACTATAGGGGCTTGCGCCTATTAAGAAACTTGTAACTAGATTTAAAGTTCACATGAGGATGAAATCTCTGGGTAGTGTCTTATCTACTATCCCATCTGCCTTCTAAAAATTACACTGACACTATAAATCACACTCTCTTCATTCCATTGTCGAGAGGTCGATGGTAAATTTTTGGAGCCCACAGATTTTTGGCGACTCCACTGGGACGATTTTTCTTTCCATCTTTGATTAGTCATATATGTTATATAGTAGTAATAAAATATTTAAAAATTCAAAAAAAATGGTGATTTAAATGTGTAATAAAAAATTCAAATTACTAATGTATAAGACTCTATGTTGAATGAATTATTCTGTAAAGTATATCACTAGTACACTATTATTTTGTTCTGTAGTATCTCTGCATTTTGAAAGTATGAGGTGAAATAATAATTATTAATTACTAATCTTCATCTTTTAATTTTATAAAATGGATCTCTGAGCATTCCTTTCACTATTCAGCTAAGGCGTGGTGTAAACATCTGCCTAGCCAACTCTGTCATCAATATATGAGATGTTGGAGCGACCATTCAATTTGGTAGCTTGAATTTCCCAGCTATCGTAACTACAACTCCTAAAGTACCCACCGTGGTACACTCATCTGAGGCCATGCTGGAAGGCCTCAAGTTACTGAAGCTCATACTGGTCATACTCGCCAAACAATGTCAAAGAGTTCTCCCAACAGAGAACTTCAATTTTAAAAAACTAGGTCAATCTGAAGCCCCCATGATGAAAAGAACCGTCAGTGGGCAAACTATGTATTTAATGCCTCATGGTACAATTGCTTAACCGATTGAACCTTTCGTATCTGGAAAGCATGATCATGAAGCTTCCTCATCATGAAGCAAATTAATCAGAAGGTAGAGAAGAAGAAGAAATATTGAGCTGGGGGCTCAACAGATCCCATTCAAACGACCTAGTTAACAAATGATATTGCCCCCAGAAGTGAATATTTCTACCCATAATAACTTTGACAATCTAAAATGGGTAAAAAGGAATAGCTCTATTGGTGAAGTAAAGCAGTCTTTCTGGACTCAACAATGACAAGCTCCACCACCATAAAGGAGACAGCCTGAAACACTATCTGCCAGAACATACAAAGTTCTCAAAGTAGTCAAGGAAAGAGGCTTGATGGAAAGAAAATTTTAGAGGCCTATAGTGATTGAAAATACTGAAGCTCCACTAAGGAGGTTGCCATCTTTTATGGTAACTAGTCATCGAGTAAAGTATGCTTCACACAGTGAGTATCAGAGCATGACACTCAGATCACGTGTCCAAGAATCCACTGTCGAAAGGTCCCGACGAAAGGATAAGCAGGTATGGAGGCCAAGGACCCATAATAAAATCCTGAAGAATGAAAGAGGTGTGACATTTGATACATATATTCAAAAATCCACCTCAAAAATAACTTATAAGAAGTGTATACCCAAAAGAAGGGATATCACTGATGAAAGACATGATGGTCGACACCTTAGAGAATCCTCAAGGGGATCCCATCATCGATTAGATTCACCCCCACAAAAGAAGGTTGACTTTGATAGCAATCCTTTAATGGAAGAAGTGTTTGTTCTGCATATTGAACCAGAGATCCACTGGAAATGTCAATCAAAATTCATGTGCAAGAAGAAGATAATGAAGAGGACACTATGGAAGTAGAAGTTGTCTATATGGTCAGAGATATAGATGAACCTTCTGCTCAGCATCATTAGCAACATGAATCTAGAGAGCTTGAACCTGAATTCAATGTTTATGAAGAAGAGTCTTCACAGAAGAAAGTAGAAGATGGATCTTTAATCTCTACGAAGAGGAAGGAGAAGAAGATTAAAATGAAAAAGAGATCATATGTGTTGAAGTTGTTTATATGGTTGAACCAGGAAATGATCAGCCTAGTACGAGATTCTTTAATCAGCATCATCATTTAGCACTATCAACAACTGATCCTATAAGTGAAAAAGGAGGACAGTCAAGTTCTTCTCCTGAAGATGAGTAGGGAGCAGAACAACAACAAGAAATAGAGGAAGAAGAAAATATGTACTTATTGACGTCGTGGCACTAGCTAGAGAGAAAAGAGAAATGCAGTGTCAAATGGAAGTCAAAGATAAGAAAATTACACAGCTTGGTACCAAGATGAATGATATGATGGCACAGATGATATCATGATAGATATATTATAGAAGAATATCACATCAAATATAACACTTATTTCATCTGCTAATCAATAAGTAGCTAATAATACAACCTTTATACCACCAGTCATTCTAGTACCTCAAGCTCAGAAGTATTACACGAGGAATGAAGTTAACCAACCACCTCTTCAGTCGATAATTCAAAATATGACTAGCACACCTGGAATGGTAATAGTTGCTCAACTAGAAATAATAATCAATGAAAAGATAAAGGTAGTTATAGTTTTAGAGCAAGCTGAAAAGTTTGTGAGTAAGGGTCGCCTACCCAAATTGAATATGATGATCATGTCAAAATATTACTCGAAAAATTTAATACTTTTAGTGGGCTTGGTAATCCAAAACAACATCTAGCCTAATTTAAGGCTACTTGTGGAAACTAAGAGGGAATGATGCGCTACTTTTCCGTCAGTTCATCAGTAGCCTGACTTTAGTTGCTTTCGAGTGGTATGCAGAATTATCGAATAATTCGATTAAACCTTTGTTGAATTAGAGACAATATTCATGAAGAGGCTCATCAGTGCAATCGAGAAAATAATAATTGATGATCTTGCCTTACTGAAAAAGAGAAAAGATGAGTCAGTGATAAAATTCATAAGTCGTTGGCGTAACTTAAGTATGAAATGTGAGAAATAATTGGAAGAAGAACATGCGATCCAATTGCTAATGGGCAATATGTATGATAAAATGACATCATTTTTATGTATGATGTCAATTACAACATTCTAGGACTTGCTCGATAGAGTGACCAAATTTGAAAAGCTGAATTGCCCTAAGTTTAAAATCTATGCAGATAAAGCAAAGAAAAACAAACCTTGAGACTCAAGAAGAAACGAAACTCATGCCGCTTCCTATAGCTCAAGTGGTGAAAAGTGGGTGATATATAATGTGGATAAAGGAAAACAACCAATGTATAATGATGATAAGGGAAAGAAGCCTGTCTATTCTAATCCACAGCCAAAATTGGTATTGGGAGGCAATGATAAACCTCAGACTTTTCCAAGTAGCGGGGAGCATCCAAAATATGTAACAAGAGATGATGAGCAAATGCGGCCATCTCTTAAGAAAAAGATGAACAAAGATTATTCTTTTAGAAGGACAATGTGGCTAAATTATTTTGATAAGCTAAAGTTAGTCTACAAGTACGTAAATTAAAGTTGAAGAAGTGATCAAGTCAAGAATCCAAATTATCCTATCATTGGATGATCAGTCATCCTATTGAAGATTGTTATGTCTTCAAAGATTGGCTAGAAAGGAAGTATCGGCGAGGTGAATTTACATTATCCGACAGTGTTCTAGTCAACCCAAAAAGGGAGTCTATAAGGATGATTACGTCCTCTTCCGTATCATCCATTAAAAAGAAAAAGAAGAAGAAATTAGTTCAGACTGAAGAATGGAAACAATAGTCTCCAAAAAGACTGTGAAAATACTAAAGCAGCTAAAAGATGTCTATAGTGTTAAGTGAAAATCACCACTTGAACCTATATTGGACTTAAGAAAGATGCCTAAACCAAGTATTTAGGCATCTCAATGGCATTTTGATAAGGCTACTTCATCACATCATGATGAGCAGTCTACTAAGCGCAGACCCCATAAATCAGAGAAGCTGACTAAGAAAAAGAAGATCAATAAGAGAACTACAACTTAAAAGATTATTAACAATTTAGAGGAGTATCATCAACCAGCAAGATGACCTTTAAGTTTGTAGACTTTATGCCTAAACTTTGTATTGTTGAATTGGATGAGGAAGATAATTATGAATCTTGTCCTGTAGAGACATGTCGAATCATTTATGTGATATCAGATATTCTTGATCATCAAAATGACAAGGTTAGTCGACCCAACCAACCAGTCAAAATTCTTATCAGGAAAGTAAGGAGAGGCTCAAGAGTTAACATCTAAATTATGTTTAATGACTCAACAAGAAGGTAATAGTTCAAATGAAGATTTATGTTTTCGATGGAGAAGAGTCAGACTCATCGATATCATCACATATGAAGCATATGAAGTTGAAAAGTGGGTTTAACCCTTTTGGTCAATTCTCCAGAATAAGAAGGGAATATGAAGAAACTACATCTTCAAGAATGAAAAGATAAAGTGATTCAAGTTCGTTGAGAAGTGGTAAAGTCTTACCACCTTCATCGAAGAGGGGAAATGCAAATAAAGACAAAAGGCAAACAAATCAAAGTCAACGAAGATATCATTCCCAAAATTAAACTAAAGCCTAAATCAGGCGAAAAGATAAATTATAATATTCTAGCACATCTGAGAAAAATCCCTGCACAACTGAGTGTGTATGAGGTTCTCTTGATGTCAAAAGAACTCTGAGAAACTTTGATACAGGCTCTCAAAGATCTGGAGAGTTATGAAGCTTACTTTGCTAAAAAATGTATGACTGAATCATTACAAACTCAAGATCTCTCAATAATCATATTTCCTGAAGAGGATCTTATGTTGGGAACAGTAGATCACAACTGTCCTCTATATGTTACTGTAAAAAGTGATGGTATCTCGATCAGCCGAATATTGATTGATTTAGGTTCTTCTATAAATCTTATGATTCTAAAGGTATTAAGAGGATTATCACTTGATATCCAACATCTTAGGAGAGATAAATTGATGGTTCATGGTTTCAATCAGAAAGGACAAAAAACCCTGGGTTCTTTTATTCTCTCGCTCAAGTTTTGGGATTTATATACAAAAGCCAAGTTTCATGTAATCGATGCTGATACATCATTTATAGATCTCTTGGGTCAGTCGTGACTGCATGAGTATGACATGGTTTCATCAACTATGCATCAGTGTATGAAGTACCTAAATGAAGGAGAAGAATTTAGAATTCCTGGTAACCTATAACCATTCTCCATCTATAAAACAAAGATCTATGAAGATACAAAATATTTCATCTCTAAAGAGCCTAAGCTAACAGAGCCTCCTGAAGCGGTAGCATCCATTTTAGGAACTAAAAAGCAACTTCACAAAGTGAAAGAGTAGAAGCAAAAAAGGAAAAAAAGAAGGCAATGTTGACTCTCCCTAAAGCACTTGATTCTACATCTAAATCAAGAAGATCAGTTCATTTGGGAAGTGACACACAAGAAGAAAAAGATATTCCTGTTAAACCTAAGGGAACTTATAAGCTTTCAAGAAAAGCAAAGTATGAAATAAGTGATTCTGAGTCAGACTATGATTTCAAATCTACTTATGGAAATAGAGGTCAGATGGTCGATAACTCATTTGGCGGTCGAGGACTCCTTCAAAATTATACCCATCCTCAGATTTCAAAGAAATTACTCCACCGGAGGTTCATAATATTGAAGAATTGATAACATTCTATGTGGCATTGTTGAGTGAGAGTGGCAGAACAGGAACTCTATTTTATAAATTTAAGAGTCTTATCCTCATAATTTTGATCAGCCTACTCAACATGAAAATTCTTATGAGATAGTGCCAACAAGAATACCAATATATTATCCACAGAAATTATGAAGAATGATGCATAAGCTTGAAATTCATATTGCAACTACTAAACATAGGTCTCAAATCTTTAACAAGATGTGGAGTCAAAGAAGTCCTTAGGCATCATGAAGAAGTGAGAAGTTTATCACTAAAGGTATTGGGTTCATCCACAAATCTCATCAAAACAAAGTTTGTTATAATATAATAGGAGCTGAGATCGAAACTAATAATGACAAAGAAGATGATCTCCATGAAATTCTTCTTACAAATGACGAAGAAGTAGAAGCCAAGCCTGCACCTAAAGAACTCGAAGATGGTGGACAAATGACTACTATGAATGAACTCAAAGAAATCAACCTAGGAGCTGAGGATGATCCCCTTCCAACTTTCGTCAGTGCCCTTCTACCTGATGAGAAAGTTGAAGAGCTTAAAATGCTACTTTGTGAATTCAGGGATTACTTTGCCTAAACATATTCTAAAATGCAAGGCTTATCCCTTGATGTAGCAGTTCATAAACTTGCCATTAAATTAGATGTGATGCCTATTAAGCAAGCTCCTAAGTGAATGAGATTGAAGATTGAAGAACAGGTAATTGCAAAAATTAAGAATCTGATTGAAGCAGGCTTCATCCGAAAGGAGAAGTATGCAGATTGGATATCCAACATTGTACTAGTTACAAAGAAGTACAGCCAAATCCACCTCTGCATTGATTTTGGGGCAAAAAAGGTGATGACTTTTCGCTTCCAATATCGAAACTATTAATAGACATTACTTCCAACTATGATATGTTCTCCTTTATGGATGGATCATCGAGATACAATCAAATCAAGATGGCTCTTGAAGATGAGAAGCACACATCATTTATATCAAACCTATCAGGTTGCTGTCAACCATTTGTAAAGTTGATGAAGAATGATGCTCCATTCAAATGGGATAAGGAGTGCCAAGAAGCTTTCAATAGAATTAAAAGCTATATATTAAATCCACCAATCCTTATAGCCCTACTCCTGGGAAGCCCCTCATTCTATACACAGGTGTATTAGAAGAGTCATTTGGAGCATTATTGGTACAACACAATAAATAAAGTAAAGAGAATGCTCTTTATTATATCAGTCGAAGATTAATAGGAGCATAAATGAGATACTCTTTGATAGAGAAGCACTGCTTGGCATTAATCTTTGCAGTCTAAAAGCTATGTCATTATATGTTATCTCACAAGATTACCCTCATCTCAAGGATCAATTCATTGAAGTACTTGATGATCAGACCAGCGTTGACAGGTCGCTTGGCAAGATGGGAAGTACTACTTCTATAATTTGATATCATATATGTTCCGCAGAAAGTAATGAAGCGACAAGTCTTAGCAGATTTTCTTATTGCACATCCCATCCCTGTAGACTCTTCTCTTAACGATGATTTGCCTGATGAGCAAATTATGCTCATTCATGAAAGAGAAAAATAAAAAAAATTGAGAAATGTACTTTGATTGAGCATCATCGATCAAACAAGTCAAACATCTAAAATTCCTAAGGGCAAGAGCAGGAATCAACATCGTCTTCATAACACTAGAAGAAGGGATAATGAGATGATTAAAAATGGGTTGATCGAGCCATGAACTAATATTGAAGCTGAGTATGAAGCATTAGTGACAGGTCTTGAAGAAGTTATTTTCATAGGCATTCAAAACTTACATATATTCTCTTTTATTATAAATCAAGTACTTAGCATCTATAAAATCAACAAACTTGAGTTATCTTTTTTTCACAAGCGAGTTCTCAAGTTTATGAAGCAAATATCAAATATCACATTAACTCGAGTCTCTCGATCCGAGAATAGTAAAGCTGATTGCTTAGAAAAATTAGTTAAGAAAATGATAAGTATGAATGGTGTTTATGTCATGATCGGGTGATCAATTTCTTCACGCATAATATAGTCTATAGATTTAGAGTGTCGCGTCAAATAATTTTTGATAATGGCATAGCTTTCAAAAAGATAAAGATCTATAGATTCGTCGATCGACACCAAATTGATTAGCGATACTCTCCAATATACAATAAGAGAAAATAGTGAGTCCTTAACAAGATATTAGTCAATGAAAGATCCTCACAAAAAATAAAAGAGAATGTCATACCAAGCTAATAGAGACACTATGGGTGTATCGAACCACCTACAAGACGCTGATTAAAGCCACTCCCTATTCATTTATATTTAGAACTGAAGTAGTTCTTTGTCAAGTCGAATGTTCACTTCGAGTAGCCATCCAATACGGTCTAACTGAATACCAAAATGCTCGTCTGAGAATGGAGAAACTTGATGCGCTTGATGAAGTTAGATTGCAAGCTCATCAAAATTTGGAAGCTTATCGAGCAAAGAAGTCTAGGGCTTTTGCCATATGGTGCGGCCTCGAACATTCCAAAAAGGGGAATTGATTATAGTGCTGAGAAGACAAATTATTCTAATCGAAAATTTGGTGAAAAATTTGAGCCTAATTGGGAAGACCCTTTTGTCATTGAAAAAGTATTTCAATGAGGGGCATACCAACTCATTGACCTAAAAGGTGAAAGTCCAATGCCACCAATTAATAGTCGATACTTGAAAATGTATTATACATGACTCAATAAATAGAAATCCCTATAAGACAGAGGAATTTTTAGTATATCTATTTAGGTCAACATCGACGCGTGATCCCTAAATAAATATACTCACTCCATATGAAAAGCTTTTATGAAAATTCACAGGGGCATTTTAGATTTACAGATAGATGAAAGCAAAGTTACATGTTAAAATCCTTTAAGAGCACATCAATTCAAATATTGATGTATTTACACATCTTGAAAGTTCCTCTAAATGTGCTTTAGAATTCCCTCAAAGGGGAGTTTTAGTTTATGTCAAGTTTATGTGAGTTGACTCTATAAGACGAGATCCTTAATATATTCTAATTAGTTGACATTGAGCTTTATGCCAAAATTCTAATATATTCATAATTATTATTGTTAAGTTGAGTTCTTACAGGAATCTATTTACGCATGAAAAGACAACCCTAAATGTCAAAATTTCTTAGATTTGCCAAATTCTAGAGATCAAGTAAGAACTCCCAATTTGGAAGTTTTAATCAATTAAGTTGAGAAACATCTCTACATAAGTCAGACACGGATGGGTTCTAAAGGTTGGACTCAATAAGCCCATAAATGGCCGAGTTGCTGACGTAATTTAATTTTAATAACTATAAGTTAATCTTAAATAATATTTTATTAAATCAGTTTAAATAAAGTTAAATTAAATTAAAACTATCAACTATTATATTAACTAAAATTACTTAAATCTAATTAATGATTTATAATTAACTTTATCATAATATTTTAATTAAGAAAAAATAGTAATTAAATGAATTATTTAAAATTAACATTTTTCTCCTCACTCAACAAGCAGCAAGAAAAGGCTACAGTGAAATAGCTCTCGTTCGTCAGTTCGATGACCAAATCACCAACCCATCACAGCTTAAGTCGAAGACTCGAGTAGGTTCTAAAGGTCGGACTCAACAAGCCTATAAATGGACGAGTTGCTAACGCTCTCCTCACTCAATAAGTCGTAAGAAAAGGCCATAGTGTATTCGTCAGTCCAATGATGATAACTGTTCAATCTCAAGCAAAATTTATCTTAATGACTACAAGCAACTAGAATCCAAGAAATCTTTCTACTTGATCGATAGATCATGACAATTTGAGAAAACTCTCAATTCAGAGCTACCTCAAGTCAATCTTTATATTGCTGCAGGTGATATTTCAATTTATTTTAAATGATCAAGCTCAAAGCAGATCAAATCTAATCTCCTCATTAAGTTCATCAAAGTAGAAAGCAAGACCGGGAACCAATTCCATAGTTCATATAAAGCGATCAACTAAAAGAATTTTATGATTATTCAGTCTATTAAAGCACACATTACTAGAATGATAACTCAATAGAGACCTAATATAAGCCAGAAGGCTGGATCATCTATACATACCCTTCAATGAATCCGTCAAAGCAGCAATCATAGGATTCATGGCGTACATACACTTCCTAACAAGTCAATATGGACAACTCAGGTCAGTCCATCAAGTCCGATAAGCTTTGTTGACCTCATTTTTAGAATGAGTTCTCAACACCTCCATTTAGGCTTAGGATTCTTCTTAGACTTTAAGAGTTCCTTAGTCTTAAGACACATCTAGTGATTAGGTGGACACTCTCCCCTAGCCCTAGAAGACTTAGATGAGTTAGCCATAGGAATAGGTCATGCCTTGTGGGGAAAATTTCCTCCTTTAGCTTAAACCATTCCTCACTTCCTTCTTTCAAGTCAACCTCAAATCAATTCCATGATTCAATTCCTTGATTGAAATCCTTGGTTGAAATCTATGATTAAAACCCATGATCAAAATCCATCAAAAATTCCTAAGTCAAAATTTCCTAAGTCCTTAATCTTAAGGACTTATCCAAAATATTGATCAAACCTATTCAAATCTTTGAAATTTTCTCATGATCCATTTATATTCTCATTTATATTCACATATATAAATGAAATATAAATTCAAATCCATCAAATCAAATTCAAAATTCCAAAACAATTCATGAAAATGTTCTTAATTCCTTTAATTTTCCATTAAAGGACTTACCAAAAATCAACTCCAAATCTTAATCAAACCTACTCAAAACCTTGGATTTTCTCAAAATCAATTTATAGCCTCATTTATATTTTCATATATAAATGAAATATAAATATAACTCAATTCAATCGACTCAAAAAATTAAATTCTCTTAAATTTTAAATTAATGGATTTAATAAACCTTGATCAAACCACTTCAAACTCATAAAAATCAATTATATTCTCATTTATGTTCTCATATATAAATGAAATATAAATATACATCAATCAAATCAAAGCCAAAAAAATTAAATTTCAAATTAAAAATTCTATTAAATCCTTTAAATTCCCCTTTAATGGATTTAACTTGAAATCATGATTAAACTCTTTCAAATTCTTGAAATTTTCTCATGATCAATTTATATTCTCATTTACATTCACATATATAAATGAAATATAAATTCAAACAATCAAAACCAGCTCCAAAACTCAAACTCAAATCAAATCAAAAATCAAATTTACGCCTTTCAAGTCAAAATCTTGAACTTAACCAAAATCAATTCAAATCAAGCCAAACTCTTG
Organism: Cymbidium sinense; assembly: GCA_021442155.1. Taxonomy (NCBI): domain Eukaryota; kingdom Viridiplantae; phylum Streptophyta; class Magnoliopsida; order Asparagales; family Orchidaceae; genus Cymbidium; species Cymbidium sinense. The sequence goes on along the minus strand of CM038225.1, from coordinate 52,827,512 downwards.
ATTTTCTCTCATGGTTCAATCAATCCTACAATCATGAGCTCATATATAAATTCAAACTTCAATCCTTCAATCAAAACCCAAATCAAAAATCAAACCCAAAACTCCATATTCTTCCTTTGAATATGAGATTTTCAAATGGATCAAAATCTTTGACTTCAAACAACTTATAAATGAATTTATATTTCAATCATAAGTCCACATACAAGATCAATCAACTTTAAATCAAGCTTTGACCAAGCCATTTGACCCACTTAGGCTCACTTGACCCAAAGTGACTTAAAGCACCTTATGAGCCAACTTTGATCCTAACCAAAATTGGATTGAACCAAACTCATATATCCTCTCATCATGATCAACAATCATAATGGGATAATCAATCAAATTGGATCAAACCTAGTCAAACCTAAGGGTTGACTAAGTCACACTTAGCCCAAAATGAAACCTAACATAGCCAAATTTCCATAGGCCAAATTGATTGAAACCTTTGTCCTAAGTTCACTCATGACCTATGTTTGAACTTGACCAAGTCAATTTTGAGCCTAACCTAACCCATTTGGCTCACTTGACCAAAGTTGAGCCATTTTGACCTAAAGGGCCAAAATGTGTCAAAACTTGATCTAAGCCAAATTGATTGGAACCAATGGGTCAAGTCCATACCAAATCACTTGTGGAACTCGACCAAAGCCTCAATTGGCCAACTAGACCCAACTTAGCCCAAATGACCTGAGACCCAACATGGCCTAAAGGGGTCATGTTGAGCCAAAATTGAACCTAACTCAAATTGATTGGAAATAAAGATACCAATCCACTCCATATGACCAACTAAACCTAAACCTACCCTTGGTCTAACCCAAATAGGTCAAATGGGTCAACTTGACCCATTTTACCTAAATGAGTCATATGAGCCAAAATCAAATCTAATCCAAATTGAAGCAAACCAAAGGCACCAAAATATTTCAAATGGTCATATGAACTTGACCCAATTTGACCCAATTTGACCCATTTTGACCTAAATGGGTCAACATGAGCCAAACCCTATCAAATGGATTCCAAATCTATTGAAACTTGACCCAACCTATTTTCTCAACATACCAAACATACCCAAATTGAAAAATAGTGAAATGCCCATTATACCCTTAGGCCATAGAACTTTTGACCTATTTTCCTCATCACAAACATGAGGCTCAAACCTCAAGAGGACAAAATGATCAAACCCAATGGGTTTCTAACCCATTTGGCCCATGGACCAAACGGCCCATATGAAATTGAAAATTCAAACGCCAAACTCAATTGGATGCACATGGAGGCAATCCATTGGCTCAAACACCATGTGCACCTCTAATCAAACAAATCTCAACCCATCAATTGGATCAAAATGACATGTCCATTGGATCCCATCCTTCAAGGGGAGATATACTCCCCTAATTCACTAATTCACTCACCCATACTTGATTGAGGAGAAAGTTTAAGAAACATCACAGCTCCATGCTGGAGGATTTAGAATTCATTTTCCCCTTTTGCTCAAACATGCTCACCTTGATTTCCAAAATCCTCTACACTTGATCTTAGCTCAATTCCTTCTACACTCATCATCCAAGGACTCAGTTGAGCTTGCCTAAGCATCCAATTGAGTTCTAAAGGCAAGGGAAGATTGAATTGGATCAAAGTCAAACACAAGCTAAGGAGGAGGTGACCCATAGGAAGATCTACTCCATCTCAACTAAACTTCAGCAAGGCTTCGTCTCAACTAGATGAAGCTTCACTAAGGGAATCGAGCACTGGTGATCACCTCCGATGAGGTTAGTAAATTTCTGACCACTTAGGCTAAGAGGTGTTGGTCTTTTGTGAAGTGGATTTTCATCTCATAGGATCTTAGCCGTTGGATTGGCCGCTCAGGTCCTTTAGATGGTGTGGGTTGAGTCTTGATTGAATCCATGAAGGATTGGGTTCGGATCTTCCCTTGGATTGTGAACGACTCACATTCTTTCTCGGGAAGAACTTCACCCATCTCGCCCATCCATCCGCATTTTTAGATGGACTAATCGAGATATTAGGCACATTTTAATCCCTTATTTGATTTATAAATCGTGGGTGTATCTCAACCATCCATCTTTGATCGCGCGGGTAAAGCACGCGCCGCCGTTCCCTTGATGTGATAATTTAAAGAAAGGGCTCACGACATGATGCATGTAAAGCGTGCTGACCGCCACCGCTACGCATCACACCGTGGATTGGGTATTAAGGGGGGATTAGTTATTTAACTAATTAAATCCTAATTAATCCCTATAGCTTTTAAAAATCATAACTTCTCATAGAAAAATTGGAAAAATAAAAAGAAAAATGCCTTAGATAGATAATTCCATCTAGAATTTTTTTAAAATGTTTTCAATGTATTTTGATTTCTCATTTTTTTTTTTTTCTGAATTTGGGTTTCTTTGGGAATATTAATTAGCTAATTACTTTCTAATTAAGTAACCAATTAATCTCAAACTTTTAAGGTTTATTTTAGGGATAACCTCTCTCTCTAATTTTATTGAGATTTATTGAGGTTTAATTAGAATTTTCTAGCTCATTCTATAATTACCTCTTCATGTAATTAAGGGTAATTAAGATCTGATTAGTGGATTTTCTATGATTAAGTTGGATTGAGGTTATATCTAGTAAGTAGGGGTTTAGGGAATAATTTTGGGATATTTCTCCTAAGCCATTCCCTAAACCCCTTTTCTTTCCTCAACCCCTTCTTAATTAAGGGTTAATTCATTAATTTCCCCTTTAAATAATTTTAAAAATTCTAAAATCTCTAACTTAATTAATCTACCTTGGGTAGATTCTTAGGTGTTCAATAGCCTAAGTCTAATTAAGAAAGTTAAACCCCCTTTCATAAGTGTGAAAGGGTGCTTTAAAAGTACTTAAGCTAAAACCCCTTAGCTTAATTAACTTTTAATTGTGAGCCAAATTGCATTAGACCTTTTCATTACTAGGTGCATTGCAAATTTACATACCCTGTCAGTTTTATGTCATCTCATTGGCTCATAATTACTTCGTTAGTTTTTCTAAGGTAGTGTAGGTAAGGGTTAATTAAGCCACTTATTGTATACCCTAACCTAATCAATGCTTAAAAATGGATTTAATTATCTAAAAATTAAACTAAAATACAAAACACATGTGGGAATGGATTAGGAACAACAAACTCATCTCACACGTTTAAAATTAAATCAAACTTTAAACAAACCAAAATCATTTTGAAATTCACTTTGATTTATTCTAAGTTTTCTTATACTTTAAGAATGTCTTTTGGAATTAAGTAAAGTGAGTTTGTTCATATGATTACATTTCTTTAGATCTTTTCCAACATGTTAAATTATATGCCATATGACTTATGCATCCATGATTTCATATTTTCAAAGTTTTAAAATGAAATTGTTTACTTTATGTTAAATGTGCATGTGTTAGTTAAAGTAAAATATGAGTAGCTATTATCACTACTAAATCTAAAGTATTTTCAAAATATATAAATAAAATATTAAATCTGAAAGTGTGCTATTCTTATAATTTAATTATAAGCTTGCATGTGATAGATTATAAAGTCATGTGTAGTGTAGCCTTTCTTTCCTTCCTCATGTTAGCATAGCTTTGAATATGGGTTAGTAAGATGCAAGGTTCATTTGAAAAGAACCCAACACTTACAAAATTCCAAATCCTATTCATCTCTATGCTCTCACTTAAGAAGAATTTCTTACACTTGCATGAATAAATTGCATAAACAAAAATGAAATCATTAAGCAAACTTTTGCATATTCCTTTTCCACTTTATTTCTTTTATATGCATATCGATATTTAAGAAAAGTGATATATTAGTCTGGACAACCCTGAGGTTGCGAGGCTTTAAGTAGCCCTAAGTAGGTCTTGTACCTTACACCTCTGGTTAACAATGGCGCTGTACTCACTTATGCCTTTCTTATTTTCATGCATGTATGTGAAGTTTTTGGAGAAAGAAAACCTTTTCTACTTAAGAAAAATCATACATGTTTAACTTCCAAATTTTCTTAAATGAACTACTTAGCATGCATCATAAAGTGTGTTAACTATTCTCATTTGCATGTATAGATATTCTTAGGGTCCATCCATATGCATGTTATATATATTGGGAAAGATTGAAGTAATGTATGTTATATGGATTTTGATTCATTTTTCTTAATCTTAAAATGCCTTTTTTTTGGATAGGTTTGTTTAGAGTTGATCTAAATTTAGGATTAATTAAAAGATGTAATTAAAACATTCACTTAAATGAAATTAAAATGTGAACTTACTTTAGAAATTACTTAAGGATTAGGGAAGGAAAGAGAAGTTCTCTTCTCTCTCTTTATAACTTAGTAATTAATTGTAGGTTTTACTTAAACCAAACTAAAATATGAAATAAAAATAACCCAAAGTCACTAAACAACTTAAATAAAATCCTCCTCTAAGTTGAACATATCCTTCACACTTTAAAATTTCCTAAAGTCCTAAACTATGCCACACAAACCTTCAAAGCACACACATTAGCCTAAGTCACCACTTCTAGCTTTAGGTTAGGTTAGTGCATGGCTTGATGTTATATTTTATTTTGTGATGAATGTTTTAGACTGGATGTTAGGGTGTATGCTCGTAGAATGAATGGTGGATGCTTAGTCTAACTATTCTTTTCTACAAGAGATTGTGTTAAAGGGTGCTATCATAAATAAAAATATAAATCTTGCTTGTAGGTGCTTATACCCCTTAGCATAATCCATAGACTAGGTGGACTTAGTCACCCATGTGTGGGGTGATAAGTCCAATATACATGCTTGAGATTTGCATGGTGTGATTTGACTAACCTTTGTTTTGCAGGTGTTAGTTAGATTTATGCATTTCCTTTTCATGTAAAAAAAATTCATATATTTTGAATTATTGGAATGATTTGTTATGGGGGATTAGGATGAGCATTGGTCATAAGATTTCATCTTATGCACCATATGAAGCCTTGGAGCATCTACCATTTAACCATCGAAAGGAAGATCCAAAGAAGAAAGAAAGAAAGAAGAAAAGAAAGAAAGAAGAAAGAAGTAAGAAGAACAAAGCTTGAAGACCCCTATAATAATGAATTCCTTTTCTTAAATTGTAATTCAATTCATTTTTAATCTGGGTTGTATAAGGGTAGAGCTCAGCTACCCAATTTGATATTTTTGGGTTTGTACGATGGTGCCCGACCACAAACGACCATTTATTCTTTTTTGCGCTAGTTTTATAAATTGATTGATGTTTGTTTGACTTGTGCATTAAGTTGCATGATTTTCCTAGTTTCTTCAATGCTTTATGTATGTCCTAGATGTGGATTAGGCTCTTTAAGGAAAAATAAATCTTTTACCCAACTTAAAAATTCAAATTAAAAATAAACAACTTGTAACCTCACTTAAAGCTTAGGATTAAAATCAAGATAAAAGAATTAGAAACCCCTTAGTTGGATGAGTTCTTTTCTTTATAATATAATGCACAACAATATTTTATTTCACTCTTGATTGGAGGGCTTCCATCTTTGCCAGAGAACCCGACTTGACCTTTAAGGGCCATAGTGGAAACTCACCTCCTAAAATTCTAGCTGATTTTGGCCAACAATCTACTTTCTCATGCATTAGTCATAAAAGTCATATTATTGAGTCAAAATTGATTGTCCAAAATGAAATAAAATTAAATTTGAAATGCATTAGATTTAGGTCATTTGAAGCATGTCCCTTTACATGATCTAATCTCTTTAATAAGTGAGTTTAAGGACTTAGTCTCTTTCTAAATAAGCTCTAGCTCTTGCATAAGCATAAAGACTTGCCTACATGTATTTAAAATCATAGGAGGAGTTAGTTGGCGGCCACCCGTGAGTTGTAAGTCTGTCGGGTGGTTTGTCTCTCTTGGAGGCAAACCAATTATCCATTTTGCCTTAGATTTAGTTGTGATTCGCCCTCACCAAAGCTACCTAGATTTAGGTTAGAGTTACTTTTTCCCTTTGTGGGCCATAAGCATAATTCCTCACCTCTTAGGCATTTCCTTAATCTTGTGTTAAGGAATCTTAAGTCCTAAATTTCTAATGAAAAATATAACTTAAACAAACTAAATCAATTTCTAAAATATAAAGCCCAATTTTAAGATAGTTTGAGATGCTCACTAAGTTTCCTAGCATCATGAGCATCTCCTACTTATTCCCATTTTGGCTTCGATAATAACTCTTTCTTTTGACAATCCCATTTGATCTTCAAAAAAATAAACCAATCAATTGATAGTCTTTCCTATTGAAATCTTCAGAGATAATGATCATTTACCTTAATTGAGAGTTTTCCTAAAGGATCTTGTCCTTTAGGATGTAATTAATTATGAGGGCTTTCCCTGTAGGGAATTTAATGACTTAATGAACCTGGTTTAAAATAAATCATGCTTTACTTTTCCATGTAAAATAGGAAAAGAATCTCTGATACATATGTAGACCCAACATTCTTAGGAGTCCTTATTGAGGTGATTGGTTCCATTGAAGGGAAGTGAATTCTATCTTTTGAGATAGTACACTATACCTTGATGACATATCTGATCACCTGAATAAGTATATCTGCGGATCTGCATGGCATCTTACCAAGATAAATTTTTGTAAGGGTTCCTCTTTCTTTTCTCCCCACAGATTTGAAAGGTGACTCCTTTATAAGAATTTTTTACCACAAGCTTAAAGCTAGGATAGAAGGATTTCAAATCCGACCAAGCACGGATAAACCAATTCCCTAGCAAAGCCCTTCATTAAAATAAATAAATTAATTCCTCTAACAAACCCAATCAAGCACGAAGCTAGGATTGGAGGAAACTCAAATCTGCAAGGACAAAAGAAAGAGATATTCATCAAAGCCATTAAAAAAGATAGTAGATGGTATAAGAAATCTTATATATCTGATAAATCAATTCTAACAAATCGGTCAAGCTTGTCATTTAGCATGTCCTAAACAAGGCATCAGACTAATGATAAATCCTATCAAAGATCTATAAACTATTACAATCGAAGATGAAATGATCCAAGTTAGTAGCAACCCAAAGGGTCAACACAAAGCGCCTCACTCCATGCATGAATCACATTTATTTGGGGGGTATTTGTTGACCTCCATATATGTGTCATAAGAGTCAAGCCCACAAGTCGAATTGATGGACTTGAAGTGAAAAGTGTGCAAGGGATCAAAATGCACGACGTCATCAAAAATAGTCAAAATGACCTCCGATGGATGAACGGACTTTGCCATCGCATTCATAGCATCAAAACTAGTCAAAATATAAATATTCATAATCTAAAGAGCAACCAATTAAGCGATCGAGCTATCAATGTGTCAATGCGCATATCAGAGTCGGGAAGGTGTGATAATATCTGAACGACCTACATTCAAAAAATTAATTATACCGTTAGCTTCAAAATGCCGAAAACTACCAAATGAGACTGTCCACACTCAGTTCTGGCGAGTTTGTGCAAATGTCGAATGATCAAAAGTGATAGTATGCAAATTGGGACTGAAATATACGGAATGTCACCAAAATCAACCCAAATGACCTTCGATCGATGAACGGACATCGCCATCACATTCAAAAATATGGGAATATAAATATTGCACAACTTGATGATCAATCTATCATGCGATCGAGTCATCAATGCGCCTATACATATATCAAGGTCATGATGCACCGACAAACCAAATGACCTCCGTTCATGAAATTGATTGCATCATTAGTTTTGAAATATTAGAATCTATCAAGTGAGACTATTCACACTCAATTCAGATGATTCTGCATGAATGTCGAGTGGTCGAAAGCGGTGACGCGCATCTTGAATTGAAATTGACCAAATTTGACCCAATTTCAGGATTATGAAATGGAATGCGCCGTTGCATCCGGAACATCGAAATAACCTTGAATCAACATATATATTAACATTATATCAATGTCAGTGTAAAGTTCATATCAGGCTTAATTAAATGCTTAAGAAATTATTTTAAAATTTCTATTTAACCATAATAACCCAAATTAAGCCTTAACTTTACCCGTCTCTTCGATGACGAGAAGCCTTTCTTCCTCACGCAATCACACGAAGGCTCCCTCCCCTTTCGTTCATCTCCAACCAGGCTCTCTCCTGCTCGAATGATCATGCTCAAGCACTCCACAGTTCCTCCTTTGAGGGTTACTTTTCCCCTTCAAATTGAACGGCAAGGCTTCTGAACTCCACTCTCCACTTCTATTTCATTAAAGCCTCACACAAGCAAGGGTATTTTCTTTCTTCTTCTTCCCTCTTTCTTCCTCCTCTCATTTTTCTTCCGATTCCTTCTTCTAACAAGTTTCACACCACCATATCTTCCTATCGTTCTAGTAAAATCCCTCCACATTTCGTCTACACCCACCTCTGTGCTATAGCAACTGAGCCTTCCCCTTTCCTTCCCCTAAACTGAAGTCACATGGACAACCTTCATCCCTTCACCTCTGATTTTCTTTATTGAGGTCGCATGAAATCAATCCTAATCTTATTTAGTTCACCGATCGCCAACATATTCTCTCTCTCTTTTTGATTCGCCCCTTCCATCAAGTCGCAAGAGTATTGAGGAGGAGTGGGTTTATAAAGAGGAACTATTGCACTCTAAGCAATTGTCCTTCTTCTATAGCTTACATATTTTGAATGCAAGTTATTAGTGTTGTTGATTGTGGATGTATGAAAATATATGCCGGTTTCTTTTGCTAAGTCCACATGTATGAAGTAAAAGATGGTTGTGGTGTCAATAATACACCACTCACACTCAATAGGTACCGAGCAAGACAAAAAAATTTTAGATATTGGTCCCTAAAAAATCAGAAATTTCACCAAATCTTTGACTAAAAAAACATAATAAACAAAACTAAAAGCATCTAAATGATCAAATCAACCTAAACTAAACATGAGATTAACTAAGTGGCTTAACATTTTAACAAATATATGTAAAATAAATTAAATGCAAGTGACAAAAGTACATAGTATACCTCTAAATTGAAGGTTGAATGTTTGGACCAAATTTCTGAAATCCTAAAACTCACTCAACACTTGCAAGGATGAAAATGAATGGGAAAGGGAATGGTAAAGTTAAATATCCCATATCTTCTATTTATAAAAGAAGGAAGGGTTATGTGTTGGAACAGATTTATTAAATGACAATAATATAAAAGAAAAAAGAGAAGAGAATCACCTTCTAGATTTTTCTTTGCACTTAAGCTTAAATCTCAAATCAAATTATGAGAGAGTCAATACGCATATCAAGGCAACACATCTAAACTCAAATGTGTATATCGAAATACATACAAGCATATTATTAGATAAAGTTAATACACATATTGAGATAATTATACAATTATACATATTATATTGATGTGTGTAGTCAATTTGAAAAGATCACAAATCAAATATGCTAAGCATCTTATTGGGATATCACATTTATTAAGGTGAGTTTGCATGCAAACCTATCAAATAAAAGTGAGTTAGCAATATAATAAGATGAATACATACACACTATAAAGCAATCATGTACTTACTCACTCCTTCAAAATTTATGCATATAATGAGATATTTTAAATTCAAATGTAATACTTTAAGAAGTGTGCAAGCATCCTCAAGTGATTTGTGTTTCACAAGGAGTTTCTTAGCATAGCTTTAATTGCTTCATAAAGCATGCAAATTTTATAAGTGCATAAAATTCAACAAATTTGAAACAAACTCGACACTATCTCAATATTTTGATTTAAGTGTTGAGGATACATTAGTTTCTTAGACTAGTCGTTAACAAAACCCAAAAATCTATTATAAGAATTTCAACTTAGTAAAATATTTGAGAAGCTAATTATGACATGTGGCAGTAGATCTGATCCTCTATTAGGAGCTAAACAGAGTTGACAGGATCTAAAATTCTCAAATATATTCGATTCAATCAATTAACTGCCCTGATGGTGGCTGTGTTGAATGGTGATTTCAATCAAAGGGGATATTTTCATCAAAATGTGATTCTATTTTCAAATCAAATTAACTCAAATTAAATATCAATCTAAAAATGCTTAAATAAAATTTTATCATTAAAATCTTAAAGCAAAACTCAATCTAACCACCTTACAATTGTTGTCTGAGGTGACAAATTAAGAAAACTCTAGCTCACAAAGAGCCAATATCAAATCAAGTATTATATGTTCACTCTCAATCAATCTCACGCAGGACGTGACTCGTGTCCTAGCATGGCTTTAGAAGGCTCCATAGATAATGTAGTTACAACCGAGTCCTCAATCGAGTGACTTGGCCAAGAATCTCCATTATATTATGATGCATCGTAGCCCATATGCTCTGGCTCTTCCCTTTGAGTTGTGAATCATAGGGTATACTTGATAGGAAAACAACCCTGTCATAAGGTAGACTTAAGCTGTCTCCTGACAAACACCACCCTAGTCTATAAAGATTTCTTGACACGTAACCCATGTGTGGGTGATCCTTTGGTCGTCGACTACCTCCGACTAAGTAGATTCGACCTCCATATGTGTGTCATAAGTCATCTTGAGATAGTGTGCAAATTGAGGCTCAAAATGCACCTGATCACTAAAAAATGGTGAAATGACCTCCCATCGATGAACAGACTTCACACGCTCAAAAATATTGAAATTGATCAGAATATAGATATTGGAAAATCTAATGAGCAATTGATTAAGGCTCGAGCTATCAATGTATCGACATACATATCAGAGTTAAAAAGCTACGACGATGACCAAATGACCCCCGTTCATGAAATTGATCCAATCGTTAGCTTCAAAACATCAAAATATATCAAATTTGACTATCCCTAAACTAAACTTTAGATGAAATTAATTTAAATAAACCTAAAATTAAATAAATGATAAAACGCAAAATCAAACTAAAACACACTACCGCCATCAAAATCAACTCAAATGACCTCCGACCGATGAACATACTTCACCATTGCATTTAGAACATTAAAATTGGTCATGATATAAATATTGCATAACTTGATGATCAACTGAGCAAGCGCTCGAGTCATCAATATGCCTACACGCATATCGAGGTCAAGAGGCACTAATAAGGATCAAATGACCTCAGTTCACAAAATTGATTATGCCAAAATCTATCAATTTAGATGAGTTCGTGCAAAACTGAGCGGTTGAAAGCGACGATGCACATTTTTAGCTGAAATGGACTCAATTTGGCATTTGAACAAACCTCGATTGAAAACAGCCATGCATTCTAACATCAAAATTACCTAAATATATATATATATATATATATATATATATATATATATATATATATATATATATATATATATATATATATATATATATATATATATATCAAAAATCCACATTAAAACCGCTTAATAAATTTAAAATTTATTTAAAAAATCCCTAAATTACCGCCTCGCGCAGCAACTGTTCCCCCCATTTTATTTTTTATTTTTAGTTTTTTTTAGTAACTTCGCCAAAAATAAAAACTACCCCACTCTCCTCATTCCCTCATGATTTCCTTCTCACATTTCTCTCTCCTGCATTCCTCTCCCTCGTTGGAAAAGTTCTTTGCAGAGGTAAAGAATTCCTCTCTCAATCTCCATCTTTCATCTCCGCGTGCTCCGCGGCCCCGCAAAAGCATCCCATTGAAAATCTGTTGATGCCATCCGCTCCATGACCCTAGATTCATCAAAACCTGCTGCGCCCCTACTCGCCGGCGCATCTGCTCGGACTCGCCCGAATCCGCCACCCTGTCTTGGCTCTTTGCATCCCCGACCCACCGGTGCCATCCCACTCGGCACGATCCGCCAAAAAACCCACCTCGCCGCAGGCGCTCCACCTCTGGCTGCCATTATCCTGCTTCCATCGCGACCTCGGCTCGCCGTAATCATGCACGTGGTCCACGCTGTCAATCCGCAGGAAATTGCTCTGGACCCATCCACGACCCTCCAGCCTCCGCAGAAACCCCCCTGCATTCCCTGCCACCCACCAACCTGCATCCAGCCAACCCACCACCAACGCCGATCCAAACCTAACCACCAAACCACCACCGCTTTCCAGACCCACAAACCTCCACTTGCTTTCAGCGGGAAGAACATCATAAGATGAATTATTCTTTGGTGTCTCCGCTACACCGCTTCGCTTCAGAAACTGGAAGAACATCATCAAGAGGCGCTTTTTCGCTTCATTCCTCGCTTAGCCATCAATTTTGCGCCACAATCGGAAGAACATCATCAAGAGGTGAATTCTTCTTCGATTTTCATCACATTCTCGCTTTAGATCCAATTTTCGCACAATTGATGGAAGAACATCTCAATGACAAATTCTTCTTTCGATTTTCGACGTTGCATTCCTTGCATAACCCATCTAATTTTTGCCTCGCCGCAAACCAGGGAACAACAACGTTAAGAGGCGAATTCTTCTTTCAATTTTCGGCATCACACTCTTTGCTTTACATTTCCAATCGCATACCCAATCTTGTTATCTCGAGTATCAGAACGCAAAAAACATCAACATGTGTGATCGTGGATATATATATATATATATATATATATATATATATATATATATATATATATATATATATATATATATATATATATATATATATATATGCTTTATTTCTTTGTGTTAAGACCTTGTCAGGCGAGGGCATGACAAGATAAAAATAGCTGATCAAGAAGACGCTCACTACGCCAAGAGGCGTCAAGCCAACACTTGTTAGATGTCGCCTCCCAGATGAAATGTTGCCAAAATTTTGTCTAATTTCGACTTAGAAAAAAAAAGAGGAATGAATATATAATGCATTGTAGGTCTTCTTTAGGTTTAAAGTCATCTGCTCAAGAGGGCTGAGATGAAAATCGGTTGTGGTGTCAAGACCGCCGCTACGCTCAAGAGGCGTGAAAGTGTAAGCCAAAACACCGATGACTCACACGGGATGACTGAGGTCGCCAAAATTTAGACTAAAATTTAGGACTTAAACAAATTCAAATGGAAATTACCTAAATTTAAGTCAAATAAAAGGATATATGATAAATATGAAGATAAATGTTAAATCAAAGACAAATAGAGGGGGAGCCTTTAAAGAAATTTTTGGAAAGAATGAAACACTCATTTAAAATGTAAGTAAACTTTGGGAGGCTAATATTAAACTCAAAAACACTAATAACGATTCTCTATGGCTTAAGTAATGAGTGAGTTCTCTTTTCTTGCAAATTCTTCAAAATTAAACAAGCTTTAATTGAAATTTGGGAGGGACTAATGCTAAACTCATAACAAACTTACAATAAACTTAAAGTCTAGGGATGAATCCAAATTGGATTTAATAACTCTTATACGATTATGAGGGTGATTATTATGCTAGCTAATAAGTATAAGTAGGGCTAAAGCAATAAACACTGAAATCGGCATAACTTATCAAAAGTGATGTAGATTGAACATAATCAAAGTGTGAGAATTACAAAAACTTAACAAGTAAACTAAGTGCAAGTAATATTTTAAACTACAATCTAAATCGAAATGCCTTCTTCACCACCGGATATGCAACTTTTTGTACAAGAAAACACAAGGTGATACTAAACCAAAATCTACAAAAATCATGGAGCTTTCCTTAAATATAGAAATTAAAGAATTTCATTCTAATTATGATTTTTCAAAATCAATGAAATCACTAATTAGAGAAATTATCTAAGCTATAAACACCTGCATGTACTCGGACATATAGATTTCAAGTGCAAATTTTGATGTCTGAAAAGGCTGTGTAGGCTAAATTAGAATTAAATGAAAAATCTAAAATTAATCTCATAATTCAAACATAATTACCTAAATTCTTAAATACACCCGTATGCATATATGAATGCTTAAATTCAAGTGTCTGAGGATGCTGCGCGGGTTGCTTCCGGGTTTAGTCTTAGGACTGGGTGCCGGTTAACAAAACCTAAAAACCTATAATAAGAGTTTCAAATTAGTGAAATATCAGAGAAACCGATCAATCGACGTAGATCTAATCTTTTGTTAGCAGCTAAATAGAGTTGACAGGATCTAGAGCTCTTAAATATATTCAAATTATTCCAAATTAAGTAGCAAAATCGATCTAATAACTGAAATAAAAACTACATAAAGTCTTAAATACTCCCGCATGGGTCTTGACACTATGTTGAATGCTTAAATTCAAGTGTCTGAGGATGCTCACATGGGTTGTTTCTGGTTTAGTCTTAGACTGGGTCTGGGTTAACAAAACCTAAAAACCTATAATAAAAGTTTCAAATCGCTGAAATATCAAACTTCGTGATATTAGTTCTAATCCTCTATTAGCAACCAAAACGAGAGTGATCTAAAGCTCTTAAACATATTCAAATTAATCAATTTTTCAAATCAAATTAAGTAACAATCTGAAACTACTTAAATGAAACTCTATTATTAAAAACTTAAATCAAACTCAATCCATCCACCTTCGTAATGTTATCGGGGTGACAAATTAAGAAAACTCTAGCTCAAAGGAGCCAATGTCAAATCAAGTGTCATACTCACTTTCAATCAATCTCACGCTAGGATGTGGCCCATGTCCTCTTCTACGTGGCTTGGATAGGCTCCATGATGAAGCAAGCACGACGAGTCCTCTAATCGTGGTTTGGCCAATCGCCCATTATATTATGATCACGACCATAGTGATGCTCCCCAATGGCTCACCCTTTGAGTTGTGAATCATACTTGATGGGAAAATAGTCCTCTCACGCTAAGGTAGACTTAAGATAGTCTCCTTCGAGAAACACCACCCCAGGCCTACAGGGATTTCTTGGATGACGTAACCCATGTGTTGCTGATGAGGATCCTTACGTGTCAATTACTCCTCCTCGACTAAGTAGACTAGGACCACACCGATGACGGAACCATGGGATTTAGATCGGGCATGTCATCATTCCCCCAACCATCCGGTTTAAGCTAAAATGATAAATTTCATATCATAAATTCTAAAACTCTACATACTGTTACTATATGCTACGCATTCAAAGATATAACAACTAGCCTTAATCAAAAGTTCTCTCTCACTTATTGAGAGGGGTAACTAACTATAGGGGCTTGCGCCTATAGGAAACCTAGAACCA
Organism: Cymbidium sinense; assembly: GCA_021442155.1. Lineage (NCBI taxonomy): Eukaryota > Viridiplantae > Streptophyta > Magnoliopsida > Asparagales > Orchidaceae > Cymbidium > Cymbidium sinense. The sequence goes on along the minus strand of CM038225.1, from coordinate 52,812,360 downwards.
GATCTAAAGTCCTCACCAAATGAGGATGAAATCTCTGGGTAGTGTCTTATCTACTATTCCATCTGCCTTCTAAAAATTACACTGACACATTCAAATCATACTCTCTTCAATTCAATAATTCAATAAAATTGTCGAGAGGTCGGTGGCAAATTTTTGGAGCCCACAGATTTCTAGCACTCACTGGGAGGATTCTCTTTCCATCTAGTCATATATGTGCTATAGTAGCAATAAAATCTTTAAAATTCAAAATGGTGAACAATAAATTTAATTGAGGCTCTATGTAGAATGAATCATTCCATAGAGTATATCTTTATTACACCATTATTTTGTTCTGTAGCGCCTATGCATCTTGAAAGTATGGGGTGAAATAATAATTGCTAATTACTATTCCCCATCTTTCACTTTTACAAGATGGATTTACAAAACACTCCTTTCACCATTCAATTAGGTCATAGTGTGAACATCCGCCAGCACGTCCATCAACACAGAGATGTGGGCTACCATTCAATGGTAGCTTAAATTTCCCGCTATCGTACAACTCAAGTACCCACCAGTGGTACATTCATTGGAAGGCCTCAAGTTGAAGCTCCTACTAGCCATGCAACCTTCAATACCAACGTCAAGGGGTTCTCCCAACAGAGAACTTCAGTTTTCAAAAGGCTAGGTCAATATGAAGCCCCCGTGACGAAAAAAATTATCAGTGGGAAAACTGTGTCTTCAATTCCTCATGGTACAGCTGTTGTGCCGACTGAACCTTTTGTACCCGAAAAGTATGATCATGAAGATTCCTCATCAGGGAGCAAATTAACCAGAAGAAAGAGAAGAAGGAGAAATGCTAAGCTGAGGGCTGAGCAGATCCCCTTTGAATGACCTAGTGAATAGCAAGCGATAATGCCATCCGAAGCGAGTATTCCTACCCACAACAACTTTGATAATCTAAAGTGGGTAAAGAGGAATAGCTCTACTGGCAAAATAAAGCAATCCTTTTGGAACCAATCACATCAAGCTCCACCACCACAGAGGATACAGCCTGAAATACTATCTGCCAGCTAAGAACAAAGGCCAATGAAAAGAAGAATTCAGAGACCTGTGGTGATGGAAAATACTGAAGCGCCACCAAGAAAGTTATCATCTTCTGTGCCGAAGCCCAAGACGCTTCACATGGTGAGCATTGTGACACTTGGACCTCGTGTCCAAGAATCCCCAAAAAGGTCCCATGAAAGGATAAGCAAATATGGAGGCCAAACTCCCATAATGAAACTTTGAATAATAGAAGAGGTGTGACATCTGATACATATACTCATAAATCTATCTCAAAATAAACTCAAAAGAAGTGGATACCCAAAAGAAAGGATATCACTGATGAAAGATATGATGGTCGACACCTTGGAGAATCCTCTAGGGGATCCCATCATCGATCAATTTCACCCTACAAGAGAAGGTTGACATTGATCGTGGTCCTTTAATAGAAGAAGTACTTATTTCGCACATTGAACCAGAGATCCACTGGAAACGTCGATCAAAAATTTGTGTGCAAGAAGAAAATAATGAAGAGGATTCTATGGAAGTGGAAGTTGTCTATATGGTCAGAGATATAGATGAACTCTCCAAAGACCATCAACAAGAATGCAATGGAATGAACTTGAATTTGACACTTATGAAGAAGAGTCTTCACAGAAGCAAATAGGATGGATCTTGATCTTTGCTGAAGATGAAGAAGAAGAAGACCAGAATGAGAAAGAGATCATGGGTGTCAAAGCTATTTATATGGTTGAACCAGCAAAATGATCAGCCTGGTACATGCTTTTATAATCGTGTCGTATACCAATAATAAATACAAATACACAAGGAGAAGGGTAGTCAAGTTCTCCCTAAAAATGAGCAAGGAGCAGAATAACAATAAGAAATAGAAGAAGAAGAAGAAGCTCAGATTGATTGACGCCATGACGCTAGCTAGAGAGCAAAGAGAATTGCAGCATCAAATGAGGGCAAAGATAAGGAGATTGCACAACTTGGTACCAAAATGAATGGTATGATGGTACAAATGAACATCATGATGGAGATGTTATAGAAGAATATCACATCAACAAAGACCTTTTTTTGTAATCAACGTAATCATATAATTTCTATACCATCAACCACTGTGGTACCTCAATCTCCTGCAATACATGCTACACAAGAAGCGAGGAATGAAGTTAACTCACTACTTCTCCAACCAACAATTCAAAATCTGGCTAGTACACCTGGAACTGTAATAGCTGCTCAACTGGAAACGATAATCAATGAAAAGATAAAGGCAGTCATAGCCTTATAGTAGGGTGAAAGTTGGCGAGTAAGTGGTCTCCTTACCCAATAATACCAAGTGTCATACCCAAAAGGTTACTCAAGCTAAAATTTAATACTTTCGGCTTGGTAATCCAAAGCAACAGCTTGCCCAATTTAAGGCTACTTGTGGTAACACAGGAGGGGGAATGATGCACTACTTTTTCATAAATTCATCAGTAGCCTGACTTCAGCTACTTTTTAATGGTACGCAAAATTATTGAATGATTTAGTGAAAATATTTACTTGAATTAGAGACTATATTTGTGAAGAGGTTCACCAAAAATCAATCACCTTGCCTGGAAAAGAGGAAAGATGAGTCTGACAAAATTCATAAGTCATCGTAACAACCTAAGTATGAAGTAAGCAACAATTGGAAGAAGATTCAATTGCTAATGGCAATATGGATGATAAAATGACACCATTTCTATGCATGGCGATTGCAACATTCCAGACTTGCTCGATAGGGTGGCTAAATTCAAAAAAGT